>WNNG01000480.1:0-145927 GCA_018208015.1 Medicago ruthenica
CAATTTTGATGTTCCAAGGTTGCACTAAATACAAAATTTATATCATACAACTTAAGTTAAAAACATGTTTATCGATGAACCAACCTATCACTCATTTAAGTAGATGAATAAATTGAAATATTAATGTGGGGGGTATTGAACACTCACCCGGCAAGTTTGCTAACATTCCGATCGAGTTATATGTCCATCTAATCATCGTTTCTAAAAGCATGAAAGCATTGATCACAAGGTCTTTGAGGGTTGTAATTTTGGCTTGGGTACAAAAGAAATGTCATATGTGGGGAAATTGAATTCAAAAGGCCAAGCAAAGGAACATTCTTTCTAATTACACACCTCCTCCTTATAACTTTTGGCGATTTGCAAATACTTTTGTTTGATCCTGACAACCTTTTGATTTACTGATTTTTCTCTTTTTTCTTTCTCTTTTGAGATTTCTTGATTTGTTTTTCTTTCTTTTTTCTCTCTTTTTTTTTTGTTGTCAAGATCGAATAAGAAATTCACCAATTGCTTGATACACACAACCTCCCTTTTTCAACTTAATTCAAGATGATACCCTAATTGAATGTTCCTTCCTCCTTCGGCAAGGGACAATAATCATGAAGGCTAAGGGTTCAAAATGGAAGAAAAATATTAGAATTCAAAATGATTTAACTATGAACTGAATTTTTTTTTACAAACTTCGGCAATTTCAATAAGCAATTGAGCTTATGAAAGTTGGCAGTTCATAGTTAATGATTCTGATTCATTAGGCTCAAAGGGGTTTACAAATGCTCACTTCTCACAGGGTGGGCTATTTGTGGTCAAGTGTTTTCACTCATTTTCAAAAAATGCCTTGATCCTATCAATGCTTTCATACAATCTAAAACAACGTTCAGATTTAACATAACAAAATCGAGTTAGACAAAAAATGCCGGTCTCCAAGCATATGTATAATGATGATTTTGAGGATTCCTCACATTTTGGCTGGTTCTAAATGGTTCACAGAATAAACACATCAAAAACACAAACTGTATGATATAACTTATGTATTAAGTACAAGTGGTGCCAATGAGAATTGGGCTTTGTTTGATTGAATGCCGAGCAAGGTCGGGCTTTGATTGTGAATTGGATATGGTAACGCCAATGAAAATTGGGCTTTTGTTAATTGGGGAAAAGGCCGCAGCAGCCTGGGGGAAGGTAGCCTTGGGTTGAGGTACCAGAATCTCTTGAAGAGTAGTGGGAATAAGGATGAATTCCTCACCAAAGTTGAATGGCATGCCCCATGTACAACCGGGGGCCTATTGTTATATGTGTGGGTTTGCTTTGGGACGACGAGCCACTTTTCTTGACGGGGAGACGCGTAGTGTTGCGAACAAAATGCGAACACCGAAGACTCAAAGCGGATTGTAAGAAATCCTTGAGGTAAAAAGGGAAACGAGTTTTGGACTCGAAGACAAATGTATGCATGATGTTAATGCATGTATGTATATGACAAAATATGCCCCTTTTTTTGGAAAATGCATATGAAAAAAATCATTTTTATGAATGAAAATGTATGGTATGCATAGGTGTGATATGTAGGTTCAAAATTTCCCCCATCCTCACGTGTAGGCTCTAATAGGTAAGATTCCTAAGAAGAGGTCCTTAGAGTCATCAATCTCATATGGAATTAGGGTTGTCTATGGACATACGTCGACATGACTTCAATTAATTCCATATGAAAATCTCGTCTAAGCGGGGTTGGGCATCCTACCTCACGGACATACGTCAACGCGGGCTTCCGCACACAACCTCCTTCTAACTTAGTTTTCTCTCGAGCTCGGGTAGAGAGCCTCACACGTCCGGCATTAACCCGAACAATGTGGAGTAACATCGCTCAAGTAACCCCCACAATTGAGATATATATGAATATGAAGCACAAATGATATATATGTATGTGGAGTATAAAGAATAAACAAGTAAATGACAAGAAAATATAAACACGTAAGTAAAATGAAGCAAATTAGCCTAAAAGTCGACTGAGATAGGCTTGACTCGTTTATGCACAAAATGTTTAATGCATGTGTCCCCAGTGAAGTCGCCATTTCTGTCGCGTCGAATTTCGGATGTCAAGCTATTGGGGAAGCTTTGAATCACTAATTCTAAATTACGACTGAACTTTTAATTTTTCGGGGAAAAAGGAAAAAAGTTCTAAATTACCTTGAGAAAAGATTTTAGGTTCGAAAGTCGATTATGCGAGGGGAAGGTATTAGCACCCCTCACATCCGTTGTACTCAACGGGAACCTCTTAGTCGGCTTAGGCTTAAAATGGTTCGATGTTTTACTTACGTGTTTAAATATGTATAAAAGGATATATATAAAAAGACATAATGCGGGATAAAGAAAGAGATAAAAACAAACGAAAAGGAAAAACAAGTTTTTTATTAATGGGCTTGACAAGATGTCGATCTTGCTCCTACGTATCTCCCGGTAGTCGGAGAATTCAAAGCGTACGTAGTTCTTTGGTAGAAAAACGTTTGTATGTTGGTTCGTTTTAGTTTAAAAAAAAAGATTGATCGCGTCCAAGCGAAAAAGTTTGAAGAAAAAAGTGTAATGAAAGTAAATGTCAACTGTTCGGGTTGCTGCCGAACTGGCCATTGACGACAAGAAAGTAAAAGTCAGCTGCTCGGGTTGTTGCCGAGCTGGCCACTGACGACAATGCATAAAAGTAAATGATTTGATGAAAAAGTTTTCCACTCGGACTTGAGCAAAGGTTTTAAAAACGTACGAAGACGTACAAAGTTTTAAAATGGTGAAAGATGAACGCTAGGCGATAAGCTCGCGCAAGGCGTGAATGTTTTAAAAGAAATAAACAAAAGACAAACGCACTGAGGCGAAAAAATCGCGCAAGGCGTAAATGGTTGAAAAATAAACGCGCAAAGGCGCGAGAGGTTCGGTTTACCACGAGGGCCAAGAAAAGGATAAAAATGGCCACAAGGGGGCCAAGGGAAGGTTTAGCGTGCTAGACGCGTCAAGGGTGGAATGACGGTTGCCCGAGCGACGAGACATACGTCACGCATTCGTGCAACCGAGGTTTGGGGAGACATACGTCAAGCCATTCCCGTTTCATTCAAGTTTGGTTTTGTGGGAAATCAAAGGAATCTCAAAGGGAACCAAACACTTAGTTAAAAAACTTATGAACAAGTGATGTTCAAGTTATTGAAAAAAAGAAAGAAAATGTTTTTGTTGATTTTATTGATTGATTGATTTGGAAGGACAAAGTCCCTTGCCTACATACCCAAATGGGATCAAAACCAATGTAGTTCGGCTTATAAAAAAGCTTGGTTTTGGGAAAAACGAGCAAAATCGGCTCGAAAGGTTATTGAAAATCATGAACAAATTTGTTGTTCAAGTTTTGTTGAAAATCATGAATATAGCTTGTTGCTTAAGTTATTGGAACTCAAGAACAAGTTTTTATTCAAGTTTGAAAAGATGAACAAAAAATCATAAAAAACATGCATGAGTTTGGAAAAGACACAAGTTCGGCTTAATTCGAGTTTGGTTTAAAAAAGAGTGAGCAAGCTCGGCTTAAGTTCGTGTTTGGATTGAAAATCATGAACAACGTTGTTGTTCAAGTTTGGTTTTGAAAATAAAGAACTTAGCTTATTGCTCAAGCTTGTTTTGAAAGTTTGTGGACATAACTTGTTTTGCAAGTTATTCCAAAAAGCGTTGCACGAACTTGTGAATTTGTCAATATTATGCAAAACCCTTGTTATGGTTTGAATAAAATGAGTTTCAATACTCTTAGGTTCTGAGCTTTGGGTTAGAACCTCAAAAATTGGCTTTTGAATTCATGTTCTGAATTCTGTCATGGTCGCACTGCGACTAGACCTTCGCACTGCGAAGTATGCGAAAATTTGAGTTCAGAAGTTGCTTCTGAACTTCTGTTCAGAAGCAACTTCTGAACTAGCCTCAGAACCTTAGGAGGAGTGAAAAGCTTTGAAAATAGCAATGAAATGAATGCAACAACTTAGTTTAAAGGTTTTGCAAACTTTGGGATTTCTTTGAAATCCAAAAAGGGTTTTAACTCAAAAATGAGTGAAACTTAAAAATGCAAAGTTGAGATTGAAACAAAATGGAATCAAAAGCAAATGCAAATAGTATGTAAATGCAATATGAACAAGTTAGAGTGACTTACCTGCTCCTAATCCAAGGCCTTTGTTGCAAGGAAATGGAAAATGCTTGGATGCTTATGGTTTTGCAAGGTTGGACAAGCTTGATGAACAACACTTAACCAATGATGATTTGCCTTTGTTTCTCCCTCTTTGTGAGTGGTTTAGAGGCGGCTTTGCTGGCTTGGTTGCTTTGTGTTGGTTTAGGATGATTTGTGTAAGAAAGGATTGGAGATTTTCCTCTAAAACTTACCAAAACCAACTCTGTTTTTGTGAGGAAAAAGTGTGCAGCAATTCACTCGAATTTGCACTGGTTTTGAACTCTCAAACCTCTGTGTGTTAACCCTCTAAAAACTCTCTCTTTTCCTCTCTTCAACTGCCCTGAATTCAGCATCAATGCCTTGCTTTTATAGGCCAAAATGAGATCAAAAGTCATGATGACAAAATCTGCAGCAGGGCTGTTTTTGGGCTATAATCATGACTGAAATGCTTTGCATTTAATGCTAAGGATAAGAGGTGACCTTTCCTTGCTGCAAGGGTCAAGACCTTGGACGAATTCAGCTCCCAAACCAGCTGAATTCTGACAGAAAGATAATGGAAATGATGAAAGCAAAGCTGTTTGCAAAACAGGGGCAGCCACTTTGCCTCAATCCTTGAGTGGTTTTGATAAAGCCTATGGCAAGGTGGTTGCTGGCAAGTAGCAGGGTCAGTTGCAGGTCAAGTGGGAGGGATAAGGACTGCCCAAAGTCAGCAAGTGGCTGGGTTACTTGATCAATTTTGCTTCCTCTTCCTTTCCCTTTTTGCTTTTCCAATTGTCACATGTTCTTTCCTTCCACTTGGTTAAATCCAACATTATCCATGATAATAATGCATGATAATAATTATAGATAATGACTGGAATGCAATAAAAGAAAAGGAAAATAGAAAAATCAAAAATCTGAAAATCTGCAGAAAATTCGCAGACTTCGCTCTGCGAAGTAGACTTTGCTCTGCGAAGTCTTCATTTCTGGAAGACTTCGCTTTGCGAAGTAGACTTCGCTCTGCGAAGTCCTCTTTTCAGCAATGTTGACTTTTGTTGACTTTTTGTTTTCTCTTCTTTTTTTTGATTTTTTTTGTATTTTTAAAATAAAATAAAAAGTGGAAATGAATAATAATAATGAGGATGATGACAATAATGATAATGAAAATGGTAATAATAAAAATGATAATGCAAATAAAAATAATAAAAGCAATGAGAATGAAAATGATGATAATAATAAGAATGATGAAAAGCTTAATATCATTAATTAGTAAAAACTTAATAATAATAATATATAATAATGATATTATTAATGAAAATAGAATAACAATAATATTAATAATATTAAGGATAATGATGATGATAATAGTAATGCTAATAGTGATAAAAAATGCAAAATAAAATGCTATGACAAGAATGAAATAATAAAAGGTAATAAAAGTGATGAAGTAATAAAAGACAAAACACTTAAAGATATAAGTCAAAAAATGGGGTATGACAATTGCAGCTGCCCTTCACCTCGAAACTTCCCTTATCCAAACAAACCTCACCTTTAAAGGAGGCCTCCAAGGTCTACCCACCCATTTCCTCTACCAACAAGCCTTCACCTTCGCCGAGGTAGCCAGTACTTTTGCTTTCCACTCCATCCTAGCCCTGCTCGTATATGGCCTCGTACTTTTCCCGAATATTGACAACTTCATCGATATCCATGCCATCAAAATCTTCCTCTCCAAAAACCATGTACCCACTCTACTAGCTGATACCTACCACTCCATCCATGACCGTACCCAAGCCGGCCGTGGAACTATTCTTTGCTGTGCACCACTGCTTTACAAATGGTTTATCTCCCACCTACCTCAAACTCATACTTTCAAAGCTAACCTCGAAGATCTTCCTTGGTCCCACAGAATCATGGCCCTCCATCCCTCGGACATAGTTTGGTACCAGGCAGCCTGTGACGTAGGGAAAGTTATTGTTAGCTGTGGTGAATACCCCAACGTACCTCTTCTTGGTATGCGTGGTGGGATTAGCTACAACCCTTCTCTAGCCCGTCGACAGTTCGGTTACCCAATGAAAACAAAGCCAAACAACCTTGCCCTGACCAGTGAGTTCTATCTTAACCATGGAGACCACTCAAACAGGAGGGAAAGATTCGCACAAGCTTGGAATGCCATCCGCAGACTTAACAGAAGTCAGATGGGGAAGAAATTTGATTATGTGCATGAATCTTATACTCAGTGGGTTATTGATAGGACCATGAGTTTTGGCTTACCCTACCACCTACCTAGATACCTATCCTCCACCATCCCACCATCATCCTTGCCTATCCCTTTTGACACCAAGGAAGAGTTTCAGGAACAGCTAACCAAGGAAAAACAAGAGAAGGAAACTTGGAAGAGAAGGTACCAGGAACTTGAACGTGAGCATGAAACCTTGAAAGGGAAGTTAGCGCAGAAGAATCATGAGCTTTTCATTCAGAACCAACGGATGATCGAGAAAGATGATTTGCTTCAGCGAAAGGATGCTTTGCTCAGTCGGGATTCTAAAAGGAAGCGGAGGTTTACAGATTCGTTCTTTGGTGCACATTCAGATTCCGAGGATTCATCTACTCCAGGAGCTTAAGTTGAAGTCTTTAGAGTTTTATGTTTAGATTCTAGTTTCCAAAATCTTGTAATCTGTCAAAAGGAACTATTTTGTAAAATCTTAATGCTTAAACGGAATGTTCAAACCATGGTGTTTACAATTACTTCAACAAAGTCCTTCGATAAAAATATCTCTTTTTTTTGCATACGCATAATCATGCATCATATTGCATTCATAGTTTCTCAAGCCGAGTCTCACGTCTTGTTTTTTCCAAAGGTCCATCTGCCTAGTCCAAGAAAGTGGCCCGACGTCCTCAGCAGAAACCAACTTACACGTACAACACTAGAGCACATCAGAGGGAAAGAATGGACCATTTGGAGCAAGAAAACCAGGTACTTCGGGAGGAAATGACATCCATGCGGACCAAGATGGAAGAATTGACAGAGTTGGTAAAGCTGCTGGCAGCCGCACAAGTTCATCCACCGCCTCCTTCCCCTAGCTCTCCAGCTCAGCCGACGACTGCAACTACTTCGGCCCCGACGGCGCACACCAGTGCTCCACAATACACAATGCCTGACAGATATCCATGGGGCATGCCTCTTAGCTCCGGAGAAGGATTCATCCCTATTCCTGTTGCAACTTCTGCTCCTCAACCCGGTGTTACTTTTCCTCAGGCTACTATGGCCTTTTCAGCTCCAATGATTCATACAACCCCGTACGACAATGAACCCATCTTTCACACAGAAAGTGTGGGGGCTCAGGATCGAATGGATGATTTCCAAGAAAAGTTTGAAGAGATGCAACGGGAAATCAAAGCCCTCCGGGGAAAAGATCTGTTTGGGAAAAATGCCCACGACCTCTGTTTGGTGCCAAATGTCAAGATCCCGCCCAAATTTAAGGTCCCTGAATTCGAAAAGTATAAGGGGAACACCTGTCCTCAAAGCCACTTGGTGATGTATGCTAGGAAAATGTCCACCCAGACGGATAACCATCAATTGCTCATCCACTACTTCCAGGACAGTCTGACTGGCGCAGCTTTAAAATGGTACATGAGTTTGGACAGCACCAAGATCCAAACTTTCAATGATTTGGGAGAAGCCTTCGTCCGCCAATACAAGTACAACCTGGACATGGCCCCGGACAGAGATCAACTCCGGGCCATGGCTCAAAAGGACAAGGAGACTTTCAAAGAGTATGCTCAAAGATGGAGGGAAATTGCTGCTCAAATCAACCCGCCTTTGGAGGAGAAAGAAATGACCAAGATTTTCCTGAATACTCTTGGTTCATTTTATTACGAACGGATGATTGCAAGTGCACCCAGTGACTTCACCGAGATGGTAAACATGGGTATGCGCCTGGAGGAAGGAGTCCGGGAAGGTCGTCTGATTAAAGAAAGTACCCCCGCCAACAGTGGGAAGAAGTTCGGGAATCACTTCCCAAGAAAGAAGGAACAGGAGGTCAGTATGGTTGCTCACGGGAGGCCACAACAAAGATACCCATCCTACCAACACATTGCTGCCATTTCACCATCCACCAATACTGCCCAAAATTCAAACTACAAACTGCAAACTCCACAAAGGTCTTACCAACAACCTCAACTACCTTACCAACAGCCCCATCAACATTATCAACAGCCTCACCAACAACCGTACTACCAACAAACGCCCCGACCTCAAGCTCCCCAACAGCACCATCCACAAAACCGTATGCCAAGAAACCAGCAATTTGACCCTATCCCTATGAAGTACGCAGAGTTGCTCCCAGCTTTGCTTGAGAAAAACCTAGTACAAACAAAGCCGCCACCTCAAGTACCCGAAAGGCTACCTTTTTGGTACCGAGCCGACCACACGTGTGCCTTCCACCAAGGGGCACCAGGACACGACATTGAACACTGCTTTGCTTTAAAGAGAGAAGTGCAGAGATTGATCCAAGCCAACATCTTGTCCTTCCGAGACCAGAACCCAAACGTTCAGGCTAACCCTCTACCGAATCATGGACCGTCTGTTAATATGGTACAAGACTGTTGCAAAGATAGTATCATTCTTAATGTCCAACATGTTCAGACCCCACTGGTTCTAATGCATATCAAGATGTGCGAGGTGAATTTGTTTAGTCACGATCATACAGCATGCGAAGTGTGCCTTGTAGACCCGAGAGGATGTCAGAAAGTGCAGGGTGATATACAAGGGTTGATAGACAGGAGGGAGTTGCTCATCTCGAAGAAGGAGAAGGAGGTGTGTGTCATTACACCTGAGTTCAGCATCCCAGAACGGGTGGAAATAGCATACAACAGTGAAAGGTCAACTACTACTCCTCTGGTGATCTGTTTGCCGGGACCTGTGCCGTTTACTTCCCGAAAAGCCATCCCATACAGATACCAGGCCACGATGTTGGAAAATGGGCGAGAGGTACCCTTACCCTCTCTAACTTCTGTCGACAACATTGCAAGTGATAACAAGATATTGAGGAACGGGCGTGTCATCCCAGCAGCGCTCCCGAAGAAAGTAAGTGATCCGGTGATTGAACAACTGCCAGTAATTGGTCCTAGTGGAAGCAAGGAGATGGGCCAGTCTAGTGGGGCCAGTGGAGACTCTGATCAAGACGAATTTTTGAAGTTGATCAAGAAAAGCGAGTACAAAGTGATTGATCAGTTGATGCAAACTCCGTCGAAGATATCTATGATGTCATTATTATTAAATTCTGACGCTCATAGAGATGCCTTGATGAAGGTCTTGGACCAAGCTTTTGTGGATCATGATGTGACGATTGATCAGTTTGGTGGAATAGTGGGTAATATCACCGCATGTAACAATCTGAGTTTCAGTGATGAAGAGCTCCCAGCAGAAGGTAGGAATCACAACCTGGCATTGCATATATCGGTGAACTGCAAGTCTGATGCACTGTCGAATGTACTTGTGGACACCGGTTCGTCTCTGAATGTGATGGCCAAATCAACTCTTGATCAACTTTCCTACAAGGGTACACCCATAAGGAGAAGCGGAGTAATAGTAAAAGCTTTTGATGGTTCGAGGAAGTCGGTGATCGGAGAAGTAGACCTGCCTATAACGATTGGACCACACCAATTTCAGATTACCTTTCAAGTGATGGATATTCAAGCGGCATACAGTTGTTTGTTGGGCCGACCCTGGATCCATGAAGCCGGGGCGGTGACGTCTACGCTGCATCAAAAGTTGAAGTTCGTAAAGAACGGGAAGCTAATAACTGTAAGCGGTGAAGAAGCCATGTTGATAAGCCACTTGTCAGCCTTTTCTTTTATTGGTGCTGATGAAACGGAAGGAACCTCTTTCCAAGGCCTGACTGTGGAAGGTAAGGGGCCAGAAAAGAGTGAAGTGTCTTTTGCCACCTGGAAGAGCGCACAGAAGGTAGTGCAAGAAGGAACAGGTGTAGGATGGGGAAAAGTTGTGCATTTGCCAAAAAACAAGAATCGTGAAGGACTGGGTTTTGCTTCCTCTGCAAGCGGCTCTAAGTACGGTGTTAGCTTGGACTCTGTTAGTGGTACCTTTCATAGTGCCGGGTCCATTGATACCCCGCCTGAAGCCAATGCTGTCTTAGATGGTTCTGAAGAAATGATACCTGCTTTTGTGACACCTGGAGGGTCTGTTTGTAATTGGGATGCTGTTGACGTGCCTTTAGTCATTCATGTGTCAAAGTAATGTGTTTCTTGTTTTTGTTTTTCAATAAAATCCTTTCGGCTTGCCCGAGCGAAAGTGTAATCATGTAGGGCTATTTTGCTTCAAGTACTTCCACCATTAATGAAAAATGCTGTTTATTCCAATTCTTTTTATTGCTTTTTCTGGAAAATGGTATCACAAAAAACCCAAAATATTTTTTTTTTGTCTTTTTTTAATCAATTTCAAAAGGTCTGCATTTTTCACTCATTCTCTAAAATCAATCATGAATCATATATGCAGACTAAACATCAATGAGCCCGTTGAACGCGATAACCCTGCGCTCTCTCCCAACTTTGAGTTCCCCGTCTATGAAGCCGAAGAGGAGGAGGATGAGGAAATTCCACATGAGATTGCCCGGTTACTCGAACATGAGAAGAAAGCCATTCAGCCTCATGAAGAAGCGGTGGAGGTGATCAACCTGGGTTCTGAAGAAGTTAAGAAAGAAATCAAGATCGGGGCTTTGCTTGAAGCAACTGTCAAACAGAGGGTGATAGAACTGCTCAGAGAATATACTGATGTGTTTGCATGGTCATACCAGGATATGCCAGGTTTAGACCCCCGTATTGTGGAGCATCGTTTGCCCTTGAAACCTGAATGCCCACCAATCAAGCAGAAGTTGAGAAGAACTCGTCCCGATATGGCTCTCAAGATCAAAGAAGAAGTGCAAAAGCAAATTGACGCAGGCTTCCTTGTTACATCTGAGTATCCTCAATGGTTGGCCAACATAGTTCCGGTCCCGAAGAAAGATGGTAAGGTCAGAATGTGCGTCGACTACCGAGATCTGAATAGGGCCAGTCCAAAAGATGATTTCCCTTTACCTCACATCGATGTATTGGTTGATAGCACTGCTAAATCCAAAGTTTTCTCCTTCATGGATGGTTTCTCCGGTTACAATCAAATCAAAATGGCACCCGAAGACAGAGAAAAGACGTCTTTTATCACGCCTTGGGGCACTTTCTGCTACAAAGTAATGCCTTTTGGTTTGATAAATGCAGGCGCCACCTACCAAAGAGGCATGACCACTCTCTTTCATGACATGATGCACAAAGAGATAGAAGTGTACGTGGATGATATGATTGTTAAGTCGGGCACTGAAGAAGAACATGTTGAGTACCTGCTGAAGATGTTTCAACGGCTGAGAAAGTACCAACTGCGTCTGAATCCCAACAAATGTACATTTGGTGTTAGATCTGGAAAACTCTTGGGGTTCATAGTTAGTCAGAAAGGTATTGAAGTAGACCCCGATAAAGTCAGAGCCATCAGAGAAATGCCTGCTCCAGAAACAGAAAAACAAGTAAGAGGGTTCCTGGGGCGTCTGAACTACATCTCCAGATTCATCTCTCACATGACTGCCACCTGTGGGCCAATATTCAAACTACTCCGTAAAGACCAGGGGATTGTTTGGACAGAAGACTGCCAGAGAGCCTTTGACAGCATCAAAGAGTATCTACTAGAGCCTCCAATTCTTATCCCTCCAGTCGAAGGAAGACCACTGATCATGTACTTAACTGTGTTAGAAGATTCCATGGGTTGTGTGCTCGGACAACATGATGAAACCGGAAGGAAGGAGCATGCTATTTATTACCTGAGCAAGAAGTTTACAGATTGTGAGTCTCGATACTCCCTACTTGAGAAAACTTGCTGTGCACTAGCCTGGGCAGCCAAACGCCTTCGCCATTACATGATTAACCACACCACTTGGTTGATATCCAAAATGGATCCAATCAAGTATATCTTTGAGAAGCCGGCCTTAACAGGAAGAATTGCTCGTTGGCAGATGTTGTTGTCCGAGTATGATATTGAATACCGCACCCAGAAAGCAATCAAAGGCAGTGTCCTGGCCGATCATTTGGCGCATCAACCGGTTGAAGATTACCAACCTATCAAGTTTGACTTTCCCGATGAAGAGATTATGTATTTGAAGATGAAAGATTGTGATGAACCATTGCTTGGAGAGGGTCCAGATCCCGAATCCAGATGGGGCTTGATATTCGATGGGGCCGTGAATGTCTACGGTAATGGAATTGGGGCAGTTATTATCACTCCTGAAGGTAATCATCTCCCTTTCGCTGCAAGGTTACAGTTTGATTGCACGAACAATATGGCAGAGTATGAAGCATGTATCCTGGGCATCGAAGAAGCCATCGACTTGAGAATCAAGAACCTTGATATCTACGGGGATTCAACACTCGTTATCAATCAAATCAAAGGAGAATGGGAAACTCGCCACCCCGGCTTGATTCCTTACAAAGATTATGCAAGGCGTTTGTTAACCTTCTTCAACAAGGTTGAGCTGCACCACATTCCTCGTGATGAGAACCAGATGGCAGATGCCTTAGCAACCTTGTCTTCCATGTATGAAGTAAGCCATCAGAATGACCTACCAACGATCAGAATCCAACGTCTTGAAAGGCCTGCACATGTGTTTTCAGTTGAAGAGGTCATTGACGATAAGCCGTGGTTTCATGATATTAAGTGTTTCCTCCAGAGTCAAGAATACCCACCTGGAGCCTCCAGTAAAGACAAGAAGACTTTGAGGAGATTGTCTGGTAATTTCTTTTTGAATGGAGATATTTTGTACAAGAGGAACTTCGACATGATATTACTCAGATGTGTAGACGAACGTGAAGCAGAGATTTTGATGAGTGAGATACATGAGGGCTCCTTCGGAACTCACTCCAATGGGCATGCAATGGCTAAAAAGTTGTTGAGAGCGGGTTACTACTGGATGACGATGGAATCTGACTGTTATAAACATGCCAGGAAATGTCACAAGTGTCAGATTTATGCCGACAAGATTCATGTTCCGCCAACTACCCTCAACGCCCTTTCCTCTCCATGGCCTTTCTCTATGTGGGGAATTGATATGATTGGAAAGATTGAACCAAAGGCTTCAAACGGACATCGTTTCATTCTAGTGGCCATTGATTACTTCACTAAATGGGTCGAAGCAGCATCTTATGCCAATGTAACCAAGCAAGTCGTAGTCCGTTTCATCAAGAACCATATCATCTGCCGTTACGGTGTGCCTAATAGAATCATCACGGATAATGGAACCAATTTGAACAACAAGATGATGAAAGAATTGTGCGGAGAGTTTAAGATTGAACATCATAATTCTTCTCCTTACAGACCCCAGACGAACGGTGCTGTTGAAGCCGCAAATAAAAACATCAAGAAGATTGTCCAGAAGATGGTAATCACTTACAAAGACTGGCACGAGATGTTACCATTCGCTCTGCATGGGTACCGTACCTCAGTGCGCACTTCAACGGGGGCAACCCCTTTCTCTTTGGTCTACGGCATGGAAGCAGTGCTCCCTGTGGAGGTCGAAATCCCGTCGATGAGAGTTCTGATGGAAGCCAAATTGTCCGAGGCTGAATGGTGTCAAAGTAGGTATGATCAACTGAACTTTATTGAAGAAAAACGCATGGCTGCCTTGTGTCATGGTCAACTATATCAAAAGAGGATGAAACAAGCCTTTGACAAGAAGGTTCGTCCCCGTGAATTTCAAGAAGGAGACCTTGTGCTCAAAAAGATTTTATCCTTTCAACCGGACTCCAGGGGCAAATGGACGCCTAATTATGAAGGCCCATATGTCGTCAAAAGAGCGTTCTCCGGTGGTGCAATGACTCTTACAACTATGGATGGTGATGAGCTCCCCCGTCCTGTGAACGCCGATGCAGTCAAGAAATACTTTGTCTAAAAAATAAAAGAACCGCTCGGTAAGTCGAAAACCCGTAAGGGCGGCTTAGGCAAAAATGAGCGTCTCGGTGGACTGAAAACCCGAAAGGGCGGTCCAGGCAAAAATTAGAGACATGAAACAGAAGATAATCATCCTGATAGATCGAAAACCCGAAAGGGCGGTCTATGCAAAAGTTAAGGATCAAAAGACAAAGTAACTGCATCAGGTTGGCCATGACTCACTTGGGGCACATTAGCGGTCAAAAGACTCTGAATCGGAAGCCTCCAAACAGTGGAATTCAAAGTTGTTAGGGAGAATAACGGTTATTGTGTTCAATGTACCTTCCCCTTATATTTACCATTTTCCAAACTTTGTGAGATCCGTGGAGCCACGCCATTGGCGGGCCACCACTCTGTTAAATGATTTTGAGCCTGTGCCTTTTATTTGGAATTCCCATTTATTCGGTTTATAAAATTTCTTCTATTTTTGATGGTAGTACTTGAAGCAAAACTTTTTTTTTCAAAAAATCATAAATCATTTTTTTGGAAAGCATAAACAACAAACACATTCTCTCTGAACTCATGAATAAGTGAAGTGTGCGTCAACAGTTATCCTGAGAACGGACAAACTCTGCAGGTTAAACGTGGTCAATTGCTTGAAAAAAAGAAAGAAGGAAAAAGAAAAGAGCTCGGTAAGTCGAAAACCCGAAAGGGCGGCTTATGCAAAAATGAGCGTCCCGGTGGATCGAAAACCTGAAAGGGCGGTCCAGGCAAAAATTAGGGGCATAAAAAAATATATATATTCCCGGTGGACTAAAAACCCGAAAGGGAGGTCCACGCAAAAGTTAGGGACTCAAAAAAAAAAAAACAAAAAGCATGACCATAGAAACACCAGTTCTTCTGCCAGGTCTTTGGGTTAACACGTCCCCCCCAGGAAATGTTTGCTCCCCCACCAGTTGTTGCAGACATCGGGCCTTACCCCGTCAATGTTTTGATATGTCCCCAGTGGCATCATCCCCAATGAAGATTGCTGAGCGTTTGTACTGCGATGTCGGGTCACTTCCCATCTTATCCGTCCAATCTTGTCTCATTAAGTCAGTCTTTCATACAATCATACAAGTCAGTCCTCCATACAATCTTACCAGTCAATCCTCCATACAGTCATACAGGTCGTATTGTCATGCATACATTCATACATTCATGCATATACACATTCATGCATACACAACATGCACATAACATTATTCAACACATGGTTGCATTAACCACCCTGAGTCTTGCTTTTCATGTCAATCAATCATGAACTTTTTTAACTCTCTTTATCCCCAAGTGTCATCCCCAATATGTCTGGTCCAGAGATGTCACCCTCTTTATGCCAAACGGCAGTTCTTTAACGAACAGCTTGTGCGTACCTTTATTTCTTGTCGTCAATGGCAGTTCGGCAACAACCCGAACAGTTGACATCTACATTTACTTCTTGTCGTCAATGGCAGTTCGGCAACAACCCGAACAGTTGACATCTACATTTATTTCTTTGTCGTCAATAGCAGTTCGGCAACAACCCGAACAGTTGACATCAACATTTATTCCTTCTCGTCAATGGCAGTTCGGCAACAACCCGAACAGTTGACATCTACTTTTGCTCCTTGTCGTCAATGGCAGTTCGGCAACAACCCGAACAGTTGACATCTACCTTTATTCCTTCTCGTCAATGGCAGTTCGGCAACAACCCGAACAGTTGGCATTTACCTTTATTTCTTGTCGTCAGTGGCAAGTTGCTTTTATTTCCGTCTTTACCTCAAGTGACAAGCTCTACGAACGGGCAGCTTGTGGTCGGTGTCTTTTCCCATGTCAAATTTCCCTTCTCAGCTGTCAATACGATAGTTGATCCATTCCCCAGTGGAACTATGTTATCCCCCAGTGGAGTCGGATCCCTTGCTTTAACAAACTCGGGTATCCTTTCGTTTGGTTTTATCCCCAGTCAGGTCATCCTCGCCGTCTTGCATTCACATTTGTATCACGAGCATGTCACATTTTTTTGTTAGGTCCAAAATTGGCGTACTCTGTATTTAAGTCCCTTCGACCCGCCGAATCAAAGATTTTCTCTTCGAATCTCCGGGCGAAGAGACTTAAATAGGGGCATCTGTCATACCCCAATTTTTGACCTAAAATTTTTTTTTTGCTTGTCTTTTTAGTTCGGAATTTTTCGTCGTCTCAGACGAAATTTCGACAGAGAGATATTTTAAAATACCTCATTTTTTTTAGTTTCGTCCGGGTCCGTCTTTTTTGTTTTTATTTTTATTTCCATCTTTATTTTTTTCTTTTAAGTATTTTTATTTATGTTTTTTTTATTTCTTTTTTTAGTTAATTTTTATAATTTATTCTTTTAGTCTGACTTTGTTTGAGATTTAATGGGTCCTTAATTTGTCATTACCATTGAGGAGTGAAGAGGAGACTTTTGCAGTGAGTTAATCTGTTTTAATTTGGCATTTAAACCGCCATTCATTGACCTTTATGGTCAGTGATGGCAGTTTAGTGTATTCAGCTTAGTAGGCAACACGCACATAAAAAGGAAAAGAAACCATCAGAGAAAGGGATCAGTCAACACGGCATTTCAGAATTCAAAAGAAAAAACCTAAAAATCACAACGCCAGCAACAACATTTCACCAACACAAACAATCCCCAATCCCCTCCACACAGCCGTACGGCCACTGACCACAACAAAAACCCAGCTAAACCACACCTATCACCACTACCATCAGAACACCTTCCTACCACACCATTCAACCTTTCTCTCACACGACCCATCACAAACGCACGCGGCCTCACCCCTCTCCCCTCCACACAGCCGTACGGCCACGCCTCATCTCCACCCACAAAACCCATCTCCACCACCACCACACACATACGCCCTCAGACCCACAACCCAAACCTAGCCGCACCACCACCAGCCAAAAACGCGACCGTACACACCTCCACTACCACCACAATCAGACACAACTTGCATTCGGCCTACCCAATCACCCCCAACCCGAAAATTAACATCCAAACACTCAAAACCAACCCATACAAAACCAGGTCCGAATCCAAAAAAAACAGAGGTAAAGGTTTTCTTTTAGATTTAGGTTTTTTTTTTTGATTTTGTGGTAAAAAAAATAACAATCGCATAAGAGGAAATAGAGGGAGTTCAGAGAAGAGAGGGAGAGAGAAAGAGAAGAAAGAGAAAGTGGGTGAAAAATAACTTAAAAAAACCGTCCCTTTGGCATATATGCACTGAACCGGTTCGGTTCTCTTGAACCGAACCGGTCTGATTTTTTTTCCCCCACTTCAGGCCCAATACTCCAAACCTGCGGCCCAGGCTCTTACTTCTCATTATTTCTCTTCAGTCGCTTCCTGCACCCCTTTTTTCCTTTTATTCCTTTTTTTCTTTTATTTTCATTTCTTTTTTTTTCCATTTAGTTTTTAGTCTTTATTTATTTGACATGCATTTTATTGCTTTTATTTTTTTTAGCACATCATGCATTTTTGTATTTATTTATTTTTCTTTTATTTCATGCATTTTCATTTTAGTTTTATTCTAGCATATTTATTGTCATGCATTTACAATTCCCTTTTATTTATTGTTTTGGCATTTCTTTTTTTATTTTGATTAGAATGTATTTAGGGCCCATGTAAATATAAATGAGAATTTGCACCGACACTCACACTTCATTTATTTTTGCTTTACGTCTCTTTTTATTTATTTCGCTTTATAAAAAAAAATATACAAAAATATTAGGTTAGTTTATTTTTCAAAGGGTTTCGTGGTGATCCAACGTCACCACGGAAATTCCTCGCGTTTAGCTTTTATTTATTTTTAGTCTTCGTCAATTATTACAAAAAACAAAAACATTCAAATAATCATAAAAATCAAAAATCTTTTCTTAATAAACCTTGATTTTCAATCAAGTGTCCGTTTTTTTCTTTTATTTTCTTTAAAAAAATCATTAATCCACTTTAATTACACTTTAACCATTTTCAAAATAAAAAACACAAACCAATCCCATTTGGCCACTTGGCTTTTATTTTTAAAACTTTTTTAAAAAACTAATAAAAAACATCAAACAAATCAAACGTCATTTTTTACCCCGAACTACGAGGTTTTGATCCCTCACGGGTACGTAGGCAGAGGACCCTGTCCTTCCAAATCATAAAAAATAAAAAAACATTTTCTTTTTTCACTACTTTAATTCTGTCTCTTAAAAAAAAAATAAGCAAGTTATAGCCAAGATAAATAAATAAAATCAAGAGGTTCTCGTAGAGTACTACGAACGTTTAGGGTGCTAACACCTTCCCTAAACGTAACTAACCCCCGAACCCTAATCTTTTAAAATGTGGTAATTTAGAACTTTTTTCCACCTTTCTTTTAAAAAATTAAAAGTTCAGTCGTGAATTAAAATTAGTGAGTCAACGCTAATCAATAGCTTGATCTCCGAAAATCACCGCGACACACGCTTATTAGGACACTCTGATATAAAATGTTCCGGCTGCTTACATCTGTAACAAATACCAGCACCTAACAGGCACTCTCCCTTGTGCATCCTTCCACACGTCTTGCAAGTAGGAAAAGCTTTGGGTGAATTGGATTGCTTTCCTCTCTGAGGGGATCCTTTTGGCTTAAGCTTGTCATGATATTTATCTTGAAATTTACCCTTTCTCTTTTCAAATGCTGTCGCTTTTTCTTTAGATGTTTTTGCAAGACCCGCTTCAACAACTAAGCTATCGTGCACTAATTCATCATAGCTGGTGGTTCTCTGGAGGCTCACAGCAATATCAATCTCACCCCTTAAGCCTCGCTTCTATTGATTCATTTTCCAATTCTCGTCTCCGACATACTCATTATGGGTGGAGTAATAAGACAACTCTTCAAATTTCTTCGTAAACTCTGTAACAGACATGTTGCCCTGCTTCAGCTCCAAAAACTCTTGTTCTTTCTTCACTCGGTAAGATAGGGGCAAGTACTTCTCCAACATCACCTCCTTAAAGTTCACCCAATTTACTTCCACATCATTGGCAAGCATTCTACGTTGGGTGGATTCCCACCAGTCTTTCGCTGCGCCTCTGAATTGGTTCGTGGCATACACCACCTTATCAGTTTCCAAACATTCAGCCATCCGGAAAATCTTTTCCATTTGCTTCAGCCATCTCTTGGCTTCCTGGGGATCACCCATTCCATTAAACTCGGGAGGATGATTCCTATTAAATTTCCGGAAGACCGAATTACCAATAACGGGAAGAGGTGGTGGCTGTTAATGGAATCCCTGCCCTTGATTCATCATTTCCATCCATTGTTGTTGGGATTGGGCCTGCTGTTGTACTTCTCGTTGCATCATTAGCATCATCTGTTCCCAGAAATTCATATTAGGTTCCCCACTTTCTTCACTGGTCTGATTAGTTCGAGGTCTTCCTGGTCCTCTTCTTCTCCCAGACATCTTATCCTAGCTGTCATATACAAGTCAAAGTGATCAGTTTTAACCGGATATAACATTTAGAATAATGTCCTGGATTCAAGAGGTCCACATACTTGGATTGTATTTTAATGACCCAAGGCACAGTCTGAGTCGACCTGCTCTGATACCAAATTGTAACACCCATATAGAGATTGTCTAGGATCTCATACGAGTATTAAAATTTCGTACTGGATACATTAAATACAATACAGAAAGTTTGCTTATAATTAATACAAGATACGAGTCATTAATACAATCTGAAATCCGATACAAAATATCCTTGGTAATATACACCGTAATACAACATTTGTGTACAAACATCCATAAACAAAGAAATCATCACGATTAATCCAAAGCTTTCTCTTTACCTTTGCGTCATGCTTCCTGCGAACCTGCACCAGAAGGAAAGGGATGAGACATAACGTCTCAGTGAGCTCCGGCCCAACCTACTGTTGGCAACCTCCGGGAAACCTAGGGTCGCCTTGCACTAACTTTGGCAATCTTGGGGATACCTATGATCACCGTCATTCTCTACATAATTCGCGATCAAGGGATAGACTAGGATCGCTAATAGTCTTTACCTTATGTTGAACTTATGTTTAATCTCATACTTAGTGATCTGGGGACATCCTACGATCACTTGTTGTTCACTGGTGACTACTTTTTCTTATCTCTTAGTATATAATATATATAAATATTCATCTTTCTTGTAACATTAAGTTAGAGAGTTAGCGTTGTACAAACAATACTTATCTTGGTTCATTTTACGGAGTGCATTCCGAGTGGAGTAACCCCGAAATAAATCTCCCTACTACCGGTGAAATTCCTATCTAAGGCTAACGCCGGACTCCTCTTATCGTCGTGCAGCCATCCTTGCGGAATAACGCGTCCCACTAGCGTGAACCTCCTGTGTCCCACTAGCGTGAACAACAGAAGACACGACTTAATTAATAATCTTAACTTACGCGTATACCTTCCGTGTCCCACTAGCGTGAACAACGAAAGACGCGACTTAACATATTTCCATATTAGTCTTAACTTATGCATGAACCTTTCGTGTCCCACTAGCGTGAACAACGAAAGTCACGACTTAATATTTTAATTAATCTCTTATGTGTGGCTATCCTCGCGGATGATAACTTCACTGTTCCAGCTCGCCGGAACCCCCTGTGTTCTGACTAGCGAGAAAACAGGAGACACATTAATCCTTTAATTAATTATCTTAGTCTATTCATTTGCATATCTAATGCATTCCTAAGGGGATCAATCTCCAATACTTAACATATGAGTATAGGGTCATAGACTTATCATTTTCATAAGCCACTACTTGGTTGCTAGAAACATTCCCATACCCGTCTAAACTTTGCCCTCACAATTCTGAACAATTCTAGGTTATTGTACAATCCTTGCTCCTTATAATTACATCCATTTGGGAGCTTCTTGGACGAGTTAAAATGGTGTTCATTGATTCTTAAATGTTCTTGAAGAAAACGGTTGCGAAAAACCTCACTTACGCGCACCAGAACACCCTAAACAACTCAGCTGTCAAAAGCTGTCCTGGTGAGCTAGCTATAGCGACGGGCTGGTCGCTATAGCGACCATAGGCAGAGTCAAAATCACGCCTGCTCGCTGCAACGAGCTCCAGCTCGCTGTAGCGACCATGACAGTTCAGAAAATGTTCAGAAATTGCATTTTTCACCATTTCAATTCATTCCAACTTACCCAAGCTTCCCAAAGATGTTAAAAAGGATTTTCTTTTGCAATTAAACAGTTTAAACATAATTGAACAAGGAATTAGCAAATAACATAGATTAGGGCACATTTTTTCTAAACTTTGCTCAAATTATAATTTACACTCAGACTTACTCAAAGCGGGTTCTAAAACCCTAGGGAGCTCACCTAGATGTTATATTGATGCTTTGCTAAGTTCTGAACTCCAAAACCTTAGCTTGCTCTTACTCCTTTCCTTGATTCTCCTTTAATTTTCTTTTGCTCTAAACTCCCAAAATAGCTTGCTTAAGATTCCAAGAAGTTTGGAAGGAAGGAAGAATGATGGTTGGTTCTCTAAGGGAGGATGGCGTGAGTTTAAGAGAGAGAGATGAGAGGGATCAGATTTGTAGAGAGTGAGAGGAGAGGAGAAAATGAAGGGAAAATATCTTAGTCTCCCTTATAAAAGTCTTCCCATCCCAATTTACAACTTTGCCATTCCTTACTCATTAATCCTCTGATACTGCTAAAAGTTACGTCTAAGCGGAATGTTACAGTACTCATTGCAAGTACATTAATTAAAAAAATCTAATATTTTTGGAAGAGATTTTTACAATGTTCTACACATTTCTGCACAATTTCAGTAAAAAATTCACGAGTTGACTTAAAAATAGGGACCAAAAGTGGTGATTTAAAATTTTATAGGGACTAAAAATCGAAGAAAAAATTTAGAAGGACTAAAACGAAAAATTCAATATATTTATAGGGACCAAAAACATATTTAACCCTATATTTATTATATTGTTGATGTAATTTAAAAAGATAAGTATGTTGTTACAATTTGAAATCTCAGACATTTATGCCAAGTAATCACACTGAGAATCCAATCTTCAAGCTCTCTTGAAATCGAACAAATCACCTTTTATTATATTTAGAGACGAGCAAACCGTCTTTTAATCTCTAAATGTGTAATTTTAATCCACTAAAAACTGAGCAAGGATGAGTCAGCTGATTAAAATCCTAAGATTTGCTTATTATTAAATGATTCAGCCAATTAAAATCCTAAGATTTGATGATTTTATTAATGAAAACGAGCGAGGGACTAAATCTCACATTTTTTTAATATGTTCTCGGTTAATCTGCATATAAAATATATTTTTTTAATAAAACACTAAATTAATGTTGATATTTTAAAAAATCACGAGTTTTCAAAATTTTATCATATCGATACATAAAAATTTGCTTATGTAGATGAAAACAAATAAAATCCGCAACGGATACTGTGCAAATATTTCACAATGTTGTGCATATAAAATAAAAATATTTAATAGAAACACTAGATTAAAGTTAATATTCAGAAAAATAATCATGAGTTTGAAGTAGATATAATAGTCGGAAGAAGGGGGTTTGAATTGTGACCCTTTTTAAATTTATTCTTACACTTTAAAAATACTTCTCAATAGGGGTGGGAATAGGTCAGGTCGCCCGCCAGGGGCCTATGACCCGAACTACTTAAAGTCCGACTCGGCCTAACTCGTTTATTAAATAGGTTAGGCTCAAACTTTTTAAAACGCTCATTAATTTAAATAGATTAGACTAATACTTATAAAAAAGTCTACCGGGCCTATCAGTCCGGCCCATATATGTGTGATTATATATACTACATTATATATGTGTAATCATATTAACTTGCTCATATTGATACATAAAAATTTGCATCATTAGATATAAGCAAATAAAATCCTCAGCGAGCGCAATGCAAATATTTAACAGATTTTTTACATATAAAAGACAGAAATATTAAATAGAAACATTACATTTATCCTAACAATTTTCATTTAATATCTTTAAACAGTTCATCTGATCCAAACGAAAGACTGAACCTAAAATAAATCACAATTCGGTTGATGACAAATAAAACATTATTGTAATTCATCGAATTTAGATGAATAGTATGAATTTATATAAAAGAATAATACTTAATATATAAAAAATCAAATGAATGAATTCATATTGATTTTTTTAGAAAGATCTACTATTTTATATATATATATATATACACACACATATAAATTGATTTTTTTTTTCTACTAAAGCTATTACAAGACATTGCAAAAAAAAAAAAAATTATTGGTCAAGTGGTTTAGAAATGTAATTTAAGTGAGAGTACCCTATTTCGATTCACAGCAATGTCATTTTAGGGTGAATAT
The DNA here is from genome assembly GCA_018208015.1 of Medicago ruthenica. Taxonomy (NCBI): domain Eukaryota; kingdom Viridiplantae; phylum Streptophyta; class Magnoliopsida; order Fabales; family Fabaceae; genus Medicago; species Medicago ruthenica. Next base: position 23,516 of record WNNG01000480.1, read on the forward strand.
GCAAATAATAAAGTACATGCTAAATTTGCAAAATAAAATAATAAATATAATTATTGTAATGGAGTATAAATGACTATTTTTTATTAGTTTGGATAAATTGCACACAAGTTTTCGGAACAAGCCAGAAAAAACCCTTAAACAATGAAAATCATAAACCAGAGCTAATCATTTCAGCTTCTATTTCTCTCTCTTCTTCAAGTGTCTTCTCCATCCACATTCAGAAACTCTAGCCGCTGCCACTGTATTTCCGGCGACCAACCTCTCCGCCCAGCCTCCTTTTTCCAAACAAAATATATATTATTGATGCTCTCATCCTCCTCTATCTTTCTATCAAATTATATTTACTAAATGAGCAATCTTGAAAATTAGTAAATTTGAGATGTGCCTTTTTCCATCACCTTCACTGTTTCTTTGTAAATCTTGACCAGCCCCATCACTTGCTATAAAACCCAATTGTTTTTATCTTGATTGGGTTATATTTTCTGTTGACCACCGTACCAGAATATTTGCACTATAATTCATTTGCATCTATTAAATTATCTGGGTCAAATTTCTTCTCAACTTTATACATGCAAATACAACAACAACAACATCATAAGAACCAAGAAAAGATAAGTATCAGATCTAGTTTGGATTTGAGAAAATTGTTTTGTTAAATATTTTTCACATGCATATGTATTTGAGATTCTAGATCAATTGTATTTGAAAAATCATTTCTTAGTTTCTAGATCTGAAAAATAATGGTGCCTTTACATAGCATAAAGTGATAATAAAAACAATGAGTAAATAATATTTTTATTTCCAAAAATAAAATCTGCAATTCTTTTTTTTTTTTTTGATAAATAAAATCTTCAATTCTGGCAGAAAAAACATGTGAACACCACATTTAATTTTTAATAACTAAATATAGTGTTCCTAAAAAAATAGTGTTTTTTTTACAATAAATAACACTGTTTTTTACAATAAATACAATTAGTGTGAGCAATACATTTGATTGTGATATTATGTCCTAGTATTTTCCTAGGATATAATTGTTGTATAATTATTGTGGATGAAATATTTGTTGAATCTCTAGAAATGATTATACATAAGATTGAATATTTACTAACTCAAATCTTTTTTTGTTTTTTCATCACTTACCGACCCTTGTGTTTATGTATAGTTTGCTGGAGAGACAAGATCATATTGAAAAAAAAAAAATATTTCCATTGATGAGAAAAATGAAAGCCTACTTTGTCTACTTTGTTTATAGTTTAAATGGACCTTGTTTACATTTTTTTTCTCTTTCTTTCATCTACTAATTTTGTACATGTTTAAAGAGTGAATCTCTATCACTCAATCTGTACATTTATATGAATCTCTATACATACACTAACAACTATTAGAAGAGAAAAATACAAATGTAGTTTCACAGAATAACAAAAAAGAAGGAAATAATTTCATCATTTACCCACTGTACTTGTTTGATTCCATTTAGAGAGAAACATTGTTGTAAGTTTACTGCAAAAAAATAAAATTAGAAGAGTTAAAATGAAATTGAAGGGGAGAAAATAAGTGATTTGAGAGAGAAAGAATAGAATAGCGAGAGAGTGAGGGAGTATTGAAATAGAATATGGAAGGAGGAGAGATAATAAAAATGATTTAAGTAGTAGAGTCTCAAAAGTTTTGGGAATTTGGTGAATAAATGAGTTTGAATTTGTAATTCAAATTTGAGAGGTAAAAGTTGAATTTTGTATTTCAAATTGAAGAGCCAAAAGTGTGAAGTATTTGATTGATTGAATGTCAGACATTAGATCTTTATTCTAAAATGCAACTTTTTCATTTCTATGTCAACCGAATTCTATCTTATTTAGTTATCATACGATTGATATCAGATTTTGAAGGGCAAATAAACTGAACTTTAAGCATTTTGTAGTTAGATGACATCACAATGGTTATGTGAGGTCATTTAGTCAACTAAAGTAAATTTTAGACTTCATTTACCCTTAAATTTTAGACTTCATTTACCCTTAATTCTTTAATAATAATAATATTATTATTATTACTAAGAGGGAGGGATGTATTGCTTTTTGTGTTCATGAAATTAAAGTGAAATCTAGTATCAATGTTCGCTCATTCTTATCTCTATAAGCAATTCGGCCACAATAGGATGGGGGGAAAGTTTTTAATGGCATTGGACTATGCTCCCTAAGGCTTTGTTTGCGAGTTTGGAGGGGAGGGGAAGGAAGAGTTTTGGAAAAAATGAAGGAGCAAGTGGAAGAAATAGAGTACATTGAAAGTGGAGGGCTTTGGAGAGTTAATTTTTCTTCGTAATACAAAACTCTCCTCATTTGGGGAACTAAAAAGTTGTATTGGAGGAGGGTTTATATAAGTTCTTCAAATTTATTTTATGTTGTTATAATATTCTTAATATTAAAAATATATTAATCATAAATATTAGTTTATCATTCTCTAAAAAAAACACTCTTTTAAAAAAATGTGAAAGATTTCTACATTTTCCACCCCCCAAAACCCTTCATTTCCTTTCCCTTCAAACTCGCAAACAAAGCCTAAGTCGGAATTGGCAGTTATATGGCTCAAGATGAGGACAATTGAGTTTAATTTGCCCGAATACATTCTATAAATGTATTATCTTGAGTTTTTATGTGCTTGTTGCAACTAAGACACGGCACGGCAGAGGACAATTGATCCCTCTTTTGCTAAGATGTCTAACATGTATGTCGTTGTTTAGGATTATTCCACGGAGAAAACGTTTTTTTTTTAGTGGGGTGTGGGTTAATACTCCCGTACAAATTTTGGATATGGGATCTAATACAGTGTTTGGATATGTAATGGTTTTTTTGGAGAATTTCATAGGTGGATCCAGCAAGCAACTTATCATACCAAGAGCCTAAATAGTAAATTATATATTAATGATGTATTTGCACATGATATTGTTGCATGCCGGTCTTAAAAAATGTACATTCCATGCAAATACGTAGATGGGTGAGTTGATATAATAGGGTTAATAGGCTTTTACCCCTGTCATATAAGTGAAATTTGGTTTACCCCTGTAAAAAAAATGGAGATCCCCCCTTGTAATTTAAAGATTCTTTGGTTTTTGACCCTTAGTGCATATGACTGTGCAGAAATTTATGGGTTAATAGGTTTTTACCCTCTGTCATATAGGCGAAATTTGGTTTACCCCCTGCCACATCAGCGAAAATGCACAAATCATATGCACTGAGCATAATTTAAAGATTCTTTGGTCACCCTCAGTGCATATGACTGTGCAGAAATTTATGGGTTAATAGGTTTTTACCCTCTGCCATATAGGCAAAATTTGGTTTACCCCCTGCCACATCAGCGAAAATGCACAATCATATGCACTGAGGGTCCAAAACCAAAGAATCTTTAAATTACAAGGGGGGATCTCCAACAAAAAAATTTAGAGGAGGTAAACTAAATTTCGCCTATATGACAGGGTAAAAACCTATTAACCCTAATTGATACTGTCGCGGTGATTTTCGGAGATCAAGCTATTGATTAGCGCTGACTCACTAATTTTATTTCACGACTGAACTTTTAATTTTTTAAAAGAAAGGTGGAAAAAAGTTCTAAATTACCACATTTTTAAAGATTAAGGGTTCGGGGGTTAGTTACGTTTAGGGAAGGTGTTAGCACCCTAAAGTTCGTAGTATTCTACGAGAACGTCTTGATTTTATTTATTTATTTTGGCTATAACTTGCTTATTTTTTAAAAGAAAAGAATGAATTAGAGTAGTGAGGAAAAAAAATGTTTTTTTTATTTTTTATGATTTGGAAGGACAAGGTCCTTTGCCTACGTATCCGTGAGGGATCAAAACCTCGTAGTTCGGGGAAAAAATGACGGTTGATTTGTTTTGTATTTTTTATTGGTTTAAAAAAAAAGTTTAAAGATAAAATAAAGGCCAAGTGGCAAAATGTGATTGGTTTGTGTTTTTTATTTTTGAAAATGATTAAAGTGTTATTAAAGTGGATTAATGGTTATTTAAAGAAAATAAAAGGGAAAAATGGGAACTTGATTGAAAATCAAGGTTTGTTTATGAAAAGATTTTTTTTGAACTTTTGATTATTTGCATGTTTTTTTGTTTTTTTTTATAATTAACTAAAACTAAAAGAACCAAAAGCTAAATACGAGGAATTTCCATGGTGACGTTGAATCACCACGAAATCCCTTTGAAAATAAACTAACCTAATATTTTTGTATTTTTTTTTGTAAAGCGAAATAAATAAAAAAAAAAAGACGTAAAGCGGAATAGATAAAGTGTGGGTGTCGGTGCATATTCTCATTTATATTTACATTGGTCCTAAATACATTCTAATAGAATAAAAACAAAATAATAAACAAAGATAAAATTGCAAATGCAATAAATAAATATGCTAGAATAAACAAAAGAAATGAAAATGCATGAAAAATAAAATAAAAATAATAAAATAAAAAATGCATGAAATACTATAAGATAAATGCAATGAAATAAAATGCATGAAAAATAAATAAGGAATTAACAAAATAAAATGCAAGAAATGATAAGAAAAATAAAAAAGGAATAAGAAGGAACAGGGGGGTGCCACGAGCAGAAAGGGGGTGTGGATAGCGGTCAGCAAGAAGAAGGGGAGAAAGGCAGCTGGGCCGCATATGGGCCTAGTGTTTGGGAGGGTATATATTTGTTTTTTCTGAAAAAAAAACTTCATTTTTCTTTCCCCTCTCTCTCTTCTCCTTCTCTCTAAAAAACTCCTCCCTCTCTCTCTCAAAACTTCCGGCCACAGGTATATTCCGGCGCGGCGACCGGCCAGCCCAGGGGGGCGGCGCCACCGCGCCGTAGAAGAAAAATTCTCTCTTCTTTTTTTTTTAAAAAAAAAGCTTTTTCGAAACCACTCTCTCTCCTCCTCCCAAAAATCAAATTAAATTTTTCCAAATCTTTTTTAAATAGAGTGGATCTAAAAATCGGATTTTGAAAAGAAATAAAAAAAAAAACTACCTCTTTTGGTTCGGAATTGTGGTGGTGGTTGAAGGAGGGAGCGCGGCTGGATTGGTTTTGTTGAGGGTGGATGGCCGTGACTTCTGTGTGGTGGGGAGGTGGAGACGCGACTGTGTGGTGCGTTTGCCGGGAGTGTGCGGTTGCGGTAGCCGGAGTAGTTATGGGTAGTGGTGGTTCGATGTTAGTGTTAGGTTGGTGAGGGTCGTGTGTTTCTTGTGTTGTTGCTGTTGTTGAAGGGGGGTGGAGTGGTCGCGTGTGGGATTGTTAGGGGAGGAAGTGGCTTTTTTGAGTGGTGGCGCGGCCAGGTGGGAGGTTAGAGGGGTGGTGGCTGAGTTGTTGTTTGATCGTGGGTTGCTGGGGAGTTGGGAAGGTTGGTGGCCGTGTGCTTTTGGGTCTGTGTGAGTGGCCGTATAGGTCTATGTTTGGTGGTTGGTGTCTGATGAATTCTGAATTTTTGGTTCTGATTGAATTCTGAATTGGCTCTGTGTGTGACTGATTCCCCCTTTCTCTGTTGTGCTGCCTCAGTGTTAAATACACTAATTGCTATCAATGACCATAATACTGAATAAAAGACCATTAAGTGACAAATTAAAACACATTAAGTTTATGAAAAAAAAGTCTTCTCCACAAAAGGTCAGACTGTAAAAATTAAAAAAAGGTAACAAGTAAAAAAAAGAATAAACAATAAAATGTTTAAATAAAATAACACTAAAAATATTTAAAAGAATAAAAATAAAGATAAAAATAATAATAAAAACAAAAAGACAAACCCGAATGAAACCAAAAAAAAATGAGGTATTTTAAAATACCTCTCTGTCGAAATTTCGTCTGAGACGACGAAAAAATTCGAACTAAAAAGACGAGTGAAAAAAAAAATTAGGTCAAAAATTGGGGTATGACAATGCCCCTATTTAAGTCTCTTCGTCCGGAGATTTGAAGATGAAATCTTTGATTCGATGGATCGAAGGGACTTAAATACAGAGTACGCCAATTTTGGACCTAAAAAAACGTGAAATGCTCGTGATGCATATGTGAATGCAAGACGCGCGAGGATGACCTGACCGGGGATAAAACAAAAGGATACCCGAGTTTATTACAGCAAGGGAACCGACTCCACTGGGGAATAACATGATTTCACTGGGGAAGGAGTTGTCTACTATCGCACTAATTCAGAACGATAGCCTAACAAAGACAAAGACCGATGTTACCTATTATCGTGTAAATGATAGCTTAAAAAAGGTAAAAGAAGGAGACACTGTCTACTATCAACAAAGATGATAGCTTAAAGAAGACAGATGACATGTATTACCTACTATCGTGTATTGATAGCTTAAAAAAGGTAATAGAAGGAGACACTGTCTACTATCAACAAAGATGATAGCTTAAAAAAGACAGATGACATGTATTACCTACTATCGTGTATTGATAGCTTAAAAAAGGTAATAGAAGGAGACATTGTCTACTATCAACAAAGATGATAGCTTAAAGAAGACAGATGACATGTATTACCTACTATCGTGTATTGATAGCATAAAAAAGGTAATAGAAGGAGACATTGTCTACTATCAACAAAGATGATAGCTTAAAGAAGACAGATGACATGTATTACCTACTATCGTGTCTTGATAGCTTAAAAAAGGTAATATAAAAAGAGAAGACCTTGCCTACTATCGGTGTGCGGATAGCTTAAAAAAGGGAGACAAAATATTTTACCTACTACCATTGTGAGGGTAGCTTAAAGAAGGTAAGATGTAAATGTCAGCTGTTCGGGATGTTGCCGAACTGCCACTGACGACAAGGATAAAAGGATAAATGTCAGCTGTTCGGAATGTTGTCGAACTGCCACTGACGACAAGGAATAAAGGTAATGTCAACTGTCCGGGTTGTTGCCGAACTGCCATTGACGACAAGAAATAAAGGTAGATGTCAACTGTCCGGATTGTTGCCGAACTGCCATTGACGACAAGAAATAAAGGTAAATGTCAAATGTCCGGGTTGTTGCCGAATTGCCATTGACGACAAGAAATAAAGGTAGATGTCAACTGTCCGGGTTGTTGCCGAACTGCCATTGACGACAAGAAATAAAGGTAAATGCCAACTGTCTGGGTTGTTGCCGAACTGCCATTGACGACAAAACGAAAGCAAAAGGGTACGCACAAGCTGTTCGTTAAAGAACTGCCACTCGGCATAAAGATGCACAAGTTGTTCGTTAAAGAACTGCCACTTGGCGAAAAGACAAGATAAAAGATGCACAAGCTGTTCATTAAAGAACTGCCACTTGGCATAAAGAGGATGACATCTCTGGACCAGACACACTGGGGATGACACTTGGGGAAAAAGAGTCACAAATTGTTCATGATTGATTGACATGAAAAGCAAGACTCAGGGTGGTTAATGCAACCATGTATTGAATGATGTTATGTGCATGTTGTGTATGCATGAATGTGTATATGCATGAATGTATGAATGTATGTAAGACAATACGACTTGTATGACTGTATGAAGGATTGACTTGTGGGATAGTATAACTGACGGACTTGATGAGACAAGACTGGACAGGTAAGATGGAAAGTGGACCGACGACGCAGTACAAACACTCAACAATCTTCATTGGGGATGATGCCATTGGGGACATATCAAAACATTGACGGGGTAAGGCCTGATGTATGCAACAACCGGTGGGGAGCAAGCACTTCCTGGGGGAGACGTGTTAATCCATAGACCTGGCAGAAGAACTGGTGTTTCTGTGGTCATGCTTTTTGTTTTTTCTTTTTGTGAATCCCTAACTTTTGCCTGGACCGCCCTTTCGGGTTTTCAGTCCACCGGGAATATATTCTTTTTGTATGCCCCTAATTTTTGCCTGGACCGCCCTTTCAGGTTTTCGATCCACCGGGACGCTCATTTTTGCCTAAGCCGCCCTTTCGGGTTTTCGACTTACCGAGCTCTTTTCTTTTTCTCTCTTTTTTTTTCAAGCAATCGACCATGTTTAACCTGCAGAGTCTACCCGTTCTTGGGACAGATGTTGACGCACACTTCAGTTATTCATGAGTTCAGAGAGAATGTGTTTGTTGTTTATGCTTTCCAAAAATATAAAAAAAAGATTTATGATTTTTTTTTGAAAATATATTTTGCTTCAAGTACTACCATCAAAAATAGAAGAAATTTTATAAACAGAATAAATGGGAATTCCAAATAAAAGGCATAGGCTCAAATTTATTTAACAGAGGGGTGACCCGCCAATGGCGTGGCTCCACGGACCTCACAAAGTTTGGAAAATGGTAAATATAAGGGGAAGGTACATTGAACACAATAACCGTTATTCTCCCTAACAACTTTGAATTCCACCGTTTGGATGCTTCAGATTCAGATTTTCTTTGACCACTGATGTGCCCCAAGTGAGTCATGGCCAACCTGATGCGGTTACTTTGTCTTTTGATCCTTATTTTTTGCATAGACCGCCCTTTCAGGTTTTCAGTCCACCAAGACGCTCATTTTTGCCTAAGCCGCCCTTCCGGGTTTTCGACTTACCGAGCTGTTATTTTGTTTTTAGACAAAGTATTTCTTGACTGCATCGACGTTCACAGGACGGGGAAGCTCATCATCATCCATAGCCGCAAGAGTCATTGCACCACCAGAAAAAGCTCCCTTGACGACATATGGGCCTTCATAATTAGATGTCCGTTTTCCCCTGGAGTCCGATTGGAAGGATAAAATCTTTTTAAGCACAAGGTCTCCTTCTTGAAATTCACGGGGACGAACTTCCCCGTCAACAGATTGTTTCATCTTTTTTTGGGTATAACTGTAAGAGAAAGGGGTTGCCCCTGCTGATGTTCGCACCAAAGTACGATACTCATGCAAAATAAAAGGGAGCATCCCATGCCAATCCTTGTAGGTGACCACCATTTTCTACCCTATCTTCATGATGTATTTTTTCTCTTTTTTTTTGTTTTTTGCAGCTTCAATGGCACCATTCATCTGGGATTCGACCAGGAATATTGTAATGGCAGTTCTCCTGAACCCAAGTTAATCCTTTCATATACTAATAACCGCGAGATCTCATCGGGAATCTCTTCGTACTCCTCCTCTTTAGCTTCGTAAACAGGGAACTCAAAGTCGGGAGAGAGCATAGGGTTACAGTGTTCAACGGGTTTATTGATGTTCAGTCTACATATGATTGATGATTGATTTTAGAAAAATGAGTAAAAAACGCAGACCTTTTGAAATTGATTGAAAATAAAATAAAAATATTTTTTGGGTTTTTTGTGTTACCATTTTCCAGAAAAGCAGTAAAATAAAAATAAAAGTCGCGAAAGAAACGACAATTTTTCATTGATAGTGGTAACTTGAAGACAAAAGTAGAGCCCTACATGATTTCACTTTCGTATCGGGCAAAACGAAAGGATTTTTGAAAAGACAAGACAACGAAAATACATTACTTGGACCCATGAGTAACTGAGGGAATGTCAACAGCGACCCAATTGCGGCAAACCCTTCCTTGTGTTTGCACGACCACATCCATTTTCTCTCTTCTGTTTGCACGAGTATTGTAGGTGTGAGTCGGTTTGTAATGAAAGCACCGGACTACTTTCTTTGACTGCGGCAGATTGACCTTTTGTGATGAAACAAATGATGAGACTCGATTTGGAAACTATGAATGCAGTATGATGCATGATTATGCTTATGCAAAAAAGAAGGGTTTGTTATCGAAGGACTTTGTTGAAGTAATTGTAAACATCATGGTTTGAACATTTCATTTGATCACCAAGGCATTACAAAATAGTTCTTTTTTAGAAACCAAGCCAAGGGACCAATTCAAAAGTCCTTTGGTGGAAGCTAGATTTTTTTTAAAAAAAAATCTAAAGACTCCTAGCTTCCTTAAATTCAACAAATCAAGGCTCTTGAAGATGTACTTCCTAGTGCTCCTCTATGATGTTCACAAAAAACTTGTTTAAGTCCTTCGGTAATTGGATGAAAAAATGAGTTTATGCATGGATGCATGCATGCATGGTTATGCTAAAGAACGGAGAAAACATGGTGAGGTTAAGTCCATAAGGTTGGAGTCAAGGGTAAACACGCCATTTGGTAAGGACTATGGTTTCACATGTACCTGTATCACGGGTTCTACCAAGTTCCCAAAGTCCTCAACCCCTTCCAAATATCATCGGGTTGCGAGATTGACTCCCGGTCCAACAGTACTTGTAAGAAAGTCTCGTTTGAGTGTAGTATCGCGTATCAACTAATTCAAGATTACTCTTGGTTATCCACCGCACTACGTCCTAAAAGGCCAAGATGGGTTAAGTGTAACTAAAGGTCCTCAACTTCATAGGTCACTTGAAAATAATAATGCCGGACATGACTACTCATGCCGACATAATAATACCTCCAAGATTCCTCCATTGAGCGGGGTTATCACATGTGCCACATCCGAAATTTACCCTCGGAAAGACACTTTGATTATACCACCATCCTATCTTATGTTTCCCTCAAGTCCGGGTGTAGGACTTATCTCACCACTCACGTAAAAAGAAAAAAAACACATATGCACATATTTACAACCTTATTTTTATTTTAAGCAAGTTATCGCACAAAATAATTAAATAAATCCAAGTTAGGCTCAACCCTCTTATATTATCCCCAGTGAAGTCGCCATTTCTGTCGCGGTGATTTTCGGAGATCAAGCTATTGATTAGCGTTGACTCACTAATTTTATTTCACGACTGAACTTTTAATTTTTTAAAAGAAAGGTGGAAAAATGTTCTAAATTACCACATTTTTAAAGATTAAGGGTTCGGGGGTTAGTTACGTTTAGGGAAGGTGTTAGCACCCTAAACGTTCGTAGTATTCTACGAGAACCTTTTGATTTTATTTATTTATTTTGGCTATAACTTGCTTACATTTTAAAAGAAAATAATGAATTAGAGTAGTGAGGAAAAAAAATGTTTTTTATTTTTTATGATTTGGAAGGACAAGGTCTTTTGCCTACGTACCCGTGAGGGATCAAAACCTCGTAGTTCGGGGTAAAAATGACGGTTGATTTGTTTTGTATTTTTTATTGGTTTTAAAAAAAAGTTTAAAGATAAAATAAAGGCCAAGTGGCAAAATGTGATTGGTTTGTGTTTTTTATTTTTGAAAATGATTAAAGTGTTATTAAAGTGGATTAATGGTTATTTAAAGAAAATAAAAGGGAAAAATGGGCACTTGATTGAAAATCAAGGTTTGTTTATGAAAAGTTTTTTTTTGAACTTTTGATTATTTGCATGTTTTTTTGTTTTTTTTTTTATAATTAACTAAAACTAAAAGAACAAAAAGCTAAATACGAGGAATTTCCGTGGTGACGTTGGATCACCACGAAATCCCTTTGAAAATAAACTAACCTAATATTTTTGTATTTTTTTTGTAAAGCGAAATAAATAAATAAAAAAATAAAAGACGTAAAGCGGAATAGATAAAGCGTGTGTGTCAGTGCATATTCTCATTTATATTTACATTGGTCCTACATACATTCTAATAGAATAAAAACAAAATAATAAACAAAGATAAAATTGCAAATGCAATAAATAAATATGCCAGAATAAACAAAAGAAATGAAAATGCATGAAAAATATAAAAAAAATGCATGAAATACTATAAGATAAATGCAATGAAATAAAATGCATGAAAAATAAATAAGGAATTAACAAAATAAAATGCAAGAAATGATAAGAAAAATAAAAAAGGAATAAGAAGGAACAGGGGGGTGCCACGAGCAGAAAGGGGGTGTGGATAACGGTCAGCAAGAAGAAGGGGAGAAAGGCAGTTGGGCCGCATATGGGCCTAGTGTTTGGGAGGGTATATATTTGTTTTTTCTGAAGAAAAAAAACTTCATTTTTCTTTCCCCTCTCTCTCTTCTCCTTCTCTCTAAAAAACTCCTCCCTCTCTCTCTCAAAACTTCCGGCCACAGGTATATTCCGGCGCGGCGGCCGGCCAGCCCAGGGGGCGGCGCCACCGCGCCAGAGAAGAAAAGTTCTCTCTTTTTTTTTTAAAAAAAAAACTTTTTCGAAACCTCTCCCTCTCCTCCTCCCAAAAATCAAATTAAATTTTTCCAAATCTTTTTTAAATAGAGTGGATCTAACAATCGAATTTTGAAAAGAAATAAAAAAAAACTACCTCTTTTGGTTCGAAATTGTGGTGGTGGTTGAAGGAGGGAGCGCGGCTGGATTGGTTTTGTTGAGGGTGGATGGCCGTGACTTGTGTGTGGTGGGGAGGTGGAGACGCGGCTGTGTGGTGCGTTTGCCGGGAGTGTGCGGTTGCGGTAGCCAGAGTAGTTATGGGTAGTGGTGGTTTGATGTTAGTGTTAGGTTGGTGAGGGTCTTCTGTTTCTTGTGTTGTTGTTGTTGTTGAAGGGGGGTGGAGTGGTCGCGTGTGGGATTGTTAGGGGAGGAAATGGCTTTTTTGAGTGGTGTTGCGGCCAGGTGGGAGGTTAGAGGGGTGGTGGCTGAGTTGTTGTTTGATCGTGGGTTGCTGGGGAGTTGGGAAGGTTGGTGGTCGTGTGCTTTTGGGTTTGTGTGAGTGGCCGTATGGGTCTATGTTTGGTGGTTGGTGTATGATGAATTCTGAATTTTTGGTTCTGATTGAATTCTGAATTGGCTCTGTGTGTGACTGATTCCCCCTTTCTCTGTTGTGCTGCCTCAGTGTTAAATACACTAATTGCTATCAATGACCATAATACTGAATAAAAGACCATTAAGTGACAAATTAAAACACATTAAGTTTATGAAAAAAAAGTCTTCTCCACAAAAGGTCAGACTGTAAAAATTAAAAAAAGGTAACAAGTAAAAAAAAGAATAAGACAAGGGTATGACACAAAGCTGTAAAGCTGACTAACCCAGGGGATAACCCCTGACAAAATGTTGTAAACCCCTGGGTTTTTTCACCAATTTACTTATCCCCCAAAACCAAAAGTCCCCGCCTACATTTTTGTCTCTCTCCATCCTTTATTTTTCTAATTTTTTTTGTCTCTCTCAACATTTAGTTAGGGTTGCCTAACACTACATGTTCCTCTTCCATTTCATTCTTCTTTTCCCACCTTCATTTTCTTCTGTTTTCCCGTCACCAAAAGTGTTCTCCTTTGAACATGTTCCTCTTCCATTCTCTTCTATTTGCTTTTGGTCCCTTTTGGTGACTGTGACTCATGGTCTCCACTTGTGCAGGGTTAACTATAGGAAAGGGAAAATAGCAAAAGAACACTTCTAAGAAGGTTTATCACCCAGTGCTCTTAATTTTGATTCCAAAATTTCAAGTTCAAAAGGTATTTTAAAAACCCCCAAATTTCTAAAATTTATATTTCGATTTTAGTTAGGTTTTGATTTTTCTCTCTTTTTATGCTATTTTCCATTGATTGACAATTTTTCAGAGACATTGAGGAGAATGTTGTAGAAGATTTGGGTAAGTAACTTACTATTCTGTCACTAATTCATTTAACTTCGATTACTAGTTATTACTGAATCAGCTTCATGGGCACCTTTGGTTCACCTAATTTTCCCTTAAAGTTCTCATTTTATTTGTTGTTTGTAGATATGGGATTTTGCTACTATGATCTATGAGAATTTGAAATGGGTTACTCAAAGTTGTTTAATTTATTTATACCCATTTTATTTCCTTGATTTTTATTTTTGTTATCCGAACTAATTAAATTTCCCTTCTATAAAATTTGGAGATTGTAAGGATAGTGGTAAAATTTTCTTTCAATTTTCCTTAAGGATAGTGAAACATCATGGTTGTGATATGTTTTTTTTTCACTTTATATAAAGTTTTGTCTGTACAATGAAGATGTTATAATTTAAGAGTTTTTCAATTTGAGATCTAAATGTTTTTTTCAATGAAAGATGCCCATGAAGCTATAACCTAGAAATGAAAGTTTTTTTTACTATTTACCTTATTTTGATTGAGTGGATAAATGATCTCAATCCTTCATGATATGGCAAATAAGACTTCTTTAGTTATCCACTTTTAAGTACTTGTTTCAATGTGTCCAAGGCATATAATCATCAAGGCTAAGATGTTAGGTGCATATGAAATTAATTACTTCTGTAGGTAATTTTATCAATAATTATTTGTTTGGCTGAGTATGATTCAGATTAACTTGTCTTGTTTTTGAATTAACTGTAGGAAGTGTTCCAAAGAAAGTTGATTTAATGATCTCTGTTGTGGCATCTTCGGACAACAATTTGTGCGACCTGCCTTCTACTGCATTTGGATGGGGTGAAGGAGTGGTGTTAGGAGTAGGTGTTGTTTGTGGTTTGTTGTGGCTAGAGTTGTTGTTGAGATGTAGTGTTATGTGATTCTAGCAGGTGAGACTAAAGAGTAAAGAGAATGTGATTCTCACCCTTTTCTGGTGGGTACCTTTTTTCTTATCTTGTTCTTTGATGCTCATGAATCACTGAACTTGTGTAATTTTGCATTGTTTCTTAATGCTACCTTGATATGAGGCTTCATAAAAATATCTAAGCAGTGTTTCTTATATGAACTTAATGAATGTGTGTTCTTGTTTATGTACTGATTTTCATGTTGTTTTGTTACTCAACTAGATCTTAACTTTGTTTCTTGAAATGAAGACATTTGGTTGTTCCTATGTGTTAAACTTGAACTAAACCTTAAGTTAGATATTTTCTCATGTCATTTATCTATGTGTACCTGAATTTCATTCTACTTTCGTTTTGTTGGCACTGGATACGCTACAAGATCTTAACTGACGTGGATCTTCCTAAACCTATGTTATACCATCTTCCCGCATAGAACACATCACAACACAGTTATGCACCACTGATGTAAGTAGTTTCTCATACTTTAATTAATGTCAGCTAAAGTTGTTCTGCTTCATGTATGACTAAGAGTCAGATTGGAAGGGGATAAATAGTGGCTAATTTGTTATCAAAACAGATACATGCTACCAATGTACCTTGAACCTGATTTGTTTCTTGAATTCGAGGTTAAGTTGATTATTGTGGAGTAAGGCAGGACATGCCATGTAATTCTTGTTTTTTAAATTGTTGTTTTCTTAGACGCCACTATTTTCTACTGTTGGTGTTGTTCTATAATTTTGATTTAAGTTATTAAGACACGGACAATATAAATCAATGGACATCATAATATATTTGAACTCTGAAATTCTGGCAAGACTGAGTCTGAACCGTAAAACAGAGTTGAACAGAGTATGTTTAACAGAAATTCAGAAGCAGCAAAAATAAAGACAGAAAGTAAAGAAAACAGTTGATTTGTTAACCCAGTTCGGTGACAAACACACCTACGTCTGGAGGCTACCAAGCTAGGAAGGAAATTCACTAAAATAGTATCAATTTGAACTACTGTGTAAACAGCCCCTGTTTCCCACAGCCTTCTCACTTAATCACTGCCCGTGAAATTTCTACCTAGGAACTCCTAGATATAAGAACCCCTCTTACTTCCTACTCAAGCAATCACTGCCCCAGTGATTGTAAACTCTAAACCAATCAACTAATATGAAGACACACTTCAAAACAACAAAGTCACTTTTGCTTAAAAACTTTAAGTGAATTACAACTCAATAAACCTAAACCAACTCTAACAGATGAGTGGTGTACAGAACAAAGCACAAAGCTTACAAACTCAAAAACTAAGACTCTCTCTATGATGATTTCTGTTTTTGATGACCATTCTTCAACAGCAGCGTCCTCTTTATATAGCTTCAGCAGGAACATAATTCTTGAACCAAATCCTTCAAAGATATGTTTCCAGAATTCTTTTAGAACCAAATAGAAGCAATTATATTTCTGAAATATATTTTGCAAAGATTCCTTTGAAAATATATTCATAAATAAAAGAATCCAATCTTCAATAAAGATCTTCACGCAAAACAATCTTCCTTCTAGAAACAAAGCTTGGATAATTCTTCAATTAAATATTCTCATAAAAGATCATGTTCTGAAAATACACATCTCCAAGGCGCACAAAATAGAACGCAGAAAACCAGCTTCTGATGTCTGCGTCTGAACATTTCAGCTTTTGAAGGTTGCTTCTGAACAGTGCGTCTGAAGGTCAACTTCTGAACAGTGCGTCTGAAGGTTAGCTTCTGAAGAACTGTTCAGCTTCTGAAGGTCCAACTTCTGAAGTACCCAGCTTCTGAACCAGCTTTTGAACCAGCTTATGAAAATGCACACACTGAGTTTTCAGCTTCTGAAGACGTGCTGCTTGTATTTTGATTTTAGCAAAACATGTAGCTAACAACCAAATATCCAACAATCTCCCCCTTTGGCAAATTTTTGGCTAAAATCAATTTCTTCACAAAAAACAAGTTCTTCACTCAACAAAGCATGCAACCATGAAGAACAACACATAAACGTAGCAACAGAGTCAGCAGCGGATAACACACTATGTTACAAACACATACTCCCCCTGAACAGATCAGCTTCAGACAGAGAACAACACAAACTCCCCCTGAACTACCTCTGAACAGATACTCAGGAACAACACTCTGAAACAGAGACATAAATACTTCCCCTGAATTATGACATTCATTAGTAGCTTCTGGAACAAACACTGCTCCCCCTTAAACATACACTCAGGAACTCCCCCTGAAACAGATATCTTCCTGAAACTTCTGAATTGTAAAACTTCTGCTTCTCCCCCTTTTTAGCCAAACAATTTTGACAAAACACAGTCTTCATACAGAAAACACAAACTGACTCAGTATCAGAGACTGTTTTGACATCAGATTCTGCATCAGACACACCAGCATCATCTTTATCTCCCTCACTTCCTGCTTGCTCACCTTCATCAATCAGTAATTGCTATAATTCCTCATGCAAACAAACTCCCAGTTTACTCCTCAAATATTCAAATTGCTTGGCATCCAATGCTTTTGTAAATATATCAGCAAGCTGTTCTTCTGTGTCAACATATTCAAGCTGCACAACCTTCTCCTCCACAAGGTTTCTAATGAAATGATGACGTATATCAATATGCTTAGTCCTGCTATGCTGTATGGGGTTCTTTGAAGTATTGATAGCACTCAGATTGTCACAATACAATGTTATAACATCCTGTTCAACATTATATTCCTTCAGCATTTGCTTCATCCACACCAATTGGGAACAGCTGCTACCAGCTGCTATATACTCAGCTTCAGCTGTAGATGGAGACACACAATTCTGCTTCTTGCTGAACCATGAAATCAGATTGTTTCCCAGAAAGAAGCATCCACCAGAAGTACTTTTTATATCATCTGCACTACCTGCCCAGTCATCATCACAATACCCAACTAACATAGGACTTCCACTGTGTGAGTACATAATACCATAGTCACTGATACTATTGACATGCTTCAGAATCCTCTTCGGTTGAGTTAAATGACTCATTTTTGGCTCACCCTGGTATCTAGCACAGACTCCAACAGCAAAGGTTATGTCTGGTCTGCTTGCAGTTAGATATAACAGACTCCCAATCATGCTCCTATATAGACTTTGATCAACAGCAACACCTTGTTCATCTTTAGTCAACTTCAAATAAGTGGCTGCAGGTGTTCTTTTATGGCTTGCATTCTCCATCCCAAACTTCTTGACTATATTCTTTGCATATTTGCTTTGTGAAATGAATATAGTGTCTTCCATCTGCTTGACTTGAAGACCAAGAAAGTAGGTTAGTTCACCCACAAGACTCATCTCAAATTCAGACTGCATCTGTTGAACAAAAAGTTGAACCATCTGGCTTGACATTCCACCAAAGACAATGTCATTAACATATATTTGTGCTATCACCAGCTTCCATCTTCTTCTTTCACAAACAGTGTCTTGTCAGTCCCTCCTTTTCTGTAACCTTGAGTAACAAGAAACTGTGTGAGTCTCTCATACCATGCTCTAGGTGCTTGTTTCAATCCATGTAGAACTTTCTTCAACTTGTAAACATGGTTAGGAAAATTAGGATCCACAAATCCCTTTGGTTGTTCAACATAAACCTCCTCCTGCAAGTACCCATTTAAGAAAGCACTCTTCACATCCATCTGAAACAGTTTGAATTTAAGAATACATGCTACTCCCAAAAGTAATCTTATGGACTCTAATCTGGCCACAGGTGCAAAGGTTTCATCAAAATCAAGTCCCTCCACCTGAGTGTACCCTTGAGCAACTAGCCGTGCCTTATTTCTGGTCACAGTTCCATGTTCATCTGATTTATTTTTGTAGATCCATTTAGTTCCAATGACATTCATGCCTACAGGTCTTGGAACAAGGTCCCACTGTGCGCACCTCGTTTTTTCCCTCGGGAAAAAGACGCGCAGATTCCTCCGAGGTCGTCCTCGGACGCTCGGAGGGTGCCTTTGTGAAGCCGCCACCAAAGTTTTTGTGTAAAGGGAACGTTGATAAACCCTTAAGTTTTTTTTGTTTGTAAAGGGAAACGATAATAAAACCCTTTAGACGATGAGGATAAGGATTAGGTCATCGCAACCATTATCGGGTTCGGGAGTCGGTTACGCGAGGGGAAGGTATTAGCACCCCTCACGTCCGTTGTACTCAACGGGAACCTTCTATTTGGTTAAAGCTTGAATTGCTTTTTTTATACTTTGCGTGCGTGTTCATTTATGCTAAAAATATAATAAGGGGGGGGAAAGAGATAAAAACAAACGAAAAGAGAAAAAAAGTTTTATTATTATTGTGCTTGACAAGATGTCGATCTTGCTCCTACGTATCTCCCGGTAGTCGGAGAATTCAAAGCATACGTAGTTCTTTGGTAGAAAAACGTATGTGTGTTGGTTGATTTTAATTGGACGATGTTTTAACCGAATTCTTGCGATTAAACGTAGCTTGTATGCTCGCACTTGGAGACTTATTAAGCGTTCGTTCACGAATCACATTAGAATTGTTAAAAGTTACGTCCGTTAGGGTAGAGGGTTGAATTGGTCGCTATGGGACCAAGGGAGGTACAATGGACTCATACAAGTCAAACATTGACCGAGTGGACTCCGAAGAGCCGGGCGATTGTTCGATTGATCCACTGAGATCAAGAACGGGTACAATGGACTCGGACGAGTCGAACATTGACCGAGTGGACTCTAACGAGTCGAGGGGTTGAGTCTAATGGCCAACGGGGGACCAAAAGGCTTGGATTGACCACAAGGGGCCAAGATTTGGTTTGGTTAGGGTTGTACATATTAAAAGGGAATGACGATTGTCCGAGCGACGAGACATACGTCACGCATTCGTACAATCGGGGCGATGGAGAGACATACGTCACACCATCCCTTTTTCATTCATGTTTTTGGATTGAATTCTTTAGAAATCCCAAGGTAAGTCAAAACATTTGGTTTGAAAACCCAAAATGGGAAGGTTTAGCAAATTTGCTAGAAAACGCGCAAGTTCGTCTCATTTTGCGAAAATGCGCACATTACCGGTGTATGTTCATTTTTGAGTTTTGAACATCATGAACAATATTTATTGCTCAAGTTTAGATTGAAAAGCTGAACATAGCTTGTTGGTTCATGTGGTTTTGAAAGTTTGGGAACATAACTTGCTTTGCAAGCTATCCACAAAATGGTTATACAAACTTGTGATTTGCCAAAATTAAGCAAAAACCTTGTTATGACTTGAAGAACATGGGTTTAAAAACTCTTTGGTTCTGAGCTCTGGGGCTAGAACCTCAAAAATTGGTTGTTTGGACACAAAAACTCAGGTTCTGAGTTCTGTCATGGTCGCACTGCGACCATGACTTCGCACTGCGAAGCATGCGAAATTTTGGGTTCAGAAGCTGTTTCTGAACATTTGTTCAGAAACAACTTCTGAACACACTCAAGACCTTATATATGGGTGAAAAGCTTTGAGTTTTTGGGATGAAAAAGGTTGTACAAACCAATTTTGATGTTTTGAAAACCTTGGGATTTCTTTGAAATTCAAAAGGGGTTTTTTAGGACCAAAAGGTTTTGAGCCAAAATAGCTATGCAAACACAATTAGAAATGCAAGATAAAGAGCTTAGTAACTTACAGAACTCCTTAGCAAAGCTCCAGCTGCACTTGGCTTGATTTGGTTGAAGGCTTTCACAAAGGTTTGAAGATTTGTGATGAACTTGAACTTTTGAAAGCTTTGTGTGGATGGATTGTTTCTGGTTATTTGTGGAGATTTGTAGGTTGAAATGAGTAGAGTTTCTGCTCTTTGAATGTTGTGTTTTCTGTCTAATTGTGTGTTTGTAACCTTGGGCATTGCCTTGTATTTATAGGCCAAGATCAAATCTTTGTCATCATTACACAATCCTTTGATTCAGCTGATTTGTGGCCAAGATCAAGCTGAATCCCTTTGCATTAAATGCTAATGGATAGAGGCAACCCTGCCTTGTGCCAAGGGGCAAGTTCCAGCTTGATTTCAGCCACAAATTCAACTTATTCTAGAAGGTAATGATGAAGAACAAAGCTGATTTGCAAATGGCTAATGCTTGGGGATCAATCCTTGCAATCTCAATGGTTGGTCAATAAAAACGTGCACTGTATTGTGCAGAGATTGAGGGATGAAAAGGCTAAAATTGGCTGGTGTGAGAGGGTGAAAAGCTGCTGCAAAACAGAGTAGGCACTCATGGCTTTTCAAGTGAGAAAATCCAGCTGGTTTGACTGGTTTTTGGGGCAGCAAGCAGGAGGAAAGTCCTCAAGCAGGTGGCTGGCAACCTTGTGGTGGTTAGCAGGTCACCTGGGAGGGGCTAGAGCTGCCCAAGGGCAAGCCCACTTGCTTGTCACATGCTAGGTTGGAAGAAAAAGCTTCTAACCTTGGCATTAATGGCAAGTCTTTCAACTCTGGCTTTGCTTGGCCCAATTGGCCATGAATGCTACTTAAAATAATTATGGAAGTGATGTGCAACAAAATCTGGAATTAAATCCAAGAAACCAAAAATCTGCAGAAAAATCGCAGACTTCGCAGTGCGAAGTGAGCTTCGCATTGCGAAGTCCTCAATTTTGAAAAGTTGACTTTTCTGTTGACTTTTGTTGACTTTTGACTTTTTCCCCTCTTTGATTTTTTTTGATTTTTGGTTTTAAAATGCGTAGGACAAAATTAGGGTACTACACCCACACTTCACTTATTTTGAATTGATTCAGTTCTTCTTGCATAACATCAATCCAGAATTCATCAGTAAGTGCTTCTTTAATATTCTTGGGTTCAAATTTTGACACAAAGCACGAATCAGTAGTCACTTTTTCTGATCTTCTGGTTATGACTCCTTGATCAAGGTTCCCAATGATTAGTTCTTTGGGATAATCCTTCTGAATTCTGATTGGAGGTCCTTTACTTGTTGAAGCATGATCTGGATCAATTTCTCCTTCTTCAGACTCTACATTTTCAGACTCTACTTCATGTTCCACAACAGGTGCTTCTGACTGTTCTTCTGATGTAACAACTGGTTCCACATCAGCCACTTTTTCAGTAGGTAAATCATCTATCACAACATTGATAGATTTCATTACTACCTTGGTTCTGGAGTTAAAAACTTTGTATGCTCTGCTGTTTGTTGAGTAACCAAGAAAGATCCCTTCATCACTCTTTGGATCCAATTTCCTCATGTTTTCTCTATCTGCCAGAATGTAGCACTTGCTTCCAAATACATGAAAATACTTGACAGTAAGCTTTCTTCCTTTCCATAACTCATACAGAGTAGATGTAGTGCCTGTCTTCAGAGTCACCCTATTGTGAACATAGCATGCTGTATTCATTGCTTCTGCCCAGAAATAATGAGGTAAGTGTTTTGCATGCATCATAAGTCTGGCAGATTCTTGCAAGGTTCTGTTCTTCCTTTCAACAACACCATTTTGCTAAGGTGTTATGGGAGCTGAAAATTCATGCTTGATTCCTTCAGAGGAACAGAATTCGTAGAACTTGCTATTTTCAAATTCCTTCCCATGGTCACTTCTGATCCTGACAATGACACTATCATTTTCTCTTTGTAACTGAGTACACAGATCTTTAAACACATCAAAGGTGTCTGATTTTTCTCTAATGAAGCTTACCCAAGTGAATCTTGAAAAATCATCAACAACCACAAAAGCATACTTCTTTCCTCCAATGCTCTCAACTTACATAGGTCCCATTAAGTCCATATGTAACAGTTCAAGAACTTTTGTTGTTACCTGATGCTCCAACCTTGGATGAGACTTTCGTGTTTGTTTACCAATCTGACATTCACCACAAATGTTGTCTTCATTGATCTTAAGTTTGGGTAGACCTCTGATGGCTTCTATTGACATGACTTTATTCATACCCCTCAGATTTAAGTGCCCAAGTTTTTGGTGTCAGAGTCTAACTTCTTCTTCTGAACTTATAAGGCATGTGGATAGACTTGTTTCTTCTTGAGGCATCCATAAGTAACAATTGTCCTTTGATCTACTACCCCTCATCAGCACTTCACCTTCTTTAACAGTTACCAGACATTCCTCTTTGTTAAAGTTCACTTTCAACTCTTGATCACACAGCTGGCTTATGCTGATCAGATTTGAAGTTAGTCCTTTTACTAATAGCACATTGTCTAGCCTTGGTAATCCATCACTGATCAAGTCTCCAATTCCAAGAATTTCTCCTTTAGCTCCATCACCAAAAGTTACATAGCTACTGGAGTAAGGTTTCAAATTGCTTAAATACTTCTTGACACCAATCATGTGTCTGGAGCATCCACTATCAAAATACCAATCTTCCCTAGAGGAGGCTCTCAAAGACGTATGAGCTATGAGGCCAACATTATTACCTTTGGGTTTCCATACCTTCTTGACATTAATTCTGTTTGCAGCAGGTTCCACTTTTCTGTGCTGAAAGTGCTTGGGGTAATCATATAGCTTGAAACAGAATGGCTTTATGTGCCCCTTCTTACCACATTGATGACATACCCATGGATGAGTTCTCCTCTTTCTCCTAGATTTATGAGGTTCCTTGTGATGTTCCATCTTAGATGTGCCTATCATTGGATCATAAGTTCCAGCAGCAGGAATGAACCTTTTAGCTTGATTTTGCTGTTTGATGCTCAAAGTCCCATCAACAAAACCTATGCCATTTGGTTTCCCTTGGTTCTGACACTCCAAAATCTCCTCCAGCACATCAGTACCAGTGTTTAACAATCTGACTTGCTTCTTCATATGATCAAGTTGAGAATTCAGTTGGCTTACCTCATCTTTGAGATCAGAAATCTGTGCTAAATGGTTACTTCTTTCATCATGCAGCTGACTGATAGTCTTCTTCTGATCTGCTAGTTCCTTGCAAACTTCTACACTTTTGAAGTATAGATCTTTGTAAGAGTTAGCCAGTTCTTCATAAGAGGATTTTTCAACACTGGCTTCAGACTCTAATGGAGCTTCAGACTCTGATAGTGTTTCAGACTCTGAGAGTGCTTCTGAGGCCTTATCTTTAACATCTGACTTGTATCTTCCAGTTAGGGCAACAACATGCTTAACAGATTCACTCTCTACTTCTCCTTCTGAGTCATCTTCATCAGACCAGGAAACAACTAAGCTTTTCTTCTATTTCTTGAGATATGTGCCACATTCTGTCCTAATATGACCATATCCTTCACATTCATAGCACTGAACTCCCTTTGATTGATTGCTCTTCTCATTAATCTTTGTCTTCTTCAAATCATTTTATTGCTTACTGATGTTGAATCTGTTGTTTTGACCATTTGATTTGGATCTCCTGTCAACATGTTTCAGAATCTTGTTAAACTGTCTCCCTAGCAACACAAGTGCCTCTGATAAGCCTTCATCATCCTCATTAATCCCTTATTGATCCTCAACATCAGTATTTACTGCAAAAGCAACTCCTTTCCCTTTCTTATCAGAACGGTTACTGAAGGTTGTCTCAAAATTCAGCAAGAACCCTATTAACTCCTCAACCTTCATACTGGAGATGTCATGTGCTTCCTCAATGTCAGTCACCTTCATGTCAAATCTCTTGGGTAGAGACCTGAGAATTTTTCTCACAATTTTCTCATCAGACATTTTCTCTCCAAGAGAATCAAATGAGTTAGCCATGTCCAGGACGTTCATATAGAAGTCTTGAATGTTCTCATCCTCCAACATTATGAGATTTTCAAACTTGGTGGTGAGAAGTTGAAGTCTGGACAACTTTACCTTTGAAGTGCAGTCATGAGTAGTCTTGAGAATCTTCCAGGCATCCTTGGCTATAGTGCACTGCTTGATCAGTCTGAACATGTTCTTGTCCACTCCATTGAATAGAGCATTCAAAGCTTTGGAGTTTCCAAGAGCCAATTCATCTTCATCCTTGGACCATTCTTCCTCTGGTTTCAACACAGTAGTTTTCTTTCCATCTTTGTCTAGTACAACAGGATGTTCCCAACCCTTCAGAACAGCTTTCCAGGTCTTACTGTCTATAGATTTCAGAAAAGCACTCATACGAGATTTCCAATACTCATAGTTGGAACCATCCAACAGAGGTGGTCTGTTCACAAATCCTCCTTCCTTGTCCATAATGCCAGAAAAAACCTTCCCTGGAGTTCACCCTAAAATAGGCAGGGTGCCTGCTCTGATGCCAATTGAAGTGAATTACTCTTTAAGTGAATTACAACTCAATAAACCTAAACCAACTCTAACAAATGAGTGGTGTACAGAACAAAGCACAAAGCTTACAAACTCAAAAACTAAGACTCTCTCTATAATGATTTCAGTTTTTTATGACCATTCTTCAACAGCAGCGTCCTCTTTATATAGCTTCAGCAGCAACATAATTCTTGAACCAAATCCTTCAAAGATATGTTTCCAGAATTCTTTTAGAAGCAAATAGAAGCAATTATATTTCTGAAATATATTTTGCAAAGATTCCTTTGAAAATATATTCATAAATAAAAGATGATGTTAATTAATGGCTGAGATTTTCGAATTTTTTAGAATGATGATGTTAATTAATGGCTGAGATTTTCGAATTTTTTTTAGGGTATGTATAATTTTCGATTTTTTTTTAGGGTATGTGTATTTCTCTTATGTCTTTGATTTTTTGTGATGATGATTATGTTTGTTGTTGAATAATATATGATTATGGTCTATTATTATTTATATGTAGAATATATGTATGTATGTTGTTCTGTTTAATAACATATGCATGTTTTTTTGTTGAAGAAATGCATGTTGAATATATGTTTTAGTATGATGTTGCTTTTATTATATGCTTATTAATTATATTTACATTTTTTTGTTTGAAAAAATGATTTATTTTTTTATTAATTAAAATGATTTTTGAAACAATTAATTATATTTCAAAAAAAAATTTAAAAAAACGATTTTTTTATTATTTTAAATAAATTTTATTGATTAAAATAATTTTTAAAACAATTAACTTTTTATTAAAAATTTGATTTTAAAAAATAAAACATTTTTAAAAAATGATTTTTTTATTATTTTAAATAAATTTTATTACTTAAAATGATTTTTAAAACAATTAATTATTTATTAAAAAAATCGATTTTAAAAAATAAAACATTTTTTTTTTTAAAAATCATGTACAGTTTCACATGGGTTTAACCCCTCGCAAAGCCCCTCGCATCTGTCGACCTGCAGATTTGACCTTGGGTCAATTCTGCGGTGCGTCAGAAAGCAGTCTGCAGAAAAGCGAGGGATTTTGCCAGGGCTTATGACAGGGAATTTGCGAGGTAATTTGTCAGGGGCTCAACCCCTCGCTTTTTTCCCAGGGGTATAACCCCTCACTTTCTGTTTGCGACGAGCGTTTTTCCCAGGGTTTCTGCCCCTGACAAAATCCTTGGCAAACATCATTTTCACAAGGCTTTTTGCTCTTTTCCCAGGGAATCCGCCCCTGGCAAACTGCAATGTTTCTTGTAGTGTGATTTGTCAATAAATAGTTTGATTAATGTATGAACATTTATCCAATTAGTCCGAGTCTAAGATTCTTTATGTTGATTAATCATTAAATAGTCCTCAAAGTAGTTTTGGTTCAAGTTGGTTATTGTTAGGGTAACATTTTTTAGTAATACTTGTCGATGATAGTGAGTTTGATTACTGTGAACATCCATAGAAGTAATTTAACTTTAAGATCATTCCTATAAGGGTACTTGTTGATTAACCATTAAATAATCATATAAGTGGTACGATTTCTAAGGTATAGTCAATTTAGTTAGGGTTGGGATTAGGATTTATTTTTTGACTAAAGTTTAGAATTTTTTTATTTATATATCATGAATGCTATTTCATGTGGCTATTCAGCTTATAGCTTATAACATTATATATTTTCTTTCAACTTTAACATTTTTATTAATTTTTTGTTTCATTTATTTTATTTTTTTAACCTTGCTCATAATTAATTTAATATATAATTATATATAAAATTATGCTAGTGCGTTTTTTGCCCTAGACCGTGCGTTTTTTGTACTAGATCATGCGTTTTTTGCCCTAGACCGTGCGTTTTTTGCACTAGACCGTGCATCCTAGAGTCCATATTCATTTTGGAAAGGAAAAACAAAAAAAACAGCTCTCTCACGGTAAGAGACCTATACAGGTCTCCTACGGTAGCCTAAGCCGGTGTATCTGCCTTTGGTGCTTAGTTTGTAGCTTTGCAAAAGAAATACGATAAAAATATACTTTTTTTTTGCTTGGCATGATATTCAAACAAGGAGTTAACCCAAACATGGGTGTATTCAACGACCTTATAAAAGTCTTTTCTCTAAATAAGCAAACCACCGAGTAACCAAGTCTTTTTTATCTTTTGACCAAATTGGGCCTCACTTCAGAATTCAGGAGCTACGTGATCATCACTGTCGGCTTGTGCAAAGTATAGAGAATTGATAAAGCATTTGGCCCTTCCGCACAAATGCCTTACCGTGACATCGCGCCAGACTACGTTGTTTATACGACTCTGATCAATGACATATTCAACACAATAATGATAAATAATTGTACCGTCATCTTATTCCTCTCACGATGCGTGGCAGTCCTCCCCGGCCAGCTGGACCTCATCGCCCATGTACCCGCCACGTGGGCGAGCTCATGCACCCGCAGAAACAGCGCGGGTAAGGATCGGGCCCCTGAACCACACCCGAAGCGAACTGACCATGTCAAAACCCGAGCTAACGGCCACGTTTGGACCCGTCTACCAGGTCTTTCCCACGTTTCCATCGTAGACCGGGCTTCTCGGACGAGGACCAGGTCACCGCTCCAGGTGGCTGGGGAATCCCGTAAGAACCGCCCTCATTTCCCTAGGCTGGGGGACGTATAAAAGGGGGGCTGCAACGGTTCATAAGGCATCACATTCATTTTCCAACAGAGAAAAAACCCTAGCCAAGCTCGTGAGTCAATACATCGCTCAGGGGGTTGGTACTGTTGTTTAACCAGCAATTCACAGCTAGCAAGCATAGAAAGGTCTCGACCACCAGCCTTTTTAACGTCCGACAAGGACCCCACGAGCCGTTAAGGGAGTACCTCGCCAGGTTCAACGAAGCTACTATCAAAGTCGCCAGCCCCAACCAGGAAATTTTCGTCGGAGCTTTCCAGAATGGATTGAGAGCCGGCCAGTTCAATGAGTCCCTGGCCCAAAAACCAGCGGATTCTATGGAGGAAATCTTAGCCCGGGCGGAGTGTTACATCAAGGGCGAAGAGAGCAATGCGGAGAAGAAGGCCCGGGACGCACGTGAAAGGAGTTCTGGGGGGAATGAATTTCATAGCCCCAGGAAGAATAGCTACCTTCAGCCGATGCGGGGATCTTTCAAGTCACCAGCCAGAAGGCCGTTAGAAAACTTTACGCCTTTGAATCAGAGGAGAGAGCGCATTCTGTAGGAGGTCCTTCATACGGGTTTGATTCCTCAACCACCGGCGTCGCGATCTGAAGTAATGGGAAATGATCCTGAGAAGTGGTGCAAGTACCATAAAGCCAGGGGGCATCACACCGACGACTGTAGAGTCTTAAAGCGGGAGATCGAGAAGCTAATACAGGAAGGACATCTGAAGGGCTATGTCAGAGGAGGGCAGGGTTCCAGCCAGAGAGGGAACCAACGCGGGCCACAGGATCCCCCATCAAGGGGTGGCGAGGACACCGGGTCAGGCAGCGGCAGTAGCAACCCACACGCCCGCGTAACCATCAACACCATTGCAGGAGGATTTGCCGGGGGAGGCGAGACTAACTCCTCCAGAAAAAGGTATGCTCGCCACGTGATGCACATCGACAGTTTGGAAGGCATGGGAATGCCCGTCCCAGAAGCTGATCCTGAACTCACTTTCTCCAGTAAAAATTTTGCGGGAATTTTCCCTCACGAGGACGACCCTTTGGTGATCAGCCTACAGCTTTTGAACTGTGTGGTGAGAAGGGTGTTAATTGATCCAGGAAGCTCGGCGGACATCCTGTACTACGACGCCTTCGAAAAGTTGAACTTGGGCGCGGAGTTGTTACAGCCGTTCAACGGGTCCTTAGTTGGGTTCGTGGGAGAGCAGGTGCAGGTACGGGGGTATATAACCATGAGGACAGTATTCGGCGAGGATGAAGCGCCAGGCCCGTCTCAGTCAGATACCTGGTGGTGAATGCACCCTCGTCCTATAACATAATCATAGGGCGTCCTTCACTCAACCAGTTGTCAGCAGCAATATCAACGCTCCACCTCACCATGAAGTACCCACTGCCCAATGGTAAGGTGGGAGTGGTCAAAGGAGATCAGAGGACGGCCAGGAAATGCTACCAGGACAGCCTAAGAGTTCGGAAACCAGAGCACTCTTCGTCTGGGCGGGGTCCCAGCCCCTCAAACGCCCAGGATGTCAATTTTGTAGATTTGGATCCACGAGAGGAATACGTCGAGGAAAGGCTGACCCCCATCGAGGACCTTAAGGAGATACAGATCGGCCCTCAGGCTTCTCAAACTACTAAAGTTGGCACGGCTTTGACAAAGACTGAAGAGGGGGAGATAGTTCGCCTTCTAAGAAGAAATTTGGATTTGTTTGCATGGAGCCCATCCGACATGCCCGACATCGATGTAAATGTGGTATGTCATCATTTGGCGGTGGACCCAAAGGTGAAGCCCGTGGTCCAGAGGAAAAGGAAAATGGGAGAGGAAAAGCGGAAGGCAATGGATGAAGAGGTGAAGAAGTTGAGGGCGGCCAGGTTTATCTGTGAGATTAAGTACCCGACCTGGTTGGCCAACGTCGTGCTGGTGAAAAAGAGTTCGGGTAAGTGGAGGATGTGTGTCGACTTCACGGATCTGAACACTGCGTGCCCTAAGGATCCATACCCTCTCCCCGCCATTGACAGACTGATAGATGGTACTTCAGGGTATAAGACGCTGAGCTTCATGGATGCGTACTCAGGATACAATCAAATTCGGATGGATCCCTTGGACGCCCCCAGAACCGCGTTCATGACCAACGCGTCCAACTACTTTTACCAGGTAATGCCATTAGGATTAAAGAATGCCGGCGCCACTTACCAGAGGCTGATGGACAGAGTCTTCGCCGACCAGATAGGGCGAAACTTGGAAGTTTATATTGACGATATGGTGGTGAAGACCGCGGAGGAGGGAAGTCACTGCCAAGACCTTGAGGAAATCTTGGGATGTGTAAGAAAGTACAACATGCGTCTAAACCCCTCCAAATGCTCATTTGGGGTTCAGGCGGGAAAGTTTTTGGGATACATGTTAACCAAGAGAGGGATAGAAGCCAACCCAGATAAATGCCAGGCTATCATCGACATGAGGAGCCCCACGTCCGTCAAGGAGGTCCAGCAGCTCACAGGGCGTCTGGCGGCGTTGTCTCATTTTTTGTCGTGTGCGGGAGACAAAGCTTTTCATTTCTTCACGACGCTCAGGAAGGGGGAGAGGTTCGAATGGACGGCCGAATGCGAGGACGCCTTCATTAAAGTCAAGTCTTTCCTGGCCACTCCTCCAATTCTAACGCGCCCGGATAAAGGTGTCATACTTTACCTATACTTGTCGGTGACAGAGCACGCCCTGAGTTCAGTTCTTGTCCAAGAGAAGGAGGAGGGCGAAAAGTCGGTGTACTTCGTTACCAGGGTGTTTAAGGGCGCGGAGCTGCGGTACCAGAAAATTGAGAAGCTAGTTCTAGCGTTGGTAACCACGGCGAGGAAGCTACGCCCTTACTTCCAGGGTCACCGGATCGTGGTGAAAACCAACCACCCGGTTCGGCAGGTTCTGAAAAAGCCAGATTTGGCAGGGCGCATGGTGTCATGGTCCGTGGAGCTGTCCGAATATGATATCCAGTTCGTCCCCAGGGGCAGTATCAAATCACAGGTGTTGGCAGATTTCTTGGTAGAGTTGAGTTCACCTGCCGAGGCCCAGTCACCTTTCGTATGGATCTTATCAGTAGACGGAGCATCCAACCTGAAGGGGAGCGGTGCAGGGATCGTGCTGGAAGGCCCGGATGACATCCTGATCGAGCAATCCCTAAGATTCGAGTGGAAGGCAAGCAACAACCAAGCTGAATATGAGGCCCTAATAGCTGGAATGCAACTTGCTCGAGAGATGGGTGCCACGAATCTCAGGGCGCGGAGTGACTCGCAGCTAATGACCAATCAGATTGCAGGAGAGTATCAGACGAAGGACGGACAGCTGACGAAATACTTGAAGAAAGTGCAAGAGTTGGCTCAGAACTTCACATTTTTCGAGGCGACCTATGTGCCGCGCGAACAGGACTCCCGTGCCGACATCCTTTCAAAGTTGGCCAGTACCAAGAGACCGGGACACAACAGGACGGTGATTCTGGAAGCAATGATGGTGGGCGCTGTCCAGGCCGAAGATGGAGGATGGATGACACCAATTGTAAAATATTTGGAAGGTAATTGGTCGCCTGCTTCAGACGAGGAGGAACAAAAGATGAGGAGGCAGTGTGCGAGATATACCATGCAGGCGGGTAAGTTGTATAAGATGGGTGTGGCGACACCGATGCTGAGATGCCTGGCCGAAAGTGAAACACGACTGGTGCTCTTGGAGGTTCATGAGGGCGTATGCGGAAGTCATATAGGCGGTAGGGCCCTCGCCAATAAGATCGTTCGCGCCGAGTACTACTGGCCTACCCTGTTAAAAGATTGCGCCGATTATGTCAAGAAGTGTGACAAGTGCCAGAAGTTTGCTTCTCTCCTCCATGCGCCGGCCGAAGTCTTGCATTCCGTCACCTCGCCATGGCCGTTCTGCCAGTGGGGCGTTGATATTCTCGGCCCTTTCCCTTTAGCGCCAGGTCAGCTGAAATTCTTGATTGTTGGGGTTGACTACTTTACTAAATGGATAGAGGCGGAGCCCGTAGCAAAGATCACTGCCGAGAGAGTTAGGCGTTTTTATTGGAAGAAAATCATCTGCTGGTTTGGTCTGCCCAGGTGCATTGTATCCGATAACGGGACACAGTTCGCCAGCAAGACTGTCAGAGACTTCTGCAGCGGCCTCGGGATCCAAACAAAGTTTGTGTCAGTTACTCACCCCCAGGCGAATGGACAGGCCGAGTCCGCCAACAAGGTAATTTTGAACGGGCTCAAGAAGAAGCTTGATGACGCCAAAGGTCTTTGGTCAGAACGACTACATGAGGTAAACCCAGTTTAATTGAGTACATCCTAGTGTATTTTGCAAATGCTAGTCTGTCTGCAGCTTAATGGGATACATCCTATTATATTTTTGAAAACGTTACTTTGGTCCGATTAAGTATTTTTTGTGTTGCTCATGTCATTACTGAGTGTTCAGGTACTTTGGTCGTATCACACGACACCCCACTCATCCTTGAACGAGACGCCGTTCAAAATGGTATACGGGGCGGAGGCAATGCTGCCCGTAGAAGTCGATACGCCCAGGTGGCGCAGGGAAAATTTTAATGCTGAAGGTAAGGACGCAAATTTTTGCCGGGGATATCTTCTGGGATGACGCCTACACTATATATTCGCCATCATTTATGAAGCTATTCAACTAACAATGTTCATCTCAGAATACGCTATATATTCGCCATCATTTATGAAACTACTCGACTAACAATGTTTATCTCAGAAATCTTTCAACTAACGCTGTTTGTTTTGTAAGATAACGAAATTGGCCAAGCATGCGACTTGGATATGCTGGATGAAATAAGGGAGGCCGCCCACATCCAGGAGTTTGCTGCGAAACAAAGGGCCGCCCGGAAGTACAACTCGAAGGTGGTTCCCAGGGACATGCGAGAGGGCGATCTTGTCCTACGGCAGGTGGTGGCGCCAACCAGGATGGGCAAGCTGTTTCCAAATTGGGAGGGGCCTTACAGAGTCCGTGAGAAGCTGCCCGGCGGTGCCTATAAGCTGGAGGAGTTATCCGGGAGCGTGGTCCCAAGAACGTGGAACGCCGTCCATCTGCGTCACTATTACAGTTAATTATTCTTTTGATTAAATTGTAACTTGCTTCTCGTACATTTGCAAAGTCGGGCGAGCTCCCGCATGACATTTTGTAATTTTGCATTGGTATTTAATAAGGTTCTGGGGTGGCACTCTTTTCCCCTGCAAGGGCAGGGGTTTTTAACGAGGCGCCCCGGTTCTTCAATAAGCATCTTGGTATATGATTATGAAAGACCTATTATTTTAAGGCGATAAGACCCCTGCGGCGCTAAAGCCTATTATTTCAAGGCGGTAAGACCCCTGCGGCGCTAAGACCTACTATTTTAAGGCGGTAAGACCCCTGCGGCGCTAAGGCCTATTATTTCAAGGCGGTAAGACCCCTGCGGCGCTAAGACCTACTATTTTAAGGCGATAAGACCCCTGCGGCACTAAGACCTATAACCACGTGGCAACAGGGCCCTAGGCCAATGAGCTTGCCTTTGCACGCTCAAATCGAAATCAATGCAACTGTTTTCTCGTAAAGTTCTCGGAACACAACATGTCGCCCTCACAGGGCTTAGCCTGGGCACTCACGTCTGAGTTGTGTAACCCTCGATATGATGACGTGTCTTACTAGATTTATGCAGAAACGATTCACGAAACATGAAGAAAACGTTGCAGAGTTTAAAATTCTAGCGCAAGATGCTCGAAAGAGTAAGAATACACTCAAGTTGAAAGACGAACATTTGAAACAAAAATTAGAGTACGTTCCATTCAAAAGATGATCGAGTGAAGGTTAAGGGCGCAAAGCGCACGCTACAATTAAGATACAATCAGAGCGTCAAAAGGGCGTTACATGAATAACATTAGGGGTTTACAAACCAAAAGAAATAAAACCTAAGCTACTCCTCATCCACGATCTTCCCGTCCACAACAGTCCGGAATAGGCCGATCTCTTCCAGGGAAGCTTCTGGGTATAGGCAGGCCACTTGGCCCTTCGCCCGCTCAAAGCCCTTCTCCTCGGCCAGGACACTCTCTTCCTCAGATGCCTCCAGTTTCGCCCTCAGATCCGACATCGCCGCTTGATGCGCCTCGGTCAGTGCTGTTCTCCCTTCAGACATAACCTTGGCCGCTTCCTCTGCTTTGGCCTTGGCAGACTCAGCCGTCTCCAGATCTTGGCGCACTGAAGCGAGTTTCTCCTCCGCCGCTTTCCTTGCCTCCTCAGACGCATTGAGAGCGCTTTGCATCTGCGCCAGCGCGCCCTTGTGCTCCGCCCTTTGCGCCTTCTCCTTCCGATCGAGGGCGGAGAACTCCTCTCCCATCACCTGGCCCAGCAGGGCGCCCTTTAGGAGGTGGACGCCCATCATCTTCTGTACTTGGGAGAACTCCATGGTTTTAAGTCTCTTCTTGTCTTATTCAAAGTTGAAGTTCTCCCGCATAAACCCGTCGTAATCAAAGCTGGCGTCCCATAGCGAAGGGGGGGTATCTGTCACAAGGCGGGTAGCAAAATGTTAGTCCATAGTAGAAGTACAATGAGAGTTATAAATAAAATAACAGGAGTTCGGTTTACCAGTTTCCATTTCTTGGGAGGTCTGGGGTTGAGGGGGTTGGCCCTCATCGCCCGTTTCCTCTTCCCTTTGGGCGGCATCGTGGCGTCTGCTGCAGCCACGACCCGGGATGGGATGGCGTCGATGGCGCTCGCCTCCCCTGGTACTGCGGTGTCTCCGGCGTCCCCGGCTTTGCGCTTCTCCCGCGTCATCAGGCCGGCGGGGTCACTCCTACCACGAACGTCGCCTTCTTCAGCCCTTTTCCTTTTCGCCTGCTCCAGGGCCAGCTTCTTCTCCGCGGCAGACTTCGGCGCCATCGAATCTGCTTAAAAATCAAAGAACTCATGTCAGCTAAAGCGCAAACTTAACTACTAAACGGCATCGCCCACAATGGGTACGAGTGCTACATATGTATTCGCCAAGAGCCACGGGGTCATGTTCTCCGTGGATAAGTCGACTCATGTCATGTTCTCTGTGGATAAGTCGCCAAGAGCCACGGGGTCATGTTCCAGGAAGTCGACTACGTCTTTCTCCGCGTCGCTCAGCTTGTCGTAGTCGTAGCCCGATACAGATAGGGGGTCGCCGGACCAATATAGAGGAAACCCCTCATCGCCTCCTTGGCCCATGAAGACGGGAACAGAGGCGTCCAGCCCCCTTACTTTAAAAAATTTCCTCTTCCAATTTTTGTAGTTGTTTGCGAAGAGGGCGAACAGACCCCGTCCCTGCTGCGAGTTAATGGACACCCACGAACCTTTCCCCACTCCCTTGGTACAGTAGAAGGAGAGAAATGCGCCCACAGTGGGCGCCAAACCCAAACCTTGACATAAAACTTCAAAGCCTCTGACGTATGCCCAGCCGTTGGGATGAAGTTGAGATGGCGCTACATTTATAGCCTTAAGGAGCGCAGCTTCGAAAGACGTGAAGGGAGTCCTTACTCCCAAATCCGTGATGGCACAGGCGTACATATAGAACGCCTCATCTGGCACCCCTCGTGGACGACGCATGTAGACCTTTTCCCCTTGGACGCAGGGTTCGGTGACAACATCCACTTCATCTCCCGTAGAGGACACCGCCTGATTCTCCCGGAACTCCGCCACCCTCTTTTCGGTGCTGAACAAGGAGGACTGGGCGGCCACATTCTCATCCACCCACTCGACGCCCGTTTCAGTTCCCGCCATTTTCCCCTCTCGCTCACCAGGTCCTGAAGAAAAGAGAATAACTACATCACTATCATGGCTACTGCTACTAGAAGCACTTAACTCTGAGAAGAGGGGGGCAGCACCGTCGTCGCTATCTGAGCTCACCTCAGAAGCGACGAGGGGGTGTCCAAAGTATTGTTGATCCACGAGCGCCCAGTCTACCGTCCCATCCGCCCTTCGGGCGGCCCGAATGGCCGCATTCCACACTTTGCGTCGCTCCTCCAAGAGGGGAGAACCCATTGAGTTACCCTCACTATCACACTCCCGTATCACTACCATTTTTCCCTCTTTACAAATGTTTAAGAAGCGTAAGCGTAAAATGAGAGGAGTAAGGAGGTTACCTGTGCTTACAAATAGGAAGTAGGTTGCAAAGTTCGCCGGCGTGCTAGCGGAAGATAGTTACAGGTGATAGGTTTGAAGGAACGGACAAGCCCTATTTATAAGCAGAGGGCCTCGAGTTGCGTACGCGGTCTGAAACGATGCGAGATCGAACGGTGCAGAGGGCCCGTCTTTTCAGTGCTGTGCGGCTTGATCTGCATCGAAGCAAGGGAAAGCAGGCGAATCCTCAGCCGTTCAGATGTTGGTACGAACGGTCGTTACTCATCCACCGTTGGATTTCAATTAAATGACCCACGCGCTGATAGGGTGTAGGCATCCGCAGGACACTAGGGTGGGGAACAACCACTGAAGCAGTTAGCAGACCGCCAATTCTCACTACAGGCCGGTATTTCATGACGCCACATATCAGACACTCACCCAGCTCCGCTGGACGATTCTTGTGGTCGCCCACTAAGCTAAAACCGAGCATATTATTAATCACTTCGCCTCTTCGAGACTTGTGCTTGGGGGGCTGTGTACCATCATCTTATTCCTCTCACGACGCGTGGCAGTCCTCCCCGGCCAGCTGGACCTCATCGCCCATGTACCCGCCACGTGGGCGAGCTCATGCACCCGCAGAAACAGCGCGGGTAAGGATCGGGCCCCTGAACCACACCCGGAGCGAACTGACCATGTCAAAACCCGAGCTAACGGCCACGTTTGGACCCGTCTACCAGGTCTTTCCCACGTTTCCATTGTAGACCGGGCTTCTCGGACGAGGACCAGGTCACCGCTCCAGGTGGCTGGGGAGTCCCGTAAGAACCGCCCTCATTTGCCTAGGCTGGGGGACGTATAAAAGGGGGGCTGCAACGGTTCATAAGGCATCACATTCATTTTCCAACAGAGAAAAAACCCTAGCCAAGCTCGTGAGTCAATACATCGCTCAGGGGGTTGGTACTGTTGTTTAACCAGCAGAAACAATAATGAATTAAGGTTACTTTGAGAATCTACGTTGTTCTCTTACGTGTATTTTTTTAGAGAATCTTATAAAATTAATCGTAAAGATTTATAAATTTAAGTGGGATACTAATCAGGCAACAATATAACAGGCTTCCTGCCTATAAATGTCAATAATAGGCTCCCAACCTTAAATATCAAGAGAAAACTCCCCGCCTATAAATGTCAATAACAAACTCTCCGCCTTAAATATCAATAATAGGCTCCCTACCTTAATCGTACTTCTCGCCTTAAACATTAATAATAGAGGCTTATTACCTTGATCAATATAGGATCGTCACCGGTGAAATAAAAGAACAGACTCCTACCTTAAATATGAACAATATATTACAGGATTATATGTCACAATATTTCAATCATCAAATCATTTAAACCATATTATCGTGTACCTCAAATAAAACAAAAATCTTTATAGTAATTAACATTGAAAGTATTCATTTTATACTTAAATCAAAAGAATAAAAAAGCAAGTCAATGATCCATATGTAAAAAAAAAAAAATAGATAAGTGATTTAAAACTTGTTATTATACTCACAAATTTTGTAAGTGGTTGAAAAAAACAATAAAAAACCGACATTGATGAAATGAGTTTTGATTTTAAACTTCAAGCTACACAAATATCTTTTTTCAACTATTGTTTTTCTGCATCCTTAAAGCTATTATTCTTCCAATAACATAATTGTACCTTAAACCATTTTTATCAAACCCCTCAATTATCTCATAAGGACCTCTCTTTTTCTTCTTTTTCCCTATAAACTGTTGGAACATTGGTGTGAAGTTGGAAGGAAATTGAAAGATTAAACACCAAGTAATAAGACTTTGAACTAGTGTGATGTGAATTGAAAAAATAGAGAGTGGGGGTCCCACATAAAATAGAACACACACATTAATAGTGTTTAAATTGTGGTATTTAATTTTAAATACTTGATAATGATAAAAATAATAGTAATTATTATTTTTATTCATAGATATCACTTCCCACAATTTTAGTTTATGTTGGTTGTGATAAGGTTTGAGAATTCAACTGAACTTCTTATTTTTCCTTCATTCATATCCAATGAGTTTGTTTCCTCCACTTTTGTGGATTTGTTTCCTTTTGATCTTATCCACAAGCATTGTTGAACTGATTAGTGATTAAGTTTCTTTTTGATCTTATCCATTAGAGTAACTGCTGCCGCAATTTTAGCTAAAACAGTTACAAAATCTCTATATAAATAGAGGACTCCACTCAGTTCAAAAAACACACCAAAGAGTTCTATTGAGTTGTCGAGAACTCTTTCTCTCTTCTCCCCCCAGCTTGTGTTAACGAGCTATTCTTCTCCTTATCTCCTTTTTCTGTCCCTTCGGATTTAAGAGTGTTCTTAAGACCTTAGTCCCTATTCGGTATAATGTCCCTTCGGAATTAAGAAAGGTCTTAAAACATAGTCCCTTCGATAATATATGTCCCTTCGGAATAAAGAGTACTTTTAAGATCATAGTCCCTTTTGAAATAATAATGCCCTGTCGGAATTAAGAATGATCTTAACAGAATATAAATATTCTATCGATATTTTTCTACTCTTGGAGAAGTTAAAAAGTCAGAATGGTGGTATCACCATATTTGAGTGGTCTGTTGTACCCTAATTTTGTCCTAAGTCTTTTCAAAACAAATTTCAAAAATAAAAAAAAAAAGAGAGAAAAGTCAAAGTCAACAAAAAGTCAACATTTCAGAAATGAGGACTTCGCAGAGCTTGTAATTATTATTATTACATATCATTTTTATTATTGTTTTTATCATCATTCATGGCTATTTGAGCTCAGCAAAGCAAGAATTGGAGCATTTGCCATTAAAGCCAAGGAAAGAAGCTTTTTCTTCCAACCTAGCATGTGCCAAGCAAGTTGGCTTGCCCTTGGGCAGCTCTTGTCCCTCCCAGTGGACCTGCTACTGACCCTAAGGTTGCCAGCCACCAGCTTGTTGATTTTCTTCCTGCTTTCTTCCCCAAAACCAGTCAAACCCAGCTGGTTTTGCTTGCCCAAAAGCCATGAGTGCTGCCCTGTTTTCAGCAGCTTTTCTTCCTCCTCACACCAGCCCACATGTTGCCTTTTGTTTCCCCCAACCTCTGCACATCACAGTGCACGTTTTTATTGCTTAACCCTCAAGATTGCAAGGACCAATCCCAAGGGACAGCCAATTGCAAACCAGCCCTGTTTTCATCATCATTTCTATCCAAAATCCATTGAATTGATGGCTGGATTTGGCTAAGCCTTGACCATTGCAGCAAGGCAAGGTCACCTCTTCACTTTTGCATTAAATGCAAAGTAATTTAGCCTGATCCTAGCCCACAAATCAGTTGGATTTTGGGGATTTCTCATGATGACATTAGATTTGGTTTTGGCTTATAAATAGGAAGCAATGCATAAGGTTTCAAACACTTACAAGCACTGAGAAAACACCAAAAAAAAACCAGCATTTGAACACTAGAAACAACACTAAACACATAGCAAAAACCAGTTCAATCACAAATCTTTACACAAGTTCATTGCTCTTTTTCAACAACATTCAAACCTTGCAAGAAACTTCAACCATTCAAGGTTCCTTTCACTTCCTTGCAGCAAAAGCTTTGCTAGGAGTTCTGTAAGTGTCCTGAAATCTTTATCTTTCATTTAGAGTTGTGCTTGCATCTTTAATTTTGTTCAAATCCATTTTGCTCTAAAAAACCCCTTTTGAATTTCAAAAGAAATCCCAAGGTTTGCAAAACATTTAAACTGGTTTGTCCAGCTCTTTTTATTGCTAAATCTCAAAGCTTTTCACTCCCCTAAAGGTTCTGAGATTGTTCAGAAGTTGCTTCTGAACAGCAGTTCAGAAGCAGCTTCTGAACTCAAAATTTCGCATTGCTCGCAGTGCGAAGCTCTGGTCGCAGTGCGACCATGACAGAACTCAGAATCTGAGTTTAGGCTCCCAAACAGCCAATTTTTGAGGTTCTAGCCCAAGAACTCAGAACCTAAGAGGTTTGATATTCATTTTATCCAAACCATAACAAGGATTTTGCATAATATTGAAGGATTCACAAGTTCGAGCAACACTTTTTGGATAACTTGCAAAACAAGTTACGCTCACAAACTTTCAAAACAAACTTGAGCAATAAGCTAAGTTCATCATTTTCAAAACCAAACTTGAACAAAAAAACCTTGTTCATGATTTTCAAATCAAACGTGAACTTAAGCGAACTTGTTCACTTTTCAAAACCTTTTTTAAACTTGAGCTGAACTTGTGCGTTTTTTCACAAATTTGTTAAAACCTTTTCATTTTGGGTTCCAAACCAAGTGTTTTGATAAACTTTGGGATTTCCAAAAATTCAAACAAAAACTTGAATGAAAAAGGGGTGGTTTGACGTATGTCTCTCCATTGCCCCGATTGAACGAATGCGTGACGTATGTCTCGTCGTTCGGACAATCGTCATTCTATTTTCAACGTATCCGACCACACCAAACCAATTCTTGGCCCTTTGTGGTCAATTTGAACCTTTTGGTCCCCCGTGGCCATTTGATTCAATTTCTCGACTCGTTTGAGTCACTTTGGTCAATGTTCGACTCAGTTGAGTCCATTATACCCTTTTCTTGATCCCGTTGGATCAATCGAAACCTTTCTCGACTCAGTTGAGTCACTTTGGTCAATGATCGACTCAGTTGAGTCCATTGTACCCTTTTCTTGATCCCGTTGGATCAATCGAAACCTT
The DNA here is from genome assembly GCA_018208015.1 of Medicago ruthenica. Taxonomy (NCBI): domain Eukaryota; kingdom Viridiplantae; phylum Streptophyta; class Magnoliopsida; order Fabales; family Fabaceae; genus Medicago; species Medicago ruthenica. Next base: position 63,552 of record WNNG01000480.1, read on the forward strand.
TCTCGACTCAGTTGAGTCACTTTGGTCAATGATCGACTCGGTTGAGTCCATTGTACCTCTTTTTGGTCCCCTCGCGACCAATTCGAACCTTTTTCCCCAACGGACATGTTTTTATCAATTCTAGCACGATTTTAAACAAACGCTTAAGCCTCCCATGCGCGAGCATACAAGAACGTTTGATCGTAAGAATTCGGTTAAAACATCGTTCATTAAAAACAACCAACACATATACGTTTTTCTACCAAAGAACTACGTACGCTTTGAATTCTCCGTCTACCGGGAGATACGTAGGAGCAAGATCGTCGTCTTGTCAAGCACAATAATAAAAAACAAACTTTTTCCCCTTTCATCATATTTTCTTTTTCCCTTTTATATATTCAAGCATGCACGCAAAACATTTAAAAACATTTTAAGCTTTAGCTAATTAGGAGGTTCCCGTTGAGTACAACGGACGTGAGGGGTGCTAATACCTTCCCCTTGCGTAATCGACTCCCGAACCCGACAATGGTTGCGATGACCAATCCTTTCCTCATCGTCAAGGGTTTTATTATCGTTTCCCTTCACAAAAAAAACTTAAGGGTTTATCAACGTTCCCTTTAAACAAAAACTTTGGTGGCGACTTCACAACAGCCTTTCGAGCGTTCGTACACGTCTCGGAAGATTGCGCGTTTTTAACGAGAGCGCACAGCTGGCGACCTCACTGGGGACTATCTCTCCTCGCTAGCGAGACAAGCCTATCCTATTTAGCTTTTAAGCTAAATGTTGTTATGTTTGTTGCGTGCATGCTTTTATTTTATTATCTATATCCTTCTCTTGCTTTATGTTTATGCTTTTTATTGCTTTATATTCATATTGTATATATCAATTGCGGGGATGTTACTTGAGCGAGGTTACTCCACATTGTTCGGGTTAATGCCGGACGTGTGAGGCTCTCTACCCGAGCTTGAGAAAAAATTAAGTTAGGAAGGGGTTGTGAGCGGAAGCCCGCGTTGACGTATGTCCGTGAGGTAGGATGCCAAACCCCGCCTAGAGGAGATTTTCACTTGGAATGAATTGAAGTCATGCGAAGTTCGCAATCGACGACCTTAATTCCATGTGAGATCCGTGAATCTAGGGACCTTTTTAGAAAATCTCATCTCTAGAGCCTACACGTGAGGATGGGGGGAAGTTCCGAACCTTCATATACCATACCTTTGCATCCATTTGCATTCATTAAAATAATTTTCGCATATCATTTTGCTTTATAGGAATTTAAAAAGAACAACCAAATATTAGCAAAGAGAAATATGGATTCCGGGAATAGAAATACGCTCGCTTTCAAGATCAAGGCTCCTAAAGTGGAAAGCTTGCTAGCTTTGAGTAGACGGCTCTCTTCGGTCGACAAGAGTATTTTCGAAGCAAGTTATGGGCTAATACTTGATCTCCTACCCGTGAAGATAGATTCAACGGCTTTAACCACTTTGGCTCAATTCTTCGACCCACCTCTCCGGTGCTTTACCTTTCAAGACTTCCAATTAGCTCCAACCTTGGAAGAATTTGAGAAGATTTTGGGTTGTAGCATGAAAGACCATGAGCTTTATCTCGGTTCGGGAAAAGACCCTACATTAGAGGCCATCGCCGAATCCTTATACCTTAATGTCCAAGAAGTAGCACTTAACTTGGAAATTAGAGGAAACGTTAAGGGGTTCACAAGAAGGTTCTTGGAGACCAAAGCTCGGGATTTGTTAGCTAGCAAAGAGGGAAAAGCATTCAACGCCATCCTAGCCCTTTTGGTCTACGGGATCGTTTTATTCCCCAACATGGACGATTTCATAGACTTTTCGGCTTTAGAGGTATTTATGATTAAAAATCCGGTTCCCACGCTTTTGGCGGATTTTTATCATTCCCTCTATTCTAGGCATGAACAAGGGAGGGGACGCACAATTTCTTGTTGTACTCCTTTGGTGCAAACTTGGTTGATGTCCCATATGCCAAGAAGCCGAGACTTTGTGGAAAACCGGGACAAACTCAAATGGTCACAACGGATGACAACTCTCGCCGAGAAGGATATCCATTGGTTTTCTCCAAATTTAGAGGACCCGGAAATCATCCTTAGTTGCGGGGATTTCCCTAATGTACCCCTCATTGGTACTAAGGGATGCATTAACTACAATCCGGTCCTCTCTCTCCGACAACTAGGTTTTTCAATGGAAGACAAACCCAATGACCTTTTGTTGGAAGCTTTCTTCTTAAGGGAAGGAGATCAAGACCCGGCGTTGCTAGAAAGAATCCGAGGAGCTCGGAACCAAGTGCGCAAAGGAAAGGTTGGCAAGAGGAATTGCGTGGCCAAACCTCTTTATACTCAATGGGTGAAGGAGAGGGTTAAAACAATCAAGCTACCCTTTATGGTCATATGCCCTCCAAAACCTTCTACAGCCAAGCACAACTATTCCCAACAAAGAAGCGGAGAAACTCAAAGCTAAAATTCGAGAACTCCAAAACAAAAATGGAGAGTTAGAATTGAAGCACCTCCAAGCTTTAGGAGAAATCACTAGGACAAAGAGAGATCGGGATGAAGCGACAAATTCTCTCCTAGTGTGCCAAAAGCGGCTAAAAATCTCCGAGGGGAAGAGAGATTGGATAGGAGGCGGCTTGGTTAGTGCGGATGCCAACCTTGTGGCCAAGGACGAAGAGTTGGAAAGAATTTTGCATTCCAACCAAGAGCTCAAGAAGTTCGGCGAGTTAGCCATCGAAGCTCAAAGAAAATGGAGATTGAAATTTCAAGAGAAAAATCAACAACTCCAAGAAGTCGTCAAGGACTATAAAGAGCAGCTGCAAGCCGAACGCGTCCAACGGCAAAGATATGAGAGCCTTTCCCGTCAAGAGAAGCTAAAATGCAATCGTCTCGAAGCGGACATCAAGAAATATGAAGAATATTTCGATAAGATTGCAAGAGCTCACGGGGACCATATTGCACAACTACACGATGAAATTAGAAGTGCAAGGGTCAAGCTAGATCAATGAAAGGAAGTGATTGAGTTTGTATGGCAAGACGCCACCCGATTAAGTGAGGACTTCACTAAATTGGTTGCATTCTCGAACTTGATCATCACCCAACTTCCAAAGAAGCTACCAAAGGCCGAGATGGTCATGCCCTACTTTGTCATCCCTACGGAGATCCAGAAGTTTATGAAGTTCTGCAAGGACACCGTAGATTTCTATAGGGAAGAAATGGACAAAGCCGAGAAGCGAGCGGCTATTTGATTTGTATTAGCACTAGTTACACTTTGTAAACAAATGTTATCTAATCAAATAATATTTTGAAGCAACATCAATTTCCCGGCCTTTAATATTTCTAATCGCTAATATTAATTGTGCGCCTTTAAATTTCCTCGTAAAGCAAAATAAAAAAAAAACGCATGTTTTTGCATACTCATCGCATACATACATCTTCATGCATTTTTCATAAAAAAAACACTTATTCATTTCCCTAAAAACAGTTTGAAGCAATCATAGCCAGAAAACCAAAAAAGCCCTCGGTCCAAGAGCCAGATCTCCAACACTCGTACGGAACACGAGCCAACAAGCGAAGGATCATGGATAATTTGGAACAAACTCAAGCGGCTTTGAGAGAGGAGGTTGATGAGATGAAGGGGAAGATGGATCAAATGTTAGAATTAATGCAAGCTCTATCGACCCGAGAGAGCAACCCTCGTCCAACGGCGGATGCAGCCAATGTGCAATGGCCTCCTTATGGTTCACGTCTAGGATATACCCCACCACTTGAAAATGAGGGCCATGGACCACCTCCACCACCACTGCTTACAATCCCCGTTAGGAACGAAGAGCGTCGTCCTCAAGGAAATTCCACTGCTCAGCATGAGGTTATTTCTCGTAATGTGGAAGACAATCAGCCAAGACATTCTGCTCTTGATAATACCCACCAAGACAACGATACCACCCAAATGTATCGCGTTTTGGAAGAAAGGTTAAAAGCTGTCAAAGGATCTAGCTCATACGGTGCCCACAACGCTTTGGACATGTGCTTAGTGCCCGATGTGGTAATCCCTCCAAAATTCAAAGTACCGGACTTCGAGAGGTACAAGGGAATTCAATGCCCTAGGAACCATCTACGGATGTTCTGTAGGAAGATGGCAGCTTACGCAACGAATGAGAAACTCATGGTTCATGTGTTTCAAGATAGTTTGAGCGGAGCGTCATTGGATTTTTACATGCAGCTTGAGCGTACCCACGTCCAAACTTGGAAGGACTTAGCCGATGCTTTCTTAAAGCAATACAAATACAATTTGGACATGGCTCCAAATAGGATGCAGTTGCAGAACCTCGTACAAAGAAGCAACGAGTCCTTCAAGGAGTATGCTCAAAGGTGGAGGGAACTAGCTTCTCGCGTACAGCCACCATTGTTGGAAAGGGAGCTCGTCGATACCTTTATGGGCACACTACAAGGCCCATATTATGACAAAATGATTGGAAGCACATCTTCCGGCTTTTTCGATCTAGTCATAATTGGTGAAAGAATAGAGGACGGAGTAAAGAGGGGAAAGATCCAAGGCCCTCTAGAAACTCAAAGTGGAGCTAGGAGACCCCCCATCAACTTTCATAAAAAGAAAGAGGGGGAGACGAATGCTGTTCTAGTGGGATCATCTCACCCACCATCGAATCAAATGCCTCACTATAATTATCCATATGTGGCAGCAGCAACAGCTCAAGGGCATTACTCACCTCAAGTAATTCCCACGACTCCACCTCGACAACCAGCAGTGTTGCCTCAACAAAATCGGCAGCAACAACAAGGCGGGTACCCACCAAGGAACCAAACGGGCCCGAGGAATAACTATCACAATGTATAGTTTGATCTTGTACCCATGCCATACGGTCAAATCTTACCGTATTTAATCCAAAAGGGAATGGTTGAGATAAAACCACTACCAACTTTGGTGCCACCATATCCACCTTGGTATGATGCAAACGCAAGATGCGAATACCACGCGGGATCCCCCGGGCACAACATTGAAGGTTGTAAAGCTTTCAAATACAAGGTCCAGAATCTCATTGACCGGAAGCTGTTATCCTTCAAGGAGGAGAATCCCAATGTGAAAAGCAACCCATTACCGGGGCATGCAGGTCCCTCTGTAAACGCGGTGGAAGAGCAAGAAAGCGTCGGCCCAATCAAGGAGGTAGCCAATGTAAAGACTCCCCTGTCAGTCATAAGGGAGCGATTAACCGGTTTTGATTTGTTTGAGGAGATGCACGCCGACTGCGAAGCCTGCAAAATCAACCCGGACAAGTGCGGAAAATTGAAGAGTTGTCTTCAAGAGCTAATGGACCAAGGTTGGATTCAAATGGGCTATATAAGGGATAGCACGGACGTTGCTACCTTGGAGTCTCATGACCCAAAACCTCTCGAAATCCCATACCAAAGGAGAGAGGTACCAATACCTATACAACCCATAACATTCCATGTGCCGGCACCCTTCTCCTTTGAAAGCACGAAGAAGGTACCATGGAACTACCAACCTGTGGCCTATGTGGAAGGAAAACCACTAGCAAAAATTGAATCCAGCATCACTAACATTACCGGTGTTGGAGGAATGACAAGAAGTGGTAGAGTCTTCGCTCCGAAAGAACTCGGGAAGACACCAGCCGTACTACCAAGAGAGCCGCTCAAAGAAAAGAGCGTGGAAGAGGATGAAAACCAAGCAGGACCCTCTCAAAAGGCAACACCACAAAAGGAGGTCGAGGAGTTCTTAAGAATAATCCAAAAGAGCGAGTATAAGATCATTGACCAGTTGGGTCAAACTCCCTCCAAGATCTCCATGTTATCCCTACTACTAAGCTCGGAGGCACCCCGAGAAGCATTACTACGGATCCTCAGTGAGGCACATGTCACCAAGGACATCCCTGTGGACCAATTCGACGGGATAGTCGCAAATATTACCTCGAGTAGGTATTTGGGTTTCAACGATGATGAATTACCCGACGAGGGGCAAATTCATAACCGCGCTTTGCACATCTCCATGAAGTGCATGGACCACATCCTCTCTCGAGTGCTAGTGGACACGGGGTCATCATTGAACGTCATGCCCAAGACTACCCTTCTCAAGCTATCATGTGAAGGGACAGTAATGAAGCCAAGCGCTTTGGTGGTAAAAGCTTTCGATGGGTCAAGAAGAGCCGTCGTAGGGGAGATTGACCTACCAGTTCAAATTGGGCCTAAGGTTTTGTCTATAACCTTCCAAGTCATGGATATTAATCCAACTTACAGTTGTCTTCTCGGACAACCTTGGATTCATGCCGCCGGAGCCATCACCTCTACCCTACATCAGAAACTTAAGTTTATTGTCGATAACAAGATGATTGTAGTTTCCGGGCAAGAGGATATGATGGTAAGCCATCTTTCGTCGTTCCGTTATATAGAAACGGACGAAGAAGCTGTGGATGTTCCCTTCCAATCTTTGGAAGTGGCGAATGTCGTGACTTTGAGCTCAAAGCCCAAGAAAGAGGCTAGGACAGCCATGTCATCATGGAGGGCAATAAGAGAAGCTCTAGAAGAGAGCAGACCCACTGGATGGGGCAAATTAGTGGACATACCTGAGAAGAAGAATCTCTTCGGGTTGGGATATCATCCATCAGCCGAAACCTCCTCAAAGCCTCCAAAGCAAGGGATCCTCCCCATTTTGGAAACATTTGTCAGTGCGGGTTTTATCAATGAAGATCAAGTGGCTCTGCTTGAAGACACGGATGAAGACGTGCCTGATTTGGTGTACCGTTGTGCCTCGGATGAAGCTTTGAACAATTGGAGGGCTATCGCAATTCCCGAGATCATTACCAAGCTCAAGTAATATACCATGTTTGTTTTTGCTTTTAAAAAAAATCATTTAGCTCTGCCCAAGGATGATTAGTTGTGTGGGGCCCCCATGTTTTAAGTTTTTCAATCGTGAATAAAATCACATTTTATGTCCAATTGAGTTCTTTTTTTCTTTTAATTGCATTTGTTTTTTTAAAAAAAAAATTTGCTACAAAAAGCCTAAAATCAAATCATACTCATGCAGATCCACAAATCCACCCTCCAAAAACAACACTGCCTTAATCCCTTATGACTTCGATTTCCCGATTAATCAAACGGAAGATAATGAAGAGGACGATTATGAACCGCCTGAAGAATTGTCCAGACTTGCAAATCAAGGGGATAGGGTAATACAACCCCACCAAGAATCAGTTGAAAAGATCAACTTGGGGACCGAAGAGGATAAGAAAGAGGTCAAAATAGGAGCCTCCTTGCAAGAGGATGTGAAGGAAAAGTTGGTTAAGCTTCTACAAGAGTATGTGGACGTATTCGCTTGGTCGTATCAAGACATGCCAGGTTTAGACCCTAACATCGTCGTACATAAACTGCCACTCAAGCCAGAATGCCCACCAGTAAAGCAGAAATTGAGAAGAACCCGACCCGACATGACTCTCAAGATTAGAGAGGAGGTCAAAAAGCAGTTTGATGCCGGCTTTTTAGCCGTAACCAAGTATCCGACATGGGTTGCCAACATTGTGTCAGTCCCAAAGAAGGATGGCAAAGTTAGAATGTGTGTGGATTACCGGGACTTGAATAGAGCAAGCCCAAAGGATGATTTTCCACTACCACATATTGACATATTGGTAGACAACACCGCCCAATTCTCAGTCTTCTCCTTTATGGACGGATTCTTGGGATATAACCAAATCAAAATGGCTCCAGAAGACATGGAGAAAACCACATTCATCACCCCATGGGGAACTTTCTGCTATAAGGTAATGCCTTTCGGATTAACAAATGCCGGGGCAACATACCAAAGAGCAATGGTGACTCTTTTCCATGATATGATCCATAAGGAAATAGAGGTTTACGTCGATGACATGATTGCCAAATCCCAAATGGAGGAGGATCATCTAGTCCATCTACAAAAGCTTTTCGAACGCCTGAGAAAGTTCAAGCTGCGCTTAAATCCTAACAAGTGCACATTTGGCGTTAAATCCGGAAAGTTATTGGGTTTCATTGTCAGCCAAAGGGGTATTGAAGTGGATCCTGACAAGGTAAAGACCATCCAAGATATGCCAGCGCCAAACACCGAGAAGGAGGTCCGGGGTTTCTTAGGAAGATTGAACTACATCGCTAGGTTCATCTCTCACATGACAGCTACCTGCGAACCAATCTTCAAACTGCTAAGGAAAAACCAAGCCGTCCATTGGAACGAGAATTGCCAAGAAGCGTTTGACAAGATCAAACAATACCTGCAAGAACCACCAATTTTAATACCTCCGGTTCCGGGTAAACCCCTCATCTTATACCTAACCGTACTTGAAGGATCAATGGGTTGTGTGTTAGGACAACAAGATGAAACGGGAAGAAAAGAGCACGCAATCTATTACCTAAGCAAGAAGTTCATCGACTGTGAATCAAGGTATACTTCGCTTGAAAAGACTTGCTGCGCTTTAGCATGGGCTGCGTGACGCTTAAGGCAATATATGTTGACCCATACAACTTGGTTGATATCAAAGATGGATCCCATCAAGTACATCTTTGAAAAGCCTGCCCTCACAGGAAGGATAGCCCGTTGGCAAATGCTGCTGTCTGAGTACGACATCCAATATGTCACTCAAAAGGCTATCAAAGGGAGTGTTTTATCCGAGCACCTGGCTCACCAACCATTGGAGGATTATCAACCCATACAATTCGACTTCCCTGATGAAGACGTTGTAGCTTTGAATGACGAAAAGGTCACAAGCGATGATGAAGGGTCAGAACCGAGAGCTCGATGGAAGCTCGCTTTCGACGGCGCCTCAAATGCCATGGGGCACGGGATCGGGGCAGTTTTAATCTCCCCAAGAAATGGATACCAACCCTTCACAGCAAGGTTATGCTTTGACTGCACCAATAACATGGCAGAATATGAAGCATGTATCCTAGGCCTCGAAGCAGCAATTGATCTAAGGATCAAAATCCTTGAAGTCTACGGTGACTCAGCTTTAGTCATCTATCAAGTCAAAGGAGAATGGGAAACAAAACATCCCAATTTGATTCCCTACCGAGCCCGGGTTGTAGAGTTGATTGAGCATTTTGATGAAATCACCTTCCATCACATACCTCGAGAAGAAAATCAGGTGGCAGATGCCTTGGCTACATTATCATCAATGTACCAAGTAAATTTCCACAATGAGGCGCCAATCATAAGGATGGATCGTAGGGACAAACCAGTTGTATGTGCATTAGTCGAAGAAGGACTTGACAACAAACCCTGGTTTTACGACATCAAGCGATACCTCGAAGAACAAGAGTATCCAGAAAATGTCTCACAAACCGACAAGAGAACCCTCAGGAGATTGGCATCCCAGTTCTTCTGTAACACCCATAATAAGATTGCCTAGGATCTTATACGAGTATTAAAATTTCGTACTGGATACATTAATTTACAATATAAAAGTTCCTACAAATATTACAACACACTGTAATATTACATCCAAAGTTAAATACAATTCTCTTGTTACTTGCACAACGTGTATCACAACATATAATACATCCATATAATACAATCATCCAAACATAAAACAACAGCACGATCAGTCCGTAGCCTTCTCCTTACCCTTGTTGCGTGCTGATTGCGATCCTGCCTGAGAACCTGCACCAGAAGGAATGGGATGAGACATAATGTCTCAGTGAGCTCTACCCAACCTACTGTTAGGCGACCACAGGGAACCTAGGGTCGCCATGCCTACCTTGGCAATTTAGGGGAATTCTAGAATCGCCAAGTCTTTAACCTGTCTATGACTTTAACTATAATCTATCTTTAACTGTGAACTTTCTATAACTGTAACTATAACTATGAATCATAAAACAAATAAAGTGTTTTATGTTAGCTGTTAGCGTTGAACAAACAATTAATCTGAGTTCATTTTACGGAGGGCATCCGGGTGGAGTAACCCCGAAGTACGTCTCCCTATGACCCGATGAAACTCCTGACAATCAGGCTAGCACCGGACTCCCTATGAAAAAATTGCATGTGGATAACCCTCTCGGAGAAATCCCATCCGGCGTATCCCGGAGTCTGCTGAACATGCCTATGACTGTGAGTTATTATTATTATTCTTTGACTTTGATAAGCAAGTATATAAATATATATACATGTCTATAACTTTGATCATATGAACATTTCCTGTGATCTATAACCTGTAAACTATAATCTTGGCTTATCGTTCTCATAAGCCTCCTATAACTGTTGGGGAACCAACTCTATTAACTTGTCTATAACTATGATGGATAATCCATACCAACTCTCATGCTCTTAAGCTTACACATTCTTAATTGAATGTAGGGATTTCACTTCAAGAATTAATCCCATTACCAAGCCCTATACACATCTATATAACTTAGGAGTACAAGTAAACATCTCCTAATGCCATGCCTATCCCTAATCCTTTCCCATTACCTAGCCAAAGCTCACGAAAATTTCATGCTGAAAGGACCAATATCGTAGCACGATATGGGAATATCGTAGCACGATTTTCTGCGAAAGTTTCATGAAAATCAGGACATAAAATCGTAGCACGATGCCCATAAATCGGAGCACGATTTTGGCTTCAGCAGCACTCAAAATTTCACTTCCTAGGCTAACCAAAACATCCCCAATCATCCATAAACTTGTGGGAATGGATTTTCCCATGACATATGAACGAAATATCATATACCAAGCATGTATTCACAAACCAATCAAGGGATTAAGGCATGGATCTATCAAAATAGCTCATAATTCTATAACTATTAAGCTTAAACAAAGTAGGGTTCTAAAACCCTCTAAGAGCTCACCTCAAATCAAAGGATTGCTTGCTAAGTCTTGATTCCAAACTCTAGCTTCAAGCTTCAAAAACTCTACTCAAGAACACCTCTACTTCCTTGGCTTTTCCTTCTTGTTCTTGCTCCAAAATTTCCCAACAAAAGCTTGCTTATCATACAAGGATTTTGGGTGAAGTTTGCTAACTCAAAGGATGATTTTTGATGATGGTAAAGAAGTGAGATGGAGGGGCGAAAATGAGAAGAAAAGGGAGAGAAAAATTCTGATTTTGGTGTTAATGAAAAATGAGTAGAAACCTTTGAAATTTCATATAAATCCATTAAGCCTTTTTCCATGTATTTACTATTATGCCACTTCCTTATTACTACTTTGCCCTTGCTTGCATACGAAGTTTCTACGCTTATAACTGTTACATTTAAACGGGATATTACACTCTACCCCCCTTAAAGAAATTTCGTCCTCGAAATTTAGAAATTACCTGTAAAAAGATGCGGGTAGCTCTCCATCATTTCTGATTCCAATTCCCATGTAGCTTCACCATAGGGAGAACCTTTCCATATAACTTTGACAATCGGAATCTCTTTGTTCCTCAATGCTTTAACATCACGTTCAACAATCCGTTCCGGTTCGGGTCGAAAAGTCAAATCCGATCTTAAGTCGATAGATTCCAACTCTACTGGTTGGTGAGGATCAGGAATGAACTTCCTTAACTGTGAAACATGGAAAACATCATGTAACCCTGACATCGCCGGTGGCAGAGCCAATTGGTAAGCTGCTGGTCCGACACGTTTAAGTATCTCAAATGGCCCAATATATCTTGGACTCAATTTCTTTGTTCTGAAAACACCTCGTAATCCTAGCTTAGGGGTAACTCTTAGGAAAACATGATCTCCCACTTCAAACTCTAGAGGTCTTCGCCTCTTGTCCGCATAACTCTTCTGTCGACTTTGAGCAGTTCTAATCTTATCCTGGATGGATTTAATCTTTAAAGTTGTCTCTTGAATGATCTCAGGTCCCAAAATACTTTTATCTCCAACCTCTGACCAACAAAGCGGTGTTCTACACCTCCTGCCATACAGTGCCTCATAGGGTGCCATTCCGATGCTAGAATGGTAACTATTATTATACGAAAATTCAATCAAAGGCAGATGGTGATTCCAATTTCCTCCATCCTCTAAAATGCATGCACGTAACATATCCTCCAATGTCTGAATAGTTCTTTCTGATTGTCCATCTGTTTGAGGATGATGAGACGTACTCAACTTTAACCTGGTTCCCAAAGCCTTCTGAAAAGCCTTCCAAAAGTGAGAAGTAAAGATAGGATCTCTATCTGACACAATGCTGGTCGGAACACCATGTAGTTTCACAATCTCCGCTATGAACAATTCTGCATACTGAGCAGCCCTATAAGTAGTCCTAACCGGTAAAAAGTGAGCAGACTTAGTTAACCGATCTACAACTACCCAAATTGAATCATGTCCCCGTTGAGTCCGAGGTAACCCGGTCACAAAATCCATAGAGATTTCTTCCCATTTCCACTGAGGGATCTCCAATGGTACAAGCATCCCTGCCGGCCTCTGATGTTCAATTTTCACTTGTTGACACACAATACAACGAGATACAAATTCTGCAATATCAGTCTTCATCCCTGGCCACCAATAATCCTTCTTTAAGTCTTGATACATTTTAGTGGTACCCGGATGAATACTGAAACCACTCTTGTGCGCCTCTTCCAAGATTAACCTCTTTAAACTAGCATCATTTGGAACACAAACTCTACTTTCAAACAATAGAATACCATCTGAAGCCCTTGAAAATTCTGGCTGACCAATCCTCCTCTGAAGATTCACATCTGTTTCTTGAGCTTGCGCGATTCGGGACCGTAAATCACAAGTAACCTCTAATCTTTGTAACAAGACGCCATCATCCAATTCTGTAACGCTGAGATTAAGATCTCGAAATTTCTCATACAAACCACAGGTATGCATCAATACTTCTGCTTTAATCAAAGATTTCCTACTCAAGGCGTCCGCAACTACATTCGCCTTTCCAGGATGATACTTTAACTCGAAATCAAAATCCTTTAAATATTCCATCCATCTTCTCTGTCTCATGTTCAGTTCCCGTTGGTCGAACAAATACTTTAAACTTTTGTGGTCACTGAACAAATCAAATTGTGCTCCATACAAATGGTGCCTCCACATTTTCAAAGCAAAAACTATTGCCGCCAACTCAAGATCGTGAGTGGGGTAATTCTCCTCATGAGATTTAAGCTGTCGAGAAGCATAAGCTATAACATTACCTTCTTGCATAAGCACACATCCTAGTCCTTTAGAGGACGCATCACAATAAACCACATATCTCTTTTCAGGGTCAGGTATTGCTAAAACTGGAGCCTTGGATAATTTCTTTCTCAAAGTCCGGAAACTTTTCTCACAATCTTCGTCCCAGACGAAAGGCACATCTTTCCTTGTGAGGCGTGTCAATGGCATGGCAATCTGTGAAAATCTCATAATAAATCTCCGGTAGTAACCTGCTAAACCGAGGAAACTCCGAACTTCTGTTACATTCGTTGGTCTGGCCCAATTAAGGACAGCTTCAACCTTTGATGAGTCAACCGACACTCCTCCTTTAGAAATAACATGCCCCAAAAACTGGATTTCCGATAACCAAAATTCACATTTGCTGAATTTTGCATATAACTGATTTTCTCTAAGGATGTCCAAAACAATCCTCAGATGTTGAGCATGTTCCTGTGAGTCCTTTGAGTAGATCAAAATATCATCTATGAAGATTACAACAAACTGATCCAGGTAAGGCTGGAATATTCTATTCATGTAGTCCATAAAAACCGCTGGAGCATTAGTCACTCCAAAAGGCATTACCAAGAATTCATAATGTCCGTAACGTGTTCTGAACGCCGTCTTGGACACATCTGACGATTTGATACGAATCTGGTGGTATCCTGATCTGAGATCAATCTTTGAAAACACTGCAGCTCCTTTGAGTTGATCCAAAAGATCATCAATCCTTGGTAACGGATACTTGTTCTTAATTGTAAATTTATTCAACCGACGGTAGTCAATGCACAATCTCATGCTACCATCCTTCTTCTTAACCAACAACACTGGCGCACCCCAAGGTGACACACTGGGCCTGATGAAATATTTCTGAATTAAGTCTTCCAACTGAGACTTCAATTCCTTTAACTCTGATGGTGACATTCTATAAGGCGCCACTGAAACTGGCTCAGATCCTGGAATAAGATCAATGGAAAACTCCACTTCCCGTTCAGGGGGTAAATTACTTATCTCAGAAGGAAAAACATCCAAATAGTCACTGACAACAGGAATGTCACTGGGACTCAGTTCTGATTCTGAAGTCACAGTAACCATCACATAAAAACCATTATCCTGGGCACACATAAGCTGAGTAAGCTGATGAGTGCGGTTGATTAACTCTGATAAAGCCACACCTTCGGTCGTATCATCTGTAGGCATAAAGATACACTTCTCCGCACAACCAATATACACATGATTAGCAGATAACCAATCCATTCCTAGGATCACATCAAGCTGTATCATGGGAAGACACACCAAATCTATATAGTATGTCTTACCAGATACAGTGATCGGGCAATTTTCACATATAAAACTAGCTACTACTCCGCCTTCAGTAGCGGTGGATACCGTCATAGGAGGTATCAATGGTGACATAGACAATTGTAATGCTTCTACACACTTGTAAGAAATAAATGAACATGTAGCACCACAATCAAATAGCACTTTAACTGGAGTTTGGCCTAAGTAACACATACCGGCAATTAAGTCTTCATTTGCCAAAGCCTTCTGGCCATCAAGGGAGTACACTCTACCCTTACTTGTTGTAGTACCTTCAGCTCCACTTTTACCTCTTCTTTCTGGGCAATTTGCTAAAAAGTGCCCCGGCTGTCTACATCCGAAACACACACCTGTTTGCTTCATGCATTCACCGTGATGCATCTTCCCGCAGTATTTACAAGCAGGACTCGCCTGGTATTGAAACGTCTGCTTACCCCTCTTAGGGGAACCCTTAGGCTTGTTCTCTTGATACCTATCTGGAAATTTGCCTTTTCTTTTCTCAAAAAGTGCAGCTTTCTCTCTTGCGGTTTTAGTAAAACCCGCTTCCGCAACCAAGCTATCATGAACCATCTCGTCGTAACTGGTGTTCCTTTGAAGACTCACTACTGTATCAATATCACCTCTCAGCCCACGCCTATACTGATTCATCTTCCAATTCTCATTAGTGGCATACTCGTTGTGAGAGGAGTAATACGACAATTCTTCAAACTTCTTTGTAAACTCGGTGACTGACATGCCACCTTGCTTCAGCTCAAGAAATTCTTGTTCTTTCTTCACCTTATACGACATCGGAATGTACTTCTCTATCATAGCTTCCTTGAAGTTATCCCAGTTAACCTCAACATCGTTTGCTATCATTCGGCGTTGAGCGGATTCCCACCAATCTTCCGCTGCGCCTCTGAACTGGTTAGTGGCCAACAAAACTTTACTTTCCTCAGGGCAATCCACCATCCGGAACACTTTCTCTATCTGTTTCAGCCATCTCTTAGCCTCTGGAGGTTCACCTTCCCCATTGAACTCAGGAGGGTGATTTCTATTAAACTCCCGGTAGGACGGATTCGCCACTGCTGGTGGTGGTGTCTGTTGTTGAGCACCTTGTCCATGGTGCATCATTCCCATCCATTCTTGCTGAGCCTGAGCCTGTTGTTGGGCTTGCTGCTGCATCATAAGCATCATCTCCTGATGCTGTAACGCAGCCTGAGCTTGCTGCTCTTGGTATTGTTGCTGCAACGCCTGTTGCTGTTGCATCATCTGAGCCCAAAATTGCATATTAGGGTCTCCTCCTGCTTCCTCAGCGTTTGCCTGATTAGATCTAGGCCTTCCAGGACCTCTTCTACTCCCAGACATATTATCCTAACTGTCATACACAAGTCAAAGTGATCAGTTTCAACAAGATATAACATTTAGAATAACGTCCCGGATCCAAGAGATCCACAAACTTGAATTGTATTTTAATGACCCAAGGCACGGTCTGAATCGACCTGCTCTGATACCAAATTGTAACACCCATAATAAGATTGCCTAGGATCTTATACGAGTATTAAAATTTCGTACTGGATACATTAATTTACAATATAAAAGTTCCTACAAATATTACAACACACTGTAATATTACATCCAAAGTTAAATACAATTCTCTTGTTACTTGCACAACGTGTATCACAACATATAATACATCCATATAATACAATCATCCAAACATAAAACAACAGCACGATCAGTCCGTAGCCTTCTCCTTACCCTTGTTGCGTGCTGATTGCGATCCTGCCTGAGAACCTGCACCAGAAGGAATGGGATGAGACATAATGTCTCAGTGAGCTCTACCCAACCTACTGTTAGGCGACCACAGGGAACCTAGGGTCGCCATGCCTACCTTGGCAATTTAGGGGAATTCTAGAATCGCCAAGTCTTTAACCTGTCTATGACTTTAACTATAATCTATCTTTAACTGTGAACTTTCTATAACTGTAACTATAACTATGAATCATAAAACAAATAAAGTGTTTTATGTTAGCTGTTAGCGTTGAACAAACAATTAATCTGAGTTCATTTTACGGAGGGCATCCGGGTGGAGTAACCCCGAAGTACGTCTCCCTATGACCCGATGAAACTCCTGACAATCAGGCTAGCACCGGACTCCCTATGAAAAAATTGCATGTGGATAACCCTCTCGGAGAAATCCCATCCGGCGTATCCCGGAGTCTGCTGAACATGCCTATGACTGTGAGTTATTATTATTATTCTTTGACTTTGATAAGCAAGTATATAAATATATATACATGTCTATAACTTTGATCATATGAACATTTCCTGTGATCTATAACCTGTAAACTATAATCTTGGCTTATCGTTCTCATAAGCCTCCTATAACTGTTGGGGAACCAACTCTATTAACTTGTCTATAACTATGATGGATAATCCATACCAACTCTCATGCTCTTAAGCTTACACATTCTTAATTGAATGTAGGGATTTCACTTCAAGAATTAATCCCATTACCAAGCCCTATACACATCTATATAACTTAGGAGTACAAGTAAACATCTCCTAATGCCATGCCTATCCCTAATCCTTTCCCATTACCTAGCCAAAGCTCACGAAAATTTCATGCTGAAAGGACCAATATCGTAGCACGATATGGGAATATCGTAGCACGATTTTCTGCGAAAGTTTCATGAAAATCAGGACATAAAATCGTAGCACGATGCCCATAAATCGGAGCACGATTTTGGCTTCAGCAGCACTCAAAATTTCACTTCCTAGGCTAACCAAAACATCCCCAATCATCCATAAACTTGTGGGAATGGATTTTCCCATGACATATGAACGAAATATCATATACCAAGCATGTATTCACAAACCAATCAAGGGATTAAGGCATGGATCTATCAAAATAGCTCATAATTCTATAACTATTAAGCTTAAACAAAGTAGGGTTCTAAAACCCTCTAAGAGCTCACCTCAAATCAAAGGATTGCTTGCTAAGTCTTGATTCCAAACTCTAGCTTCAAGCTTCAAAAACTCTACTCAAGAACACCTCTACTTCCTTGGCTTTTCCTTCTTGTTCTTGCTCCAAAATTTCCCAACAAAAGCTTGCTTATCATACAAGGATTTTGGGTGAAGTTTGCTAACTCAAAGGATGATTTTTGATGATGGTAAAGAAGTGAGATGGAGGGGCGAAAATGAGAAGAAAAGGGAGAGAAAAATTCTGATTTTGGTGTTAATGAAAAATGAGTAGAAACCTTTGAAATTTCATATAAATCCATTAAGCCTTTTTCCATGTATTTACTATTATGCCACTTCCTTATTACTACTTTGCCCTTGCTTGCATACGAAGTTTCTACGCTTATAACTGTTACATTTAAACGGGATATTACATCTTCCTCAGCGGAAACACCCTCTACAAAAGAAACTATGACATGGTCTTGCTCAGATGTGTGGATAAACATGAGGCGGACATGCTCATCAAAGAAATCCACGAGGGATCTTTTGGAACCCATGCCAATGGGCATGC
The DNA here is from genome assembly GCA_018208015.1 of Medicago ruthenica. Classification (NCBI taxonomy): domain Eukaryota; kingdom Viridiplantae; phylum Streptophyta; class Magnoliopsida; order Fabales; family Fabaceae; genus Medicago; species Medicago ruthenica. Next base: position 81,503 of record WNNG01000480.1, read on the forward strand.
AATGGCAAAGAAAATCCTAAGGGCGGGCTATTACTGGCTAACCAAGGAAGCTGACTGTTTTCACTATGCCAAAACATGTCATAAATGCCAAATTTATGCCGATAAGGTGCATGTACCACCAACTCCCCTGAATGTCATGACCTCACCCTGGCCATTCTCTATGTGGGGCATAGACATGATTGGAATGATCGAGCCCAAAGCATCAAATGGACATCGCTTCATCCTTGTTGCCATCGACTATTTCACCAAGTGGGTCGAAGCAGCTTCGTATGCAAACGTAACCAAACAAGTGGTAGCCCGTTTCATCAAAAAGGAAATCATTTGCCGTTACGGCACTCCCCACAAAATTATCACGGATAATGGGGCAAACCTGAACAATAAGACAATGAAGGAGTTGTGCAAAGACTTCAAGATTGAGCATCATAATTCCTCACCTTACCGGCCAAAGATGAACGGTGCGGTAGAAGCAGCCAATAAGAACATAAAGAAAATCATCCAAAAGATGGTGAAAACATATAAGGATTGGCACGAGATGCTTCCCTTTGCGCTACATGGCTACAGAACAACCATTCGCACTTCAACCGGGGCAACTCCTTTCTCCTTAGTATACGGTATGGAAGCCATGCTTCCCATTGAGGTGGAAATCCCTTCGTTAAGGGTCTTGATGGAAACCAAGCTAGAAGAAGCTGAATGGGTCCAAACAAGATTCGACCAACTGAACCTCATAGAGGAAAAACGTCTAACAGCGTTATGTCATGGATAACTCTATCAAAGGAGACTCAAGAGGGCATTCGACAAAAAGGTCCGTCCCCGAGAATTCAAAGAAGGAGATCTAGTGCTCAAGAAGATATTACCTATCCACAAGGATCCCCGCGGGAAGTGGACTCCCAACTATGATGGACCGTATGTGGTAAAAAAAGCCTTCTCTGGCGGAGCTTTAATCATCACCACTATGGACGGAGAAAAGTTCCCACTTTCAATAAACTCCGACGCAGTCAAGAAGTATTATGCCTAAAAGGAAAGAAAAAGAGAAAAGCTCGCTAAATCGAAAACCTGAAAGGGCGGTTTAGGCAATAGAGAGCGTCCTGGTAGATCGAAAACCTGAAAAGGCGGTCTAGGCAAAAATTAAGGACATCAAAAAAGGAAATACACCCCGGTGGACTGAAAACTCGAAAGAGCGGTCCAGGCAAAAGTTAGGGGTTTACAAAAAGAAGAAAGGCAAATGGCTGCAACATTCAAAATCCGGACAAGGTTCAAGAGGGGAAGAATCGGTCTCGTCATTATCTTTCAAAGAATTTCGAAGTCATAAGGAAAATAGCATGTGTTGTACCAAAACAACCCTCAAACAACTTTCTTTTTGTTTTTGCTTTTCTCTTGTCTTTATCTATCTTTTCCCCAGAGGAGTAATCACTTCTCACTTCATGTATTGTTACCCATTCAAGAAATCAAATCTGCATTGAATAAATTTCTTTTTTACCTTTTTATTATTTTGTGTTCTCATTAGCGCATAAAATTTTGTTTTTACTCATGATAAAAATGCATTGAAACATGGGAAATAATAACACATAATAACAAAAAACTTGCAAAAACAAATGTTGTTTTTACTTGAATCTCGTAAATGTCGAAAGAATTGCGGTGGTCCCCAATATTGCACCAAAAGACTCCAAGCCTGAAACGATTTGGTCAGTCATCTCAAGACTCATGCTCTTCAGCAAAAGCAAGTGCGTAATTCACGGCACGTGAAGCGCAAAGATCCCAAGGGTTGGAGGAACAGAATTCCCCAGTCAGCACCCCAAGCATCTCTTTCATCCACCAAGGCTGGATATCGATCATGCTTCCAAAATGATCCTAATATCCCCAGTAATCCAATAAAGCCCAAATTTTATTGACATTCCCCAGGGAGTCTCAACCCCAAAAGCCCCAATCATCATTGGCATTCACAAACACAAATCCCCAGTAAGAGCCCAACCATGCTTGGCATCTACTCACATCCAATCATAATCCCCAGCATCCAACATGACGTCTGTCATCCCACATATCATTCATAATACATGCATATCCAAATCATTCATACACATGCATCTCATGATCATGTCATGCATTCTCAACTAGGATTCTCCAGTGAATATCACATATTCACCAACATCCATCAATCATCTCTAGTGTTCCCCAGTGAACCCATTCCAGAGCTTCCCCAGTAAGTTCTTCTAGAGAATAATCCCAACGGTTTTCTTCCCAATTTATCACATCCCCAAGTGACCTGCTCACGGCCATTAGAATGCCCCAGCGGAGTTTTCCCAAACAAAAATCCAGATTGAGTCTACCTCATATCATACCATATTGCATAACATATTGCATAAGACAACATGAAGCATATCATGCATCATACAATCATGTTTCCCTTTTAAATCTAAGTACTAGCCCCGCCTAGAGACGATTACATTATCCCCACGGCGGTATGTTCTATTTCCCCAGAGAGATCCAATCACCTGATTAGGTGACGATCATGTCAGATCCGATCACCTGATTAGGTGGCGATCATTTTACCTTCCAGATCCAATCACCTGATTAGGTGACGATCATGTCAGATCCGATCACCTGATTAGGTGGCGATCATTTTACCTTCCAGATCCGATCACCTGATTAGGTGGCGATCATTTTACCTTCCAGATCCAATCACCTGTTTAGGTGACGATCATGTCAGATCCGATCACCTGATTAGGTGGCGATCATTTTACCTTCCAGATCCGATCACCTGATTAGGTGGCGATCATTTTACCTTCCAGATCCAATCACCTGTTTAGGTGACGATCATGTCAGATCCGATCACCTGATTAGGTGACGATCATGTCAGATCCGATCACCTGATTAGGTGGCGATCATTTTACCTTTTTAGTTTATGCGTCGGTAGCCAAACCAGGTGACCCTGCATTTACTTCTACTTTTATTACAATCTTTTCGTACCGCGAAGGACAAAATTCGGGTCCTTCTTTTACTTAATTTCTCTTCGCAAAGAGTTTATGAGATGCCCTTGGCACTCACACACTCTATGCAAAGACACAATTAAGTAGGGGCAGCTGTTGTACCCTAATTTTGTCCTAAGCCTTTTCAAAACAAATTTCAAAAAAAAAAAAAAAAAAGAAGAGAAAAGTCAAAGTCAACAAAAAGTCAACAAAAAAGTCAACATTTCAGAAATGAGGACTTCGCAGAGCAAAGTCCCCTTCGCTCTGCGAAGTCTGCGAATTTTTTGCAGATTTTTTAATCTCTTTGATTTATTTCATTTTTGTAATTATTATTATTACATATCATTTTGATTATTGTTTTTATCATCATTCATGGCTATTTGAGCTCAGCAAAGCAAGAATTGGAGCATTTGCCATTAAAGCCAAGGAAAGAAGCTTTTTCTTCCAACCTAGCATGTGCCAAGCAAGTTGGCTTGCCCTTGGGCAGCTCTTGTCCCTCCCAGTGGACCTGCTACTGACCCTAAGGTTGCGAGCCACCAGCTTGTTGATTTTCTTCCTGCTTTCTTCCCCAAAACCAGTCAAACCCAGCTGGTTTTGCTTGCCCAAAAGCCATGAGTGCTGCACTGTTTTCAGCAGCTTTTCTTCCTCCTCACACTAGCCCACATGTTGCCTTTTGTTTCCCCCAACCTCTGCACATCATAGTGCACGTTTTTATTGCTTAACCCTCAAGATTGCAAGGACCAATCCCAAAGGACAGCCAATTGCAAACCAGCCCTGTTTTCATCATCGTTTCTATCCAAAATCCATTGAATTGATGGCTGGATTTGGCTAAGCCTTGACCATTGCAGCAAGGCAAGGTCACCTCCCCACTTTTGCATTAAATGCAAAGTAATTTAGCCTGATCCTAGCCCACAAATCAGCTGGATTTTGGGGATTTCTTATGATGACATTAGATTTGGTTTTGGCTTATAAATAGGAAGCAATGCATAAGGTTTCAAACACTTACAAGCACTGAGAAAACACAAAAAAAAAAAAAAAACCAGCATTTGAACACTAGAAACAGCACTAAACACATAGCAAAAACCAGTTCAATCACAAATCTTTACACAAGTTCATTGCTCTTTTTCAACAACATTCAAACCCTGCAAGAAACTTCAACCATTCAAGGTTCCTTTCACTTCCTTGCAGCAAAAGCTTTGCTAGGAGTTTTGTAAGTGTTCTGAAATCTTTATCTTTCATTTAGAGTTGTGCTTGCATCTTTAATTTTGTTCAAATCCATTTTGCTCTAAAAAACCCCTTTTGAATTTCAAAAGAAATCCCAAGGTTTGCAAAACATTTAAACTGGTTTGTCCAGCTCTTTTTATTGCTAAATCTCAAAGCTTTTCACTCCCCTAAAGGTTCTGAGATTGTTCAGAAGTTGCTTCTGAACAGCAGTTCAGAAGCAGCTTCAGAACTCAAAATTTCGCATTGTTCGCAGTGCGAAGCTCTGGTCGCAGTGCGACCATGACAGAACTCAGAATCTGAGTTTAGGCTCCCAAACAGCCAATTTTTGAGGTTCTAGCCCTAGAACTCAGAACCTAAGAGGTTTGAAATTCATTTTATCCAAACCATAACAAGGATTTTGCATAATATTGAAGGATTCACAAGTTCGAGCAACACTTTTTGGATAACTTGCAAAACAAGTTACGCTCACAAACTTTCAAAACAAACTTGAGCAATAAGCTAAGTTCATCATTTTCAAAACCAAACTTGAACAAAAAAACCTTGTTCATGATTTTCAAATCAAACGTGAACTTAAGCGAACTTGTTCACTTTTCAAAACCTTTTTTAAACTTGAGCCGAACTTGTGCGTTTTTTCACAAATTTGTTAAAACCTTTTTGTTGAGTATTTTTGGTGTTGGCTGCATATTTTGGCAAATCCAATGTGTTGAATAGAAGCATCTTAATGTGTAGAACAAATCTTCAGTTGCAAGTTTTTCATTTTGAAGTCATTCAGAAGCTGAAATCACCTTCAGAAGCTGAAATGTGCTTCTGAAGCATCAGACGCACTGTAGCAGAGTTGACTTTTGTTGACTTCTTCAGAAGCTGCATTTTTACAAGTTATTTTGGCGCGAATCTTGGCGAGATTTATCAAGGATTTATCTTCGCATATTGCTTCTAGATTGCTGGTTTATTTGGTGAAGATTTTATGAAGATTTGGTTCAGTTTTATGAAGTTCGTATTTTTCTGCAGAATCTTTATAAAGATACATTGCAGGTTTATTTGTTTCCTTATTGGATCATTCATAATTCATAAACAAATCTAATTCAGAAGATTGGCTCATATTTTATGAAGATCGTATTTCCTGAAGGAATCTTTTGCAGATACATTGAAGATTTATATGTTTCCTTTTTAAGCCTTGCATAATTCAGAAACATATCTATTTGAGAAGATTTAATTCAGATTAATGTTGCTTGCTGAAGACTATATAAGGAGTGCTTTGCTGCTATTCAAGAAACAATGATTTTAGAGAGAAAAATTCAGAGAATTGAGTCTTAGTGTGTGTAAGCTTTTTAAGCTTTGTTTTGTGCACCACTCATATGTTTTGAGTTGGTTTAGGTTTAATTGAGTTGTAATTCATTCAAAGCTTTTAAGCAAGAATGAAGTTTTTGTTTTGAAGTGTGTTCTTCAAAAACAGGGTAGTTTTCAGAACTGGGTTTAGTTCAAGGGTTGTTCAAGTAACTGGGTTGTTACTTGAATAGGAAGTTAGTGGTCTCTAATACTCATGCGTGGGTAGAAGTCTGACTAGGTGGAAGTTGATTGCTTAGGATAGGAACTGGGGTGTCAGTGTCTGAGTCTTAAGGATTAATTCCAATAGTGGATTTCCTTCCTGGATTGGTATCCCCCAGAGTAGGAGGTGTTTACTCCGAACTGGGTTAACAAACCTTGTGTGTTCTTTTTATTTTCTGCACTTTATTTCTACTCATGAACTGTGTCTTGTTCATACTCTGTTTTAGTTCTGAATCTGCTAAATTTTATTCAGAACCAGTTTAACTCTCATTATTGCTAAGCCAGAAATTTCAATTGGCATCAGAGCAGGCACCCTGCCTGTGTTTTGGGTGAGATCCAGAGGAGTTAATTTCAGGCAAGCATGGATAGAGAAGGAGGCTATGTCAACAGACCACCCCTACTTGATGGCACAAATTATGAGTACTGGAAATCAAGAATGTGTGCATTCCTGAAATCCATTGACAACAGAACTTGGAAAGCTGTGATTAAAGGCTGGGATCATCCTGTGTATACAGACAAAGATGGTAACAAGACTGAGGTTCTGAAGCCTGAAGAGGAATGGACCAAAGCTGAGGATGACCTGTCTCATGGGAACTCAAAGGCCCTAAATGCAATTTTCAATGGTGTGGATCAGGACATGTTCAGACTCATCAAGCAGTGTACTGTGGCAAAAGATGCTTGGGAAATTCTGAAAACCACTCATGAAGGAACTCCTAAGGTTAAGCTATCCAGACTTCAACTTCTCACAACAAAGTTTGAGAACCTGAAGATGATGGAAGATGAATCTATTCAGGATTTCTACATGAATGTGCTGGACATGGCCAATTCCTTTGATTCACTTGGGGAAAAGATGTCTGATGAAAAGATAGTAAGAAAAATCCTCAGGTCCCTGCCCAGAAGATTTGATATGAAGGTTACAGCCATAGAAGAAGCTCATGACATCACCACCATGAAGGTTGAGGAGCTGATTGGGTCCTTGCTCAATTTTGAGACTGCTTTCTGCAAACAGCCTGAGAAGAAAGGGAAAGGAATAGCTTTTGCTGATAAGTCTGAAGCTGATGATCAACAAGAGCTTGATGAAGATGAAGATGAGTTATCAGAAGCTGTAGTGTTAATGGGAAAACAGTTCAATAAGATTCTGAAGAATATTGACAGAAAGTCCAGAACCAAAGGTCAGAATCTCAGACTCAACAAAAACAAGCAACAATCTGAAGAAAATAGCAAACAATCAAAGGCTGTGCAGTGCCTTGAGTGTGAAGGCTTTGGACATATCAAGGCTGAATGTCCTAATTTTCTCAAGAAGTAGAAGAAAAGCCTTGCTGTATCTTGGTCTGATGAGGATAACTCAGAAGGAGAGATTGAAAGTAAGTCAGCTAAACATGTTGCTGCTCTTACAGTTTCAGAAGCTTGTTCAAAATCTGTGGCCTATTCAGAGTCTAAAACTTCATCAGAAATTGAAACTTCATCAGAATCTGAAGCCTGTGATGAAGAATTGATTTTTGAGGAACCAGCTATTTCTTATGAAGAATTGTATCTCAGAAATCAAGATTTGATCAAGTTATTAGAGACTGAGAAGGAAACTGTGTGCCAGCTGCAGTCTGAAAGATGTGCTCATATAGGACAGATTGCTGATCTTAATGAAGAAGTAACACTTTTGAATTCCCAACTTGATCAGATGAAAAAGCAAGTTAGGATGATGAACTCTGCTACTGATAAGTTGGAGGAGATTCTAGATGTCCAGAAGCAAGGAAAAACTGGGTTAGGTTATGTTGATCAGAGTCTGAAGCTCAAGGAGAAAAATCATGTTAGTCAGTTTGTTCCTGCTACTCAAACTCATGATTCTATGGTTGGAACACCAAAGAGGAGACCTCAGAAACAAGCACAGATGCAAGGTCAGAAGCCAGCTCAAATGATACCTCATAAGCAAGTTCATATGCTGCCTCAGAAGCATGCTCAGATGCATTCCCAGAAGTTTAACAGAAACAAAAGAAGGAATCAACCTTGGGTCTGTCATCATTGTGGTAAAAAGGGTCACATTAAACCTTTTTGTTACAAATTGCATGGTTATCCCAAACATTTGCAACACAGAAAAGTTGAACCAGCTGTGAACAAGAGCAAAATCAAGAAAGTTTGGAGACCTAAGAGTGAAGGTATTGCTCAGAATCTGAACAAAGGAAAGGGAAAGGCTGTTGCTGATGACAGCAAGCCAATTCCTATAGCACAGAAGAATTCTGGTGCTGGACCATCCAAAGTCTGGAGCAAAGTTCATGTTCCTGCTCAGAAGGTACTATTTTCTTGTAAGTCTGAAGTTGCTAGGTCTTGTGATCAGAAAAGAGTGGCTGATTTTGAGAAACAAATTGCTGGGAGGAATGGTTTTGGTTGTGGTTCTTCAAATGTTAGTCAGCATAAGGATTTATAGCAATTACTGCAAACTGGATGTGAGGAAGATAGAGTACCTGCCAGATTTGCTAAGTGTGTGTCTAATCCCTATTTGAAGTCTGAGATTTGTCATAATTTTGTGGCTAAAAAGGGGGAGAAAAACCTGTGTTGGTGTTCAGAGTGTATTCAGACATGTTTGTTCAGAACTCAGTTGTTTCAGAAGCTGTCTATTTTGTTCAAAATTCATAACCAATGCAACATGAGATGTGTTGGTGATACTGAGGGGGAGTGTGTGTCTCAGGGGGAGTACAAGGTCATTAAAATTCCTGAGTGTGATGTTGCAGTTTAGAAGTAAGGGGGAGTTTTTATGAGAAGCTGAGTTGCAGGGGGAGTTGTTTATGTGCTGAGAGTTTGTGTTGTGTATGTAAAGCTTCAGGGGGAGTGTTCTATGATGATTAGATATCCTGAAGTAGTGCTGAGTATGTTCAGAAGCTGCTTAGTGTGTTTCAGTTGTTCAGAAGCTGAAACTGAGGGTTTATCATAGCACAGAGTGTGTTTGTCCGCTGCTTAGCTCTATGTTATGTGGTTGATTTGTGGAGTTCTTCATTGCTGAGATAGTCTTATGGGAGATTGAAGAGCTTGTCATGTGTGAACATTTGTTTTAGCCAAAAATTTGCCAAAGGGGGAGATTGTTGAGTATTTTTGGTGTTGGCTGCATATTTTGGCAAATCCAATGTGTTGAATAGAAGCATCTTAATGTGTAGAACAAATCTTCAGTTGCAAGTTTTTCATTTTGAAGTCATTCAGAAGCTAAAATCACCTTCAGAAGCTGAAATGTGCTTCTGAAGCATCAGACGCACTGTAGCAGAGTTGACTTTTGTTGACTTCTTCAGAAGCTGCATTTTTACAAGTTATTTTGGCGCGAATCTTGGCGAGATTTATCAAGGATTTATCTTCGCATATTGCTTCTAGATTGCTGGTTGATTTGGTGAAGATTTTATGAAGATTTGGTTCAGTTTTATGAAGTTCGTATTTTTCTGCAGAATCTTTATAAAGATACATTGCAGGTTTATTTGTTTCCTTATTGGATCATTCATAATTCATAAACAAATCTAATTCAGAAGATTGGCTCATATTTTATGAAGATCGTATTTCCTGAAGGAATCTTTTGCAGATATATTGAAGATTTATATGTTTCCTTTTTAAGCCTTGCATAATTCAGAAACATATCTATTTGAGAAGATTTAATTCAGATTAATGTTGCTTGCTGAAGACTATATAAGGAGTGCTTTGCTGCTATTCAAGAAACAATGATTTAGAGAGAAAAATTCAGAGAATTGAGTCTTAGTGTGTGTAAGCTTTTTAAGCTTTGTTTTGTGCACCACTCATATGTTTTGAGTTGGTTTAGGTTTAATTGAGTTGTAATTCATTCAAAGCTTTTAAGCAAGAATGAAGTTTTTGTTTTGAAGTGTGTTCTTCAAAAACAGGGTAGTTTTCAGAACTGGGTTTAGTTCAAGGGTTGTTCAAGTAACTGGGTTGTTACTTGAATAGGAAGTTAGTGGTCTCTAATACTCATGCGTGGGTAGAAGTCTGACTAGGTGGAAGTTGATTGCTTAGGATAGGAACTGGGGTGTCAGTGTCTGAGTCTTAAGGATTAATTCCAATAGTGGATTTCCTTCCTGGATTGGTATCCCCCAGAGTAGGAGGTGTTTACTCCGAACTGGGTTAACAAACCTTGTGTGTTCTTTTTATTTTCTGCACTTTATTTCTACTCATGAACTGTGTCTTGTTCATACTCTGTTTTAGTTCTGAATCTGCTAAATTTTATTCAGAACCAGTTTAACTCTCATTATTGCTAAGCCAGAAATTTCAATTGGCATCAGAGCAGGCACCCTGCCTGTGTTTTGGGTGAGATCCAGAGGAGTTAATTTCAGGCAAGCATGGATAGATAAGGAGGCTATGTCAACAGACCACCCCTACTTGATGGCACAAATTATGAGTACTGGAAATCAAGAATGTGTGCATTCCTAAAATCCATTGACAACGGAACTTGGAAAGCTGTGATTAAAGGCTGGGATCATCCTGTGTATACAGACAAAGATGGTAACAAGACTGAGGTTCTGAAGCCTGAAGAGGAATGGACCAAAGCTGAGGATGACCTGTCTCATGGGAACTCAAAGGCCCTAAATGCAATTTTCAATGGTGTGGATCAGGACATGTTCAGACTCATCAAGCAGTGTACTGTGGCAAAAGATGCTTGGGAAATTCTGAAAACCACTCATGAAGGAACTCCTAAGGTTAAGCTATCCAGACTTCAACTTCTCACAACAAAGTTTGAGAACCTGAAGATGATGGAAGATGAATCTATTCAGGATTTCTACATGAATGTGCTGGACATGGCCAATTCCTTTGATTCACTTGGGGAAAAGATGTCTGATGAAAAGATAGTAAGAAAAATCCTCAGGTCCCTGCCCAGAAGATTTGATATGAAGGTTACAGCCATAGAAGAAGCTCATGACATCACCACCATGAAGGTTGAGGAGCTGATTGGGTCCTTGCTCAATTTTGAGACTGCTTTCTGCAAACAGCCTGAGAAGAAAGGGAAAGGAATAGCTTTTGCTGATAAGTCTGAAGCTGATGATCAACAAGAGCTTGATGAAGATGAAGATGAGTTATCAGAAGCTGTAGTGTTAATGGGAAAACAGTTCAATAAGATTCTGAAGAATATTGACAGAAAGTCCAGAACCAAAGGTCAGAATCTCAGACTCAACAAAAACAAGCAACAATCTGAAGAAAATAGCAAACAATCAAAGGCTGTGCAGTGCCTTGAGTGTGAAGGCTTTGGACATATCAAGGCTGAATGTCCTAATTTTCTCAAGAAGCAGAAGAAAAGCCTTGCTGTATCTTGGTCTGATGAGGATAACTCAGAAGGAGAGATTGAAAGTAAGTCAGCTAAACATGTTGCTGCTCTTACAGTTTCAGAAGCTTGTTCAAAATCTGTGGCCTATTCAGAGTCTAAAACTTCATCAGAAATTGAAACTTCATCAGAATCTGAAGCCTGTGATGAAGAATTGATTTTTGAGGAACCAGCTATTTCTTATGAAGAATTGTATCTCAGAAATCAAGATTTGATCAAGTTATTAGAGACTGAGAAGGAAACTGTGTGCCAGCTGCAGTCTGAAAGATGTGCTCATATAGGACAGATTGCTGATCTTAATGAAGAAGTAACACTTTTGAATTCCCAACTTGATCAGATGAAAAAGCAAGTTAGGATGATGAACTCTGCTACTGATAAGTTGGAGGAGATTCTAGATGTCCAGAAGCAAGGAAAAACTGGGTTAGGTTATGTTGATCAGAGTCTGAAGCTCAAGGAGAAAAATCATGTTAGTCAGTTTGTTCCTGCTACTCAAACTCATGATTCTATGGTTGGAACACCAAAGAGGAGACCTCAGAAACAAGCACAGATGCAAGGTCAGAAGCCAGCTCAAATGATACCTCATAAGCAAGTTCATATGCTGCCTCAGAAGCATGCTCAGATGCATTCCCAGAAGTTTAACAGAAACAAAAGAAGGAATCAACCTTGGGTCTGTCATCATTGTGGTAAAAAGGGTCACATTAAACCTTTTTGTTACAAATTGCATGGTTATCCCAAACATTTGCAACACAGAAAAGTTGAACCAGCTGTGAACAAGAGCAAAATCAAGAAAGTTTGGAGACCTAAGAGTGAAGGTATTGCTCAGAATCTGAACAAAGGAAAGGGAAAGGCTGTTGCTGATGACAGCAAGCCAATTCCTATAGCACAGAAGAATTCTGGTGCTGGACCATCCAAAGTCTGGAGCAAAGTTCATGTTCCTGCTCAGAAGGTACTATTTTCTTGTAAGTCTGAAGTTGCTAGGTCTTGTGATCAGAAAAGAGTGGCTGATTTTGAGAAACAAATTGCTGGGAGGAATGGTTTTGGTTGTGGTTCTTCAAATGTTAGTCAGCATAAGGATTTATAGCAATTACTGCAAACTGGATGTGAGGAAGATAGAGTACCTGCCAGATTTGCTAAGTGTGTGTCTAATCCCTATTTGAAGTCTGAGATTTGTCATAATTTTGTGGCTAAAAAGGGGGAGAAAAACCTGTGTTGGTGTTCAGAGTGTATTCAGACATGTTTGTTCAGAACTCAGTTGTTTCAGAAGCTGTCTATTTTGTTCAAAATTCATAACCAATGCAACATGAGATGTGTTGGTGATACTGAGGGGGAGTGTGTGTCTCAGGGGGAGTACAAGGTCATTAAAATTCCTGAGTGTGATGTTGCAGTTTAGAAGTAAGGGGGAGTTTTTATGAGAAGCTGAGTTGCAGGGGGAGTTGTTTATGTGCTGAGAGTTTGTGTTGTGTATGTAAAGCTTCAGGGGGAGTGTTCTATGATGATTAGATATCCTGAAGTAGTGCTGAGTATGTTCAGAAGCTGCTTAGTGTGTTTCAGTTGTTCAGAAGCTGAAACTGAGGGTTTATCATAGCACAGAGTGTGTTTGTCCGCTGCTTAGCTCTATGTTATGTGGTTGATTTGTGGAGTTCTTCATTGCTGAGATAGTCTTATGGGAGATTGAAGAGCTTGTCATGTGTGAACATTTGTTTTAGCCAAAAATTTGCCAAAGGGGGAGATTGTTGAGTATTTTTGGTGTTGGCTGCATATTTTGGCAAATCCAATGTGTTGAATAGAAGCATCTTAATGTGTAGAACAAATCTTCAGTTGCAAGTTTTTCATTTTGAAGTCATTCAGAAGCTAAAATCACCTTCAGAAGCTGAAATGTGCTTCTGAAGCATCAGACGCACTGTAGCAGAGTTGACTTTTGTTGACTTCTTCAGAAGCTGCATTTTTACAAGTTATTTTGGCGCGAATCTTGGCGAGATTTATCAAGGATTTATCTTCGCATATTGCTTCTAGATTGCTGGTTGATTTGGTGAAGATTTTATGAAGATTTGGTTCAGTTTTATGAAGTTCGTATTTTTCTGCAGAATCTTTATAAAGATACATTGCAGGTTTATTTGTTTCCTTATTGGATCATTCATAATTCATAAACAAATCTAATTCAGAAGATTGGCTCATATTTTATGAAGATCGTATTTCCTGAAGGAATCTTTTGCAGATATATTGAAGATTTATATGTTTCCTTTTTAAGCCTTGCATAATTCAGAAACATATCTATTTGAGAAGATTTAATTCAGATTAATGTTGCTTGCTGAAGACTATATAAGGAGTGCTTTGCTGCTATTCAAGAAACAATGATTTAGAGAGAAAAATTCAGAGAATTGAGTCTTAGTGTGTGTAAGCTTTTTAAGCTTTGTTTTGTGCACCACTCATATGTTTTGAGTTGGTTTAGGTTTAATTGAGTTGTAATTCATTCAAAGCTTTTAAGCAAGAATGAAGTTTTTGTTTTGAAGTGTGTTCTTCAAAAACAGGGTAGTTTTCAGAACTGGGTTTAGTTCAAGGGTTGTTCAAGTAACTGGGTTGTTACTTGAATAGGAAGTTAGTGGTCTCTAATACTCATGCGTGGGTAGAAGTCTGACTAGGTGGAAGTTGATTGCTTAGGATAGGAACTGGGGTGTCAGTGTCTGAGTCTTAAGGATTAATTCCAATAGTGGATTTCCTTCCTGGATTGGTATCCCCCAGAGTAGGAGGTGTTTACTCCGAACTGGGTTAACAAACCTTGTGTGTTCTTTTTATTTTCTGCACTTTATTTCTACTCATGAACTGTGTCTTGTTCATACTCTGTTTTAGTTCTGAATCTGCTAAATTTTATTCAGAACCAGTTTAACTCTCATTATTGCTAAGCCAGAAATTTCAATTGGCATCAGAGCAGGCACCCTGCCTGTGTTTTGGGTGAGATCCAGAGGAGTTAATTTCAGGCAAGCATGGATAGATAAGGAGGCTATGTCAACAGACCACCCCTACTTGATGGCACAAATTATGAGTACTGGAAATCAAGAATGTGTGCATTCCTAAAATCCATTGACAACGGAACTTGGAAAGCTGTGATTAAAGGCTGGGATCATCCTGTGTATACAGACAAAGATGGTAACAAGACTGAGGTTCTGAAGCCTGAAGAGGAATGGACCAAAGCTGAGGATGACCTGTCTCATGGGAACTCAAAGGCCCTAAATGCAATTTTCAATGGTGTGGATCAGGACATGTTCAGACTCATCAAGCAGTGTACTGTGGCAAAAGATGCTTGGGAAATTCTGAAAACCACTCATGAAGGAACTCCTAAGGTTAAGCTATCCAGACTTCAACTTCTCACAACAAAGTTTGAGAACCTGAAGATGATGGAAGATGAATCTATTCAGGATTTCTACATGAATGTGCTGGACATGGCCAATTCCTTTGATTCACTTGGGGAAAAGATGTCTGATGAAAAGATAGTAAGAAAAATCCTCAGGTCCCTGCCCAGAAGATTTGATATGAAGGTTACAGCCATAGAAGAAGCTCATGACATCACCACCATGAAGGTTGAGGAGCTGATTGGGTCCTTGCTCAATTTTGAGACTGCTTTCTGCAAACAGCCTGAGAAGAAAGGGAAAGGAATAGCTTTTGCTGATAAGTCTGAAGCTGATGATCAACAAGAGCTTGATGAAGATGAAGATGAGTTATCAGAAGCTGTAGTGTTAATGGGAAAACAGTTCAATAAGATTCTGAAGAATATTGACAGAAAGTCCAGAACCAAAGGTCAGAATCTCAGACTCAACAAAAACAAGCAACAATCTGAAGAAAATAGCAAACAATCAAAGGCTGTGCAGTGCCTTGAGTGTGAAGGCTTTGGACATATCAAGGCTGAATGTCCTAATTTTCTCAAGAAGCAGAAGAAAAGCCTTGCTGTATCTTGGTCTGATGAGGATAACTCAGAAGGAGAGATTGAAAGTAAGTCAGCTAAACATGTTGCTGCTCTTACAGTTTCAGAAGCTTGTTCAAAATCTGTGGCCTATTCAGAGTCTAAAACTTCATCAGAAATTGAAACTTCATCAGAATCTGAAGCCTGTGATGAAGAATTGATTTTTGAGGAACCAGCTATTTCTTATGAAGAATTGTATCTCAGAAATCAAGATTTGATCAAGTTATTAGAGACTGAGAAGGAAACTGTGTGCCAGCTGCAGTCTGAAAGATGTGCTCATATAGGACAGATTGCTGATCTTAATGAAGAAGTAACACTTTTGAATTCCCAACTTGATCAGATGAAAAAGCAAGTTAGGATGATGAACTCTGCTACTGATAAGTTGGAGGAGATTCTAGATGTCCAGAAGCAAGGAAAAACTGGGTTAGGTTATGTTGATCAGAGTCTGAAGCTCAAGGAGAAAAATCATGTTAGTCAGTTTGTTCCTGCTACTCAAACTCATGATTCTATGGTTGGAACACCAAAGAGGAGACCTCAGAAACAAGCACAGATGCAAGGTCAGAAGCCAGCTCAAATGATACCTCATAAGCAAGTTCATATGCTGCCTCAGAAGCATGCTCAGATGCATTCCCAGAAGTTTAACAGAAACAAAAGAAGGAATCAACCTTGGGTCTGTCATCATTGTGGTAAAAAGGGTCACATTAAACCTTTTTGTTACAAATTGCATGGTTATCCCAAACATTTGCAACACAGAAAAGTTGAACCAGCTGTGAACAAGAGCAAAATCAAGAAAGTTTGGAGACCTAAGAGTGAAGGTATTGCTCAGAATCTGAACAAAGGAAAGGGAAAGGCTGTTGCTGATGACAGCAAGCCAATTCCTATAGCACAGAAGAATTCTGGTGCTGGACCATCCAAAGTCTGGAGCAAAGTTCATGTTCCTGCTCAGAAGGTACTATTTTCTTGTAAGTCTGAAGTTGCTAGGTCTTGTGATCAGAAAAGAGTGGCTGATTTTGAGAAACAAATTGCTGGGAGGAATGGTTTTGGTTGTGGTTCTTCAAATGTTAGTCAGCATAAGGATTTATAGCAATTACTGCAAACTGGATGTGAGGAAGATAGAGTACCTGCCAGATTTGCTAAGTGTGTGTCTAATCCCTATTTGAAGTCTGAGATTTGTCATAATTTTGTGGCTAAAAAGGGGGAGAAAAACCTGTGTTGGTGTTCAGAGTGTATTCAGACATGTTTGTTCAGAACTCAGTTGTTTCAGAAGCTGTCTATTTTGTTCAAAATTCATAACCAATGCAACATGAGATGTGTTGGTGATACTGAGGGGGAGTGTGTGTCTCAGGGGGAGTACAAGGTCATTAAAATTCCTGAGTGTGATGTTGCAGTTCAGAAGTAAGGGGGAGTTTTTATGAGAAGCTGAGTTGCAGGGGGAGTTGTTTATGTGCTGAGAGTTTGTGTTGTGTATGTAAAGCTTCAGGGGGAGTGTTCTATGATGATTAGATATCCTGAAGTAGTGCTGAGTATGTTCAGAAGCTGCTTAGTGTGTTTCAGTTGTTCAGAAGCTGAAACTGAGGGTTTATCATAGCACAGAGTGTGTTTGTCCGCTGCTTAGCTCTATGTTATGTGGTTGATTTGTGGAGTTCTTCATTGCTGAGATAGTCTTATGGGAGATTGAAGAGCTTGTCATGTGTGAACATTTGTTTTAGCCAAAAATTTGCCAAAGGGGGAGATTGTTGAGTATTTTTGGTGTTGGCTGCATATTTTGGCAAATCCAATGTGTTGAATAGAAGCATCTTAATGTGTAGAACAAATCTTCAGTTGCAAGTTTTTCATTTTGAAGTCATTCAGAAGCTGAAATCACCTTCAGAAGCTGAAATGTGCTTCTGAAGCATCAGACGCACTGTAGCAGAGTTGACTTTTGTTGACTTCTTCAGAAGCTGCATTTTTACAAGTTATTTTGGCGCGAATCTTGGCGAGATTTATCAAGGATTTATCTTCGCATATTGCTTCTAGATTGCTGGTTGATTTGGTGAAGATTTTATGAAGATTTGGTTCAGTTTTATGAAGTTCGTATTTTTCTGCAGAATCTTTATAAAGATACATTGCAGGTTTATTTGTTTCCTTATTGGATCATTCATAATTCATAAACAAATCTAATTCAAAAGATTGGCTCATATTTTATGAAGATCGTATTTCCTGAAGGAATCTTTTGCAGATACATTGAAGATTTATATGTTTCCTTTTTAAGCCTTGCATAATTCAGAAACATATCTATTTGAGAAGATTTAATTCAGATTAATGTTGCTTGCTGAAGACTATATAAGGAGTGCTTTGCTGCTATTCAAGAAACAATGATTTAGAGAGAAAAATTCAGAGAATTGAGTCTTAGTGTGTGTAAGCTTTTTAAGCTTTGTTTTGTGCACCACTCATATGTTTTGAGTTGGTTTAGGTTTAATTGAGTTGTAATTCATTCAAAGCTTTTAAGCAAGAATGAAGTTTTTGTTTTGAAGTGTGTTCTTCAAAAACAGGGTAGTTTTTAGAACTGGGTTTAGTTCAAGGGTTGTTCAAGTAACTGGGTTGTTACTTGAATAGGAAGTTAGTGGTCTCTAATACTCATGCGTGGGTAGAAGTCTGACTAGGTGGAAGTTGATTGCTTAGGATAGGAACTGGGGTGTCAGTGTCTGAGTCTTAAGGATTAATTCCAATAGTGGATTTCCTTCCTGGATTGGTATCCCCCAGAGTAGGAGGTGTTTACTCCGAACTGGGTTAACAAACCTTGTGTGTTCTTTTTATTTTCTGCACTTTATTTCTACTCCTGAACTGTGTCTTGTTCATACTCTGTTTTAGTTCTGAATCTGCTAAATTTTATTCAGAACCAGTTTAACTCTCATTATTGCTAAGCCAGAAATTTCACTTTTCATTTTGGGTTCCAAACCAAGTGTTTTGATAAACTTTGGGATTTCCAAAAATTCAAACAAAAACTTGAATGAAAAAGGGGTGGTTTGACGTATGTCTCTCCATTGCCCCGATTGAACGAATGCGTGACGTATGTCTCGTCGTTCGGACAATCGTCATTCCATTTTCAACGTATCCGACCACACCAAACCAATTCTTGGCCCTTTGTGGTCAATTTGAACCTTTTGGTCCCCCGTGGCCATTTGATTCAATTTCTCGACTCGTTTGAGTCACTTTGGTCAATGTTCGACTCAGTTGAGTCCATTGTACCCTTTTCTTGATCCCGTTGGATCAATCGAAACCTTTCTCGACTCAGTTGAGTCACTTTGGTCAATGATCGAATCAGCTGAGTCCATTGTACCCTTTTCTTGATCCCGTTGGATCAATCGAAACCTTTCTCGACTCAGTTGAGTCACTTTGGTCAATGATCGACTCGGTTGAGTCCATTGTACCTCTTTTTGGTCCCCTCGCGACCAATTCGAACCTTTTTCCCCAACGGACATGTTTTTATCAATTCTAGCGCGATTTTAAACAAACGCTTAAGCCTCCCATGCGCGAGCATACAAGCACGTTTGATCGTAAGAATTCGGTTAAAACATCGTTCATTAAAAACAACCAACACATATACGTTTTTCTACCAAAGAACTACGTACGCTTTGAATTCTCCGTCTACCGGGAGATACGTAGGAGCAAGATCGTCGTCTTGTCAAGCACAATAATAAAAAACAAACTTTTTCCCCTTTCATCATATTTTCTTTTTCCCTTTTATATATTCAAGCATGCACGCAAAACATTTAAAAACATTTTAAGCTTTAGCTAATTAGGAGGTTCCCGTTGAGTACAACGGACGTGAGGGGTGCTAATACCTTCCCCTTACGTAATTGACTCCCGAACCCGACAATGGTTGCGATGACCAATCCTTTCCTCATCGTCAAGGGTTTTATTATCGTTTCCCTTCACACAAAAAAACTTAAGGGTTTATCAACGTTCCCTTTAAACAAAAACTTTGGTGGCGACTTCACAACAGCCTTTCGAGCGTTCGTACACGTCTCGGAAGATTGCGCGTTTTTAACGAGAGCGCACATGGTCTTAGTACCATATTGATATTTTGGAGAGCTCAAATGTTAGAATGGTGATAACACCATATTTGAGTGGTCTTAGCACCATAATAGAGTGGTCACAATACCATATTAGAAAGTGGTTTCAGTATTAAAGAGTGGTCTTAGTACCATATTGGAGGTGTAAATCTCGAACGGTTTTCTGCAGTGCAGTAGTTAACCGCACAATTGTAGCTGGGCTTGTTTTATCCTGGAGGCGGCGTGGTTGATAGTCTGCCTTGCACAATTTTGGGCAGTGCCACGAAACGTCTTAAAGAGAGCGACCTGGTCGTGACTCAACCTAGTAACAACTTCGGTAGATATTCTATTTCAAAATAGAATTTGGAAATCCAAATACAACAGTTTGGAAATCCAAAAACAACAATTTTAAGACATTTCCTTCTGCCATGTCTACCGAAGAAATTACTAACTCGAGAAGGATAAAAAGGCTATAGAAATGCATCTATATACTGAACACAATGAAGTGCTTGTTGTTATAACAACAACACTCAGAAATTCACATATGCAATTTTGAATTTTTTGTTTAAAAACTATTTTCAAAAATCAGAACCGCACTGTGAATAAGTAACTCTAACTGCCAACAGAATAGGAACCTCAAAATGGTCCTAAACGAAAATTAGCGGCCACCATCAAGAAATGACACTAGTTCACAATTTATTTTTAATACAATTGTGAGAAACCAGGTCATATGTCCCGCAAGTATATTAACAAGTAAACTGTTGCTCCGCTGCCTAACCTAACTAAAAAAAGGGAAATTCACTGATATGACTAGTTAAATCAATCTAGTTGGTGAATTAAGTGAATGGTGGATAAACATTAGCGCCTCACGCCATGTTTGTTATGATTATGCTATGGTCAAAAACATATGCTACTGCTGTAAATAACAAAGTGTTGTTAGGATATTATAACAACATTAAATTCGTTGGCATTGGAGATGTGAAGTTGCAAATCACGTCCGAAAAGAAAATTATTCTCTAGGACGTGATGCATGCTCCAAAATAAGAAAGAATCTGAATTTCAGATTTCTACTGAATAAGACTGAGTTGACTCGGACTTAAAAAGAGCCTTGTGCATCATGCATTCTTGTTGGGGAGAGACTGCACCTTTGATGATATGCTCAAAATTAAATTCTCCCTCTATTTTATAAGTTGTGTGATTTTAATATTTGACATGTCAACATTTATCATATGAACAAGCGTTTAATTTTAAACTTGAGTAACTTGGACTTAATTCCAAAGTTATATGACTAGAAAATTTTATTTTTTGCAGTCAAGATGAATGAACCAAAAGTTCATATAAATCAGTGTTTAGAGAATTTGAACCTCTAAACTTAATAAATTATGAAATGTGCGAACTTGATGACACATAAACTAGAAATGATAAAAATATATTTTATCATATTTATTGATGACTGTAAATTTTGAAAAATAAAATTGATACGCTTGATACGTTCAATTTTTATAACAAAAATTGAAATTTATGTTGAATAGAGTACCCAAGTCTAAGAACAAAATTTCTTATTAAGAAGTTTTGAAGAAAAGACAACCCAACTTGTCTTATTTTTTGAGTTTGGGATTGTCTGGACTATATTTGGATTCTGGACCCCAAGAGAGTTGAACTCACTAGTAGAGCCTATGAATGTGTATTCATTAGGTATGCTATATATAACGAACCATGTAAGTTTTAAAACCTAAATGCTAAAGTGAGCATATAATTAAACGATATTGATTTCTATGTAAATAAATACCCCTTTAAATAAAGAATAGTGGGGCCACTAGTGGGGGCGCTAGTGAAAGCACGCCATTAGTGGGGGCAAAATAATTTCCCCTTTTAAATTGAGAGCTAGTGGGGGCACTGCATCTGATCACATTCCAGTAATCAGAAACAGTTATGAAAACATCGTATGAGATGTTATAGAACCTCGAAGAGGTAAGAAAGCTATAATTGCTAAAGAGTATAAACATAATTATATGGTTTATATATTGGAAGAGGATCCATCTGGCCTTCAAGAAGCTTTGTCTTCATTGGATGCTAACTTTTGAAAAGAAAAAAACAGTAAACGATGAAATGGATTCTCTAGAGTCTAACAAAACACGACTCTTAGTTGACTTGCCTCCTAATTGCAAACCAGTTGGTTGTATTTGAATCTTGGAAATGGAAAACTAAAACCTGATGGTTCGGTTGCTAAATACAAGGCTCACCTTGTAGAAAAAGGTTTTAGGCAAAGAAAAAAATATAGATTTCTTCGACACTCATTCACCAGTCACTTGAATCATATTCATGAGAGATACTAGCCCCTTTAGCCGATGTACATAACTCATAGTACTCCAAATGAATGTGAAAGCTGCCTCTTTAAATGGTGAATTAGAAGAAGAAATTTATATAGAACAACCCGAAGGTTTTTGTGATTCATGGACAAGAAAACAAGGTCAGTAAGTTAGAAAAATCTTTGCATGGTCTAAAATTAAACTCCTAAGAAATGGCATGAAAAATTTGACAACCAAAAGATATCGAATGAGTATAAAGTGAATGAAAGTGACAAATGTATTCACTACAAATATGTAAATAACATTTGCACGATCATATGTCTCTATGTAGACGACTTGCTCATATTTGGTTCAAAGATTCATGCTATAAATTATGAGAAATCATTGTTTATCAACAACATTGATAAGAAAGACCTAGGCGAAGTTGAAGTAATTCTTGGTTTCAAGATTACTATATCAAAAAAGGAATTTTTTTGATCAATCTCACAAGATCTTAAGAAATTTAATTATTTGACTATAAACTTGCATGCACACCTTATGATCCAAGTGTAAAACTCTTCAAGAACACTTGAGGTGGTGTTAGACAAATAGAATATGCGAGCATCATTGGCAGTCCTTAGATATGTCACTGAATGTATTAGACCCGACATTGCCTATGTCGTGGAACTCTTGTGCAAGTTTACTAGTAGACCAAGTGAGAAATATTGACATGTTATTGAAAGAGCCATAAGGTGCCTTAAGAAGACTATGACTCTAGGGTTACATTATGAGGAGTATCTTGTTGTACTTTGAAATTCTGGCCAGGCAATAAAAAGAGATTACCAGGTTCTGAACAATATGCAGGGCACAATAAATTGCTTAAAACAAAGCACACACAAACACAACACAAGCAGCAAAATAAAGTGCAGGAAAGTAAAAGGCACACAAGGTTTGTTAACCCAGTTCGGAGTAAACACCTCCTACTCTGGGGGATACCAATCCAGGAAGGAAATCCACTATAGGATTTAACCCAAAGACTCAAGACACTGACTCCCAGTTCCCAGCCTTAGCAATTAAACTCCTCCTAGTCAGACTTCTACCCAACTCTGAGTATTAGAATCCTCTAACTTCCTATTCAAGCAACTAAACCCAGCTACTTGAACAACCCTTAACAATCCCCTGTTTTTGAACACAATTTCAATGACAACACTTCATTCGTACCTAAAGGCTTAGAATGAATTACAACTCAATAAAAACTCTAAACCAACTCAAACAATGAGTGGTGTACAAAGAAAACTCTAAGTTAAAAACACAGACTCAATTTTCTGAAATATAACTCTAAATTCGTAAGTCTTGAATAGCAGCAGCCCTCCTCTTTTTATAGCCTTCAGTCTTGCAGCATAAATAACAAACTAATCTTCTGAATTGATTTGTTACTGGAATAAGAATGATCCAATAAAGTAACAAATAAAACTGCATCCAATCTTTGAAAGATTTAAAACAGAAAATACGAAGATCATGAAACTGAACCAAATCTTCAATGATATCTTCTCCAATTTAATCAGCATTCTATAAGCAATTATACAAAGATAATTCCTTGCTAAATCTCCCAAGATACGCGCAAAAACTAATCTGAAAACCCAGCTTCTGATGTGGTCAACAGAAGTCAACGCTGGCTTCAGAACCTGAATCAGCTTCTGAACTGCTACAGTGCTTTCAGCTTCTGATGGCATTTTCAGCTTCTGAATGGCTTCAAAATTAAAAACTTTCAACTAAAGAAATGTTCTACATATGGAGATGCTTCTATTCAATACCTTGGTTTTGCCAAACAATGCAGCCAACACCAAAATACTCAACAATCTCCCCCTTTGGCAAATTTTTGGCTAAAACCATCCAAGTTCTTCAATCTCCCTTATAATCAACTCAGCAATGAAGAACTCCACGATAATATATCATAGCATAAACATAAGCAGCGGACACAGCTATGAATAACACAAACCAGCTTCAGTTCTACAAAACATAACAGCTACTGAAGCACACATCAACCAAGTACTGATCAACTTCTGATCACAACCATGGTATCAAAGCTACTGATCAACTCCTGATCAGCACAAACACTCCAGCTTCACAACATTCCCCCTACAACTAATCTTCTCATGCAAACTCCCCCTTACTACTGAGCTACAGAGAAATGTTATCAGAGCATATCAGAAGCACACTTTATGGTATCAGAGCACACTTCAGGATCACAAAAAACACTCAGGATCATAACAACCTTGTACTCCCCCTGAGACACATATTCCCCCTTGATCATATCTGGACATATAATGCTTGGTATCAGAGCAAAACTAGTCACCTTCTGAATCAATAACACACTTTCTGAATAACACTGACAGCTGAACATCTGAAATGCAGCAATACATCTTCTAATTTTTGGTATCAGAGCCAACACATTGCATAGGATTTTCTCCCCCTTTTTAGCCACAAAATTCTGACAAATCTCAGACTTCAAATAGGGAAGGAAAATTGTACAAACATCTTCAACTACTGTCCCAGTTTGAACTTCAGACTTAGTATCAAAAACAGCATCACACTTAGCACTAACAAAGCTGGCAGGTACTCTATCTTCCTCACATCCAGTTTGCTTTAATTGCTAGAATTCTTCATATAAGCATACACCTAACTTGCTTCTCAGATTCTCAAACTGTTTAGCATCCAAGGCTTTTGTGAAAATGTCAGCAACTTGCTTTTCAGTAGCCACATGTTCCAGCTGAATGACTTTATCCTCCACAAGGTTTCTGATAAAATGATGTATGATATCAATGTGTTTAGTTCTGTTGTGCTATATTGGGTTCTTAGAGATGTTGATAGCACTCAAATTGTCACAGAACAATGTCATAGTTCCTTGATTAATGTTGTACTCCTCAAGCATCTGTTTCATCCAAACCAGTTGTGAACAACTACTCCCAACAGCAATATATTCAGCCTCAGCAGTTGACAATGAAACACAATTTTGTTTCTTGCTGAACCAGGAAATTAAATTATTTCCTAGAAAGAAACATCATCCTGAAGTGCTCTTCCTGTCATCAGCACTTCCAGCCAGTCAGCATCACAAAATCCCATCAGTTCAAAACTTGAACTATGTGAATACATGATTCCATAGTCACTTATGCTATTCACATACTTCAGGATCCTTTTAACTTGTGTCAGATGACTCATCTTAGGATCAGCTTGGTATCTTGCACATACTCAAACAGAATAAGTGATATCAGGTCTGCTTGCAGTTAAATACAACAAGCTCCCTATCATGCTTCTGTACTGACTTTGATCAACTGAAACTCCATGTTCATCTTTGGTTAGCTTCAGATGAGTAGCAGCTGGTGTCTTCTTATGAGCAGCAGATTCCATACCAAACTTCTTTACTATGTTCTTGGCATATTTACTCTGAGAGATGAAGATTATATCTTCCATTTGTTTGACTTGTAACCCAAGAAAGTAAGTAAGCTCTCCAACCAAATTCATTTCAAACTCTGATTGCATTTGCTGAACAAACAATTTTACCATCTTCTGAGACATCCCTCCAAACATTATATCATCCACATAAATCTGAGCAATCATCAGACTCCCATTTTCATCTTTCACAAACAAAGTCTTATCAGAACCTCCTTTTCTGTAACCTTGAGCAACAAGAAATTGAGTAAGTCTTTCATACCATGCTCTTGGTGCTTGCTTGAGACCATATAAAGCTTTCTTCAACTTGTACACATGATCTGGAAACTTAGGATCCACAAAACCCTTAGGCTGTTCAACATATACTTCTTCTTGCAAATATCCATTCAGAAATGCACTCTTCACATCCATCTGGAACAATTTGAACTTGAGAATGCAGGATACACCCAACAGTAGTCTTATGGACTCTAGTCTGGCCACAGGTGCAAAGGTCTCATCAAAATCCAATCCCTCCACTTGAGTATAACCCTGAGCAACCAACCTAGCCTTGTTTCTGACTACAGTACCATTCTCATCTTTTTATTCTTGTAAATCCATTTAGTACCAATCACATTCAACCCTTCAGGTCTTGGAACCAGATCCCACACTTCACTCCTTTTGAATTGATTCAACTCATCTTGCATTGCTTCAATCCAAAATTCATCAGTCAGGGCTTCTTTCACATTTTTAGGTTCAAGCTTTGACACAAAGCATGAATCAGTAGCAGCTGGTTCTGATCTCCTGGTTCTGACCCCTTGATCCAAACTCCCAATGATAAGCTCCTTAGGATGATCCTTCTGAACTCTAATTGATGGCCCTTTATTGGTAGGATCATGTTCTGGATGAACTTCTGCATCTTCAGACTCTGGATGATTTTCTGCTTCTGAAGTTTGTTCTTCTGATGCTTCAGACTCTGGAACAACTTCAGACTCATGTCTTTCTTTCTCAGCAGACAGATCATTAATCACAACATTTATGGACTCCATCACAACTTTAGTTCTTGAATTAAACACCCTATAAGCTCTGCTGTTTACTGAATAACCCAGGAATATGCCTTCATCAGACTTAGGATCCAGCTTTCTCCTATTTTCTCTATCAGCCAAAATATAGCATCTGCTCCCAAAAACATGGAAATATTTGACTGTAGGCTTCCTCCCTTTCCACAGTTCATACAATGTAGATGATGTTCCCTTCTTCAGAGTGACTCTATTATGGATATAACATGCAGTGTTCATAGCTTCAGCCCAAAACATATATGGCAGCTTCTTAGCATGCAGCTTGCACATTCTGCTAATGTCCTATTCTTCCTCTCAACTACACCATTTTGCTAAGGTGTGATAGGTGCAGAAAACTCATGCTTTATACCTTCAGAAGCACAGAATTCTGAAAAACTCTTGTTTTCAAATTCTTTGCCATGATCACTTCTGATCCTGACTATGACACAGTCTTTTTCTCTTTGTAATTGAATGCACAGGTCTTTAAATACTTCAAAAGTATCAGACTTTTCTCTAACAAAACTGATCCATGTGAATCTTGAGTAGTCATCTACCATTACAAAAGCATATCTTTTGCCTCCAATACTCTCAACTTGCATAGGCTCCATCAAATCCATATGAACAAGTTCTAGTACTTTAGTAGTTACCTGGTGAACTAATCTGGGATGAGACTTTCTTGTTTGTTTCCCAATTTGACAATCACCACAAACATTGTCCTCATTGATCTTCAGATTTGGTACACCTCTGATAGCTTCAGTACTTAGGATTTTCTTCATGCCTTTCAGATGCAGATGACCCAACTTCTGGTGCCAGAGCTTGACTTCCTCTTCTGAGCTCATAAGACAAGAAGTCAAACTTCTTTCTTCTTCAGAAACCTACAAATAACAATTGTCTTTGGATCTGCAGCCTCTCATCTGAATCTTATCTTCCTGATCAGTAACAATACACTCTAGTTTGTTAAAATTAACCTTCAATTCTTGATCACAAAGTTGGCTAATACTGATCAGATTAGAGGTTAATCCTTCCACCAGTAGCACATCATTAAGTCTGGGCAAGCCTTCTCTGTTCAAATCACCAATACCCAGAATCTGACCTTTTACACCATCTCCAAATGTCACATAACTTCTGGAGTATGATCTGATATTGCTCAGCAGCTTCTTCACACCAGTCATGTGCCTTGAACACCCACTATCAAAATACCAATCTTCTTTTGAAGTGGCTCTCAAAGAAGTATGAGCAATCAGGCCTACATTCTGAACTTTGGGCTTCCATACCTTCTGAACATTGTGTCTGATAGCAGCTGGTTCCACTCTTCTATACTGAAAATGTTCAGGATAGCCATAAAGTTTGAAGCAGAATGGTTTGATATGCCCTTTCTTTCCACAATGATGACAGACCCATGGATGATTCCTCCTCCTTCTGTTTCTGAAAGATTTCTGGGGTTGCTTCTGAGGTAGCATCTGACCATGCTTCTGACTTTGCATCTGAACATGCTTCTGACCTTGCATCTGAGGTCTCTTCTGAGCTTTCACAAACATAGGATTATCAGTTTTAGTGGCAGGAACAAATTCTTTAACAAGAATCTTCTGTTTGGGATTCTGAGTCTGATCAACAAAACCTAAACCAGTTTTTCCTTGCTTCTGAACATCTAGAATCTCCTCCAACTTATCCGTAGCTGAGTTCATCATCCTAACTTGCTTTTTCATCTAATCAAGTTGGGATTTTAGCTGGCTTACTTCTTCTTTTAGATCTGAATTCTGCACTAACAGTTCACCTTTTTCAGCCTCCAGTTGAAGAATAGTCTCCTTCTGATCCAAAACTTGTTTGCAAACCTCAGCACTTCTGGTATACAGCTTCTTGTAGTTATCAGCTAGTTCATCATATGAGGTTTTAGCAGCTTCAGACACAGAAGAAGCTTCAGACTCTGAAAAAGTCTCAGACTCTAAAACAGCTTCCTTCTTCAAGATAGCTCCTGACCTTACTACCAGACCAGTATCACACATATCAGATTCACTAACATCATCTTCTTCAGAACCATCATCAGACCATGCAACAGCTAGGCTCTTCTTCTTCTGCTTCTTAAGAAAAGTAGGACATTCAGTTTTGATATGTCCATAACCCTCACACTCATAGCACTGCACACCTTTGGCTTGGTTACTTTTCTCCTCAGACTTGGTCTTTTTCATATCAGTTTGTTGCTTTTTGTTGTTGAATCTGAAGTTCTGTCCTTTGGCTTTGGCTCTTCTGTCAACATTCTTCAGAATCTTGTTGAATTGTTTTCCCAGCAACACTAGAGCTTCTGATAAGTCATCCTCATCAGACTCTTGTTGATCATCAGCTTCAGCATTCACAGTAAAAGCTATACTTTTCCCTTTCTTATCAGGCTGTTTGCAGAATGCAGTCTCAAAATTTAACAAAGACCCAATCAGCTCCTCAACCTTCATAGCAGAAATATCATGAGCCTCCTCAATTGCAGTGACCTTCATGTCAAATCTTCTGGGCAGGGACCTGAGGATTTTCCTTACTATCTTTTCATCAGTCATCTTTTCTCCAAGTGAATCAAAAGAATTTGCCATGTCCAGCACATTCATGTAAAAATCCTGAATAGATTCATCTTCCTTCATCTTCAGGTTCTCAAATTTGGTGGTCAACAGCTGCAATCTGGACATCTTCACTTTAGAAGTTCCTTCATGAGTTGTCTTTAAAATTTCCCAGGCCTCCTTTGCAACAGTACATTGTTTGATAAGTCTGAACATGTTCTGGTCCACACCATTAAAGATTGCATTCAAAGCTTTTGAATTTCCCAGAGACAAGTCATCTTCAGCTCTGGTCCACTCCTCTTCAGGCTTCAAAACTCCAGTTTTGTTACCATCTTTGTCCAAAACCTCAGGATGTTCCCAGCCTTTTATCACAGCTTTCCAAGTCCTGCTATCAATAGACTTTAGAAAAGCACACATCCTTGACTTCCAATACTCATAGTTTGTGCCATCTAGTAGGGGTGGTCTATTGACATATCCTCCTTCTCTATCCATGCTTGCCAGATATTAACTCCTCTGGATCTCACCCAATTTACAGGCAGGGTGCCTGCTCTGATGCCAATTGAAATTCTGGCCAGGCAATAAAAAGAGATGACCAGGTTCTGAACCAGACAGGTTCTGAACAATATGCAGGGCACAATAAATTGCTTAAAACAGAGCACACACAAACACAACACAAGCAGCAAAATAAAGTGCAGGAAAGTAAAAGGCACACAAGGTTTGTTAACCCAGTTCGGAGTAAACACCTCCTACTCTGGGGGATACCAATCCAGGAAGGAAATCCACTATAGGATTTAACCCAAAGACTCAAGACACTGACTCCCAGTTCCCAGCCTTAGCAATTAAACTCCTCCTAGTCAGACTTCTACCCAACTCTGAGTATTAGAATCCTCTAACTTCCTATTCAAGCAACTAAACCCGGCTACTTGAACAACCCTTAACAATCCCCTGTTTTTGAACACAATTTCAATGACAACACTTCATTCGTACCTAAAGGCTTAGAATGAATTACAACTCAATAAAAACTCTAAACCAACTCAAACAATGAGTGGTGTACAAAGAAAACTCTAAGTTAAAAACACAGACTCAATTTTCTGAAATATAACTCTAAATTCGTAAGTCTTGAATAGCAGCAGCCCTCCTCTTTTTATAGCCTTCAGTCTTGCAGCATAAATAACAAACTAATCTTCTGAATTGATTTGTTACTGGAATAAGAATGATCCAATAAAGTAACAAATAAAACTGCATCCAACCTTTGAAAGATTTAAAACAGAAAATACGAAGATCATGAAACTGAACCAAATCTTCAATGATATCTTCTCCAATTTAATCAGCATTCTATAAGCAATTATACAAAGATAATTCCTTGCTAAATCTCCCAAGATACGCGCAAAAACTAATCTGAAAACCCAGCTTCTGATGTGGTCAACAGAAGTCAACGCTGGCTTCAGAACCTGAATCAGCTTCTGAACTGCTACAGTGCTTTCAGCTTCTGATGGCATTTTCAGCTTCTGAATGGCTTCAAAATTAAAAACTTCCAACTGAAGAAATGTTCTACATATGGAGATGCTTCTATTCAATACCTTAGTTTTGCCAAACAATGCAGCCAACACCAAAATACTCAACATACTTGAATGGTACAAGATACAAAATAGAACATCCTTCAGATGAGTCTTAAGCGACCAGTGGCTACACATTGAGCATCACTGGAGGATTTGTTTGTTGAAACATATGATATTGACTCAATCCAAATTGGAATGATCTGAGATGAGAACACTAGAGAAAACTAGTGAAGAAGCAAGTTGGGAAAATGCTTGCTAGTTGAGATCCCCTAGTGGATAAATCTGTTGCCAGGAGTGTTAATTCATTGTGATAGTACTGCAGCTATTACAAAATTGAGAATCGTTACTACAATAGTAAGAGACGATAATTAAGACACGAACACATAACAAATTAGAGAGCTAGCTACTCTCAAAAGGAACGGTTAAAGTAGATCATGTACGTACTGATAAAGAATTAGTCAATCCTTTGACGAAAGGAATTACTAGAAAGAAAGTCATAAACACATCCAATAAGATGGGACTAATGCCTAAAGATCACAAGTGATGGTAACCCGACCTAAATGACTGGAGATCCCAAGAAATAAGTTCAATGGGTAATAACAAGTCATGAGTGAAAGAACATGCTATGAGAAAATTAAGAAAGCATGAATCCTGCAGCGACAGAAGGATGAGATAATAGAAACTCTTAATGAGATCTATACTCTATGTTGAGTGGAGTACATAGCTACAGGAGTACTCTTGATAGACTCACCTATACGAATGTGGAACTGAGGCCGGTTCCTATGGGATTTTGAGGCAGAAAACCTAGAGCGTTCGTTAAAATTGGGATAAACGTGCAGGGCCATAAATGCACGGGCTTTTAGAATACACCTTAAGAAAAGGTTTGTGTGCGGACTCTATGTCTGAGATAGAGTTCAATGCTGTAAGCAACTCTTGTTGAATCGGAATAGTATTCGCTATGCAAAGGTTCAAGTTGTAGGCGACACCTTTGTTTATTAGCAACCTAATAGAAACGTTTTGACGTTATTATTGAAACCATTTTTTAAATTCAAGTGGGGGATTGTTGGAACATTGGTGTGAAGTTGGAAGGAAATTGAAAGATTAAACACCAAGTAATAAGACTTTGAGCTAGTGTGATGTGAATTGAAAAAATAGAGAGTGGGGGTCCCACATAAAATAGAACACACACATTAGTAGTGTTTAAATTGTGGTATTTAATTTTAAATACTTGATAATGATAAAAATAATAGTAATTATTATTTTTATTCATAAATATCACTTCCCACAATTTTAGTTTATGTTGGTTGTGATAAAGTTTGAGAATTCAACTGAACTTCCTATTTTTCCTTCATTCATATCCAATGAGTTTGTTTCCTCCACTTTTGTGGATTTGTTTCCTTTTGATCTTATCCACAAGCATTGTTGAACTGATTAGTGGTTAAGTTTCTTTTTGATCTTATCCATTAGAGTAACTGCTGCCGCAATTTTAGCTAAAACAGTTACAAAATCTCTATATAAATAGAGGACTCCACTCAGTTCAAAAAACACACCAAAGAGTTCTATTGAGTTGTCGAGAACTCTTTCTCTCTTCTCCCCCAGCTTGTGTTAACGAGCTATTCTTCTCCTTATCTCCTTTTTCTGTCCCTTCGGATTTAAGAGTGTTCTTAAGACCTTAGTCCCTATTCGGTATAATGTCCCTTCGGAATTAAGAAAGGTCTTAAAACATAGCCCCTTCGATAATATATGTCCCTTCGGAATAAAGAGTACTTTTAAGATCATAGTCCCTTTTGAAATAATAATGCCCCGTCGGAATTAAGAATGATCTTAACAGAATATAAATATTCTTTCGATATTTTTCTACTCTTGGAGAAGTTAAAAAGTCAGAATGGTGGTATCACCATATTTGAGTGGTCTTAGTATCATATTGATATTTTGGAGAGCTCAAATGTTAGAATGGTGATAACACCATATTTGAGTGGTCTTAGCACCATAATAGAGTGGTCACAGTACCATATTAGAAAGTGGTTTCAGTATTAAAGAGTGGTCTTAGTACCATATTGGAGGTGTAAATCTCGAACGGTTTTCTACAGTGCAGTAGTTAACCGCACAGTTGTAGCTGGGCTTGTTTTATCCTGGAGGCGGCGTGGTTGATAGTCTGCCTTGCACAATTTTGGGCAGTGCCACGAAACGTCTTAAAGAGAGCGACCTGGTCGTGACTCAACCTAGTAACAACTTCGGTAGATATTCTATTTCAAAATAGAATTTGGAAATCCAAATACAACAGTTTAGAAATCCAAAAACAATATAAACTCTTATTTCCTTTTGTACCTTCCATGTGTAACTAGAAGGTTCTAACATCATCTTCTTAAACGTTCTTTTATTTTTATTTTTAGCTTATAGATGTATGTATCAGGTTGTAACTTCCAAGAAATCATACTTGCTTCTCGAGAACCATTTATTTATGTCCCATTATTTGTTATTGTTTTTTTTCGTTCAATTTTTAAATGTTATAATAATAAAAACAAGATTAGCCAGGTAAATGGAAGAATTACACCCCTATTCATATTGTGGTGTTCCACTCCAAGTGTTTATTCTGTTGAAATATTTTGTACTATTTCGGGTTGTCATTTTATTAGGGAAAAAATCAATTGAAGAGTTTTCATAGGACATGAATCGTGATTAATGCGTTACTGAGACTGACAAACAGTTTTGAACTATTAGATAATGTTTTTGCTGACAAAATTTGTTTTTTTTAAGGAACTGACAAAAACTGTTGTCGGGTTGAATAAAAAATTGGGATAATAATAATTAGTTATTTGTACGAATTTAAATTCATTTATTATTTGTTTATACAAATTCATACCATAAAGAATAAGTTTGAGGATGCTCGGTCAATGCTAGCGTGCGCAAGCAATAGAAGTCTCACACGGTACATAAGTGACTTTTCTTTAAGCATTGGTTAATAAGCAGCCCTTGATCTGCTTTTCTTAAAACTGAACGTGCAAGATCAGTTTAAACACCAAAGTCTTATATGTAGCAGATCCAAAAACACACCAACTCTTATCCATTTTTGCGACCTCGCCGGTCGGCGTCTCCGTCGATTGACCTTCATAAACCAAATTTCAAAAACAAAATCTAACATATTTGCTTCGCGTTCCGACTAGTCGCAGTCGCCGTCGCGGTTTGGTTGCAAGAATACTTCACCCGGTGTGTGTGAATCTGCAGAATATAGTAGGAAGAGGAAGATGATTTAGTATTTTGCCATTAAATTTGTTAATAAATCTCAAAATTATTCTATTGTTCTTGTTAATTGATTGATCCGATTGCAATTTTGTTGATACATTTTATTATTGTTTCTACACCGTCGCCGATGCCAGTGAGAATAAAAGCATTTGAAGTAAAATCAAAGAGTTAGAAAAGCTGCAAATCCAACAATCAACATAAATAAACTATGAGATTCAAAAGAAAATCATGAAAAAATATCTTTTTTTTTTTGTAAAAAGCTTTAACTTTGTTGAACATGTTGCTGCAGAAAATCTTGAATCACAGCGTAAGATGATTTGAAACCATGACGCGCCGTTTATTTTTTGTTTCATTTCACTTGTAATTTTCTTAATCACTTTTTCATTTTATTTCAAATTTAGAAAACCAACTTAATTAGGGTGAAGAATAAGAAGAGGTTGATTGATGGAATAGAAGAAGAAAGAGGCATTCACGGCAAGTTCACAAGATGGTGGTGGAAAAAACATGGTAAAGAAATACATATTAATTATTAACTTTTTAAGATAAATTTGGGTAAGGAGGAATATGGTACAACCGAGTTTAGAGTATACTCAGTCTCCTACCGTACGCAATATATGTTGCTTGCGCACCCTAGAGGGCGCCTTATTAACTTACTTAAACCGCTGTGAAGCTGATTTTAGTTTCTGGCACCATCAATGGATGGTTTATGGAAGTTTTCCTCACTAGCCCTTCTTGACTGTTAACTGACTTTAAAGATGTATAAGAATCGATTTAGAATTTTGTTGTTTTTCCTTCAAAAAAAAAAAAGAGAAAAATTCTAAATTGATTCTGACATAATTCCAACTCATACGAAATGGTGTTACGCTGAAAACTTTATATTAAAGTTTAAAAACTTGCTTACTTTACGTCTTTACCTCAGACAAAGTGTTATGCCAAAACAAGCTCACCTCATATGGTTTAAGTATGGTTATATCTAAGGAGGGTGTATTGGACTTTTAAAATCCTAATCCAATACACCTCCCTAAACTTTTGAGTTTTGTAGACTGTTCAAGAATTCCATTGTATTCGACTGGTCGGGAACATAAAAACAAATATAAATTTAGATAGAAGTCACCCAATGATGCACCGCCAAAACAAAATATTACCAAACTCTCTTGATGTATTATCAAACTCTTTGCCAAGTATTTTGTGACATTTCGGGTTGTCATTCCATTAAAGAAAAAAATAATATATCTAAGTATTAGATATGATTAGGGTTGGGCAAAAGGAATCATATACCGAACTGAACCGAACCAAAAATAATCGAACCATTACAATGGTTCGCGAACTGAATCGTTAATTTAATAACAGTTTTTAAATCGTAACTGAATTATAAATAACTGAACCGAACCAAAAAATAACCGAACCATTACAATGATTTTGCACATGGCTCGTATTTGTCTTAGATTTGGTTTCTAGGTACTTTGGATTTGGTTCAAGTGTTGTCTATGATTATGGTTGATAGTTTGGTGTTGAATTTGGTTCAAGTATTGTCCATGAATTTTGTGTTGAATTTGGTTCAAGTGTTGTTGATAGAATAATAATTAATTAATGGAATTAATATATTATTTAATAGAATTACTAGAATAGAATATTTTGTAATAATTGGCTATAGTTTGCCTCCTGTAATTATGTTGTACAGTTGACCATAGGTTACAGAACGATTGTATATATTCTATTCAGATGAATGAGAAACACATCGATTCCATTACATTTCTATTATCTTACATGGTATCAGTCTTAACTGATCCCTCTCTAATACAAAAAAAAAAACCAAAGGCACAAATTTGGAAAACACGTGAGACTACTGTTCATCTTCTCCTTCCACGTGAAACAGAACGCAGCCGCTCTCCCTCTTCCCTTTTGCGCCGCCGCCATCTGTTCCAAATCCAGCCGTCTGATCGCCTCCTTCCGATCGTCGACCCCTTGTCTGTTGCATGCTCTCCCTCTTCCCCGACCCACCAGCAACGCCGCATCCACTTCCGATTCCGAATCCGAATTCGGTTGTGCTTTCCGGTCACCAACCTGCTCTTTCTTCCTTCCGCGCCGTCTCTACCACTCAACCACCATGTCTGATTCAGACATAGAAGAAACCCAGCACACCGTCGCCGCTTCCAAACCTGTCCCATCCGCTGGTTCCAAAGGTGGTTTTCACCCCGCTCTTGCTGTCTCCAATATCCGGAATCACATTCCCATCATTCTTGAGAAGGATCAATATGGCACCTGGGCCGAGCTCTTCCGCATCCATGCTCGCTCTCATCGAGTCTTGCATCACATTGTTCCTTCTGAGGACAAAGCACCGCCACTACCTACAGACGCCGAATATGAGCAATGGACCACCCTTGATGCCACCGTCCTCCAGTGGATTTATTCCATCATTTCGACTGATTTGCTAACTACCATTCTGGAACCCAATTCCACTGCAGTCGAAGCATGGCACCGTTTGGAAGATATCTTTCAAGATAATCAAAATGCCCGTGCTGTCACTCTTGAGCAAGAGTTCTCCAACACTCGCATGGAAGATTTCTCCAATGTCTCTGCTTACTGCCAGCGTCTAAAGATGCTCTCTGACCAATTGAGAAATGTCGGTTATCCCGTCAACAATCACCGACTGGTTCTTCAACTAGTATATGGCCTTCCTGAAGCTTACCGCAGCGTTGCCACCCTGATTCGCCAGAGTAATCCTCTTCCTGCATTTTATCAGGCTCGCTCCATGCTCACATTGGAAGAAGCTGGTATGGCTAAAATGGCTAGCACCGGCTCTCCCGCCGCTCTACACACCACTTAGTGTAGTACCCCAATTTTGTCCTAAGCCTTTTAAAACAAAAAAATCAAAAAAAATCAAAGAGGGAGAAAAAAGTCAAAGTCAACAAAAGTCAACAGAAAAGTCAACATTTCAAAAATGATGACTTCGCAATGCGAAGCTCACTTCGCACTGCGAAGTCTGCGATTTTTCTGCAGATTTTTGGTTTCTTTGATTTAATTCCAGATTTTGTTGCACATCATTTCCATATTTATTTTAATCAGCATTCATGGCTATTTGGGCCAAGCAAAACCAGAAATGAGAGACTTGCCATTAATGCCAAGGTTAGAAGCTTTTTCTTCCAACCTAGCATGTGACAAGCAAGTGGGCTTGCCCTTGGGCAGCTCTTGTCCCTCCCAAGTGACCTGTTAACCACCCCAAGGTTGCCAGCCACCTGCTTGAAGACTTTCTTCCTGCTTGCTCCCCCAAAACCAGTCAAACCAGCTGGATTTTTCACTTGAAAAAGCCATGAGTGCCTACCCTGTTTTGCAACAGCTTTTCACCCTCTCACACCAGCCATATGTAGCCTTTTGCATCCCCTAACCTCTGCACATCACAGTGCACGTTTTTATTGATCAACCATTGAGATTGCAAGGATCAATCCCCAAGCTTAGCCAATTGCAATCCAGCCCTATTTCATCATCATTTCTATCCAAAAACCTTTGAATTTGTGGCTGAAATCAGGCTGAGTCTTGACCCTTGGCACAAGGCAAGGTCACCTCTATCCATTAGCATTAAATGCAAAGGGATTTAGCCTGATCCTAGCCCACAAATCAGCTGGATTTTGGGGATTTCTAATGATGAAATTGATTTGGTTTTGGCCTATAAATAGAGATGCAAGGCAAGAGGAAAAGAGCAGTTAATACAGCATTATTCTAACCAGAAAACACTACTCATAAACACTTGAAACACTTACAAACAACCAGAAAACCAACAAAGCACTAGCAAAAACCAATTCCAATACAAAGCCTCACAAAGTTCAAAGTTCATCACCAACATTCAAAACCTTTGCAAGAACCTTCAACCAATTCAAATCCATTGCAGCTGGAGCTTTGCTAAGGATCTCTGTAAGTATTCTAAGTACTGATCTTGCATTTACAATTGTGTTTGCATCCTAATTTTGGTCCAAAACCTTTGATTCTAAAAAACCCTTTTGAATTTCAAAAGAAATCCCAAGGTTTTCAAAACATCAAAACTGGTTTGTCCAAGTCTTTTCACTGCAAAAACTCAAAGCTTTTCATTCACCTAAAAGGTCCTGAGTGTGTTCAGAAGTTGTTTCTGAACAAAAGTTCAGAAACAGCTTCTGAACCCAAAAATTCGCATTGTTCGCAGTGCGAAGTCATGGTCGCAGAGCGACCATGACAGAACTCAGAATCTGAGTTTAGGTGCCCAAAGGGCCAATTTTTGAGGTTCTAGCCCAAGAGCTCAGAACCTAGGAGTTTTAAAACTCATATTTTTCAAACCAGTTCAAGGATTTTGCATAATATTGGAAAATTCGCAAGTTCGGGTAACACTTTGTGGATAACTTGCAAAACAAGTTATGTCCCCAAACTTTCAAAACAACATGAACAAACCAGCTATGTTCATCATTTCAAATCCAAACTTGAACAATAAACATTGTTCATGATTTTCAAAACTCAAACATGAACGTACGCCAAAGTTGTTAGCTTTTTAAAACAATTCGCAAAATGAGCCGAACTTGTGCGTTTTCTAACAATTTGCTAAAATCTTTTCACTTTGGGTTTTCAAACCAAATGTTTTGATAAACCTTGGGATTTCTAAAAAATTCGTCCAAAAACTTGAATGAAAAAGGGATGGTGTGATGTAACACCCATACTAACTTTAACTAGTATATTAGCATGTGCGTTAAACTGATACTGGATACATTTAAAATTTTCAATAATAATATTACAAACAATACAACGGAATGAGTACGAGTTTGCTCGATTAAACATTTATCCAAACATCATATACAAATACTTAACATATACTGATAAACTTCTGAGCTTGTCCATGGCGAGCAACTGCACTCCATCCAGCGTCTCCGTGTAGAACAGCTTCATGTACCTCTTGCTAACCTGTAGAACCTGCACCAGAAGGATTGGGGTGAGACATTACGTCTCAGTGAGCTCCAGCCCAACCTACTGTTGGCAACCACGGGGGAAACCTAGGGTCGCCGTGCCTACTCTCGGCAATCTTGGGGATTCCTACGATCGCCGTCTTTCTCTACATATTTCGCGATCGAGGGGAAACCTAGGATCGCTATTTGTCTCAATCATATCTTATCATATTGTAACTTTAAACTTAAACTTACACTTAGTGATCTGGGGACATCCTATGATCACTTTCTTTCTCTGCTGACTATTGTCATTTTCTCATAATAATTCATAAGTATTAAAATACATCATTCTTAATTATAAGTTAGTAAGTCAGCGTTGAACAAACAATATTTATCTTGGTTCATTTTACGGAGTGCATCCGGGTGGAGTAACCCCGAAGTACATCTCCCTTCTTACCGGTGAAAATTCCTATCATGTCAGGCTAACACCGGACTCCTCTTATCTTTGTGTGGCTGCTCTCGCGAGCGGTAACTTCACCGTCCCAGCTGCCATTTAAGGCGGTAACTTCACGGGGACCCCCTGTATACTAACTAACGAGCAGACAGGAGACACATTAACTTTATAGACTTGGATGTGTAGCTGCCCTCACGAGCGGTAACTTCACCGTTCCGGCTGCCATTTAAGGCGGTAACTTCACAGGAACCCCTCGTATACTAACTAGCGAGCATACGAGAGACACATCAAGCCCATCTTATCATTTAATTCTTATTCTTTAAATATATATACATATAATTATAACTTTAACTTATGCATATCTGATGCATTCTTTGATGTATTCATTCTTAAAAGCTTAACCTATAAGTAGGTTCTTAACTTTGATCATTAAATCTTTCCTTGTGCATACGCACACTTAATTGAGTGCATCTTAAGCTTGTTATCCTATGAGCATTCTCATTGATTCTCATCTTATGCACTTGTAAGTGCTTCTATTCTTTACTATAATTGGTACATTAAAATGCATCCCTTAGAGAGAACAATCTCCCAAACATAACTTATGAACTTGTAACCTTAGGCTTAACATTCTCTTAAGCCTTTGCTTGATTTATTTGGAAACATCCCAAGCTTAATAGCCTCTCTATATCAACTTATGGATTAAGGTATCTATCCCTCATTATTGTACCTTTCCTCATCCTACATTGGTCTAAACATCCTCTAAAATAACTTGCAATTCGGTGGCCGAATTGTCCAATTCGGTGGCCGATTTTCTGCGAACCAGAAATGAGAATTTTGCTGTCAAATTCGGTGGCCGAATTGCTACTGTTCCAAAACGTGATTTCACCATTTTTGGCTTATCCAAACATTTCCAGGCATCAAACAGCTTATAGGATGAATTTCTAATGCATATTGATAGTCATAACAAGATTGATTAAGGAAATTACTATTAAAAGGGAATTAGGGCTATAGAATTTCAAACTTGCTCCAAATGCTATAATCTCTTAAGCTTACTCAATCGGGTTATAAAACCCTAGGGAGCTCACCTTGATTGCTAGCTGTGATCCTTGCCAAGCTTCCAATCATCAACTCTAGCTTGATTCCTCATCACTCCTTCCTTGTTCTCCTTTCTTGCTCTTCCTAATTTCCTCTTGTTCTAAATTCTCCAAAGTTAGTGATTGCTTGCTTGGGAGCTAAGAAATTGGAGTAGAGGTTGAAGACTAATGGAGGGGAGAAGGAGGGCGTGAGGGTGAGAAGAAGGGGAAAGAAAATCTCATTTTGGGAGAGTGAGGGGAGAGAAGAAAATGCAAGAAAAATATCTTGCCTCCCCTTTATAAAATAATCCTCCCTTCCCTAAATATTACCAAATTGCCATGCTTACCATTTTAATCCCCAATCACCGATAAAAGTTACGTCTAAGCGGGATATATATACACTTGTCATATAATTAAATCCATTAACTGTCAATCTACCAAATTGTCCTTTCCCTGAAACATTTCTGATACATCGTCTCAATATTAATAAATATTCAAGTCTTAAGCGGGATATTACAATCTACCCCCCTTAAAGAAATTTCGTCCTCGAAATTTAGAATCCTCTCATACTACTTTCTCTACTTGTCAAACTCCAGTTCATCTTACTTATCGGAATTCCTTAGTTTTCCCAATTCGATATAAGTCGATTATATTCGACAATCTCTTCTTTAACGGGAATGCCTGACGTGCATTACACAACTCTTGCGTAGTAGGATATGAGGTCATCTGAACCTTCGTATCCCACTCACTGACTATTCTCCTTGATCATACACTTCTTGTAATCCTAATCTGGAGTTATCCAGTTCTGACATTTGTAC
This sequence comes from Medicago ruthenica, assembly GCA_018208015.1. Taxonomy (NCBI): domain Eukaryota; kingdom Viridiplantae; phylum Streptophyta; class Magnoliopsida; order Fabales; family Fabaceae; genus Medicago; species Medicago ruthenica. The sequence continues at coordinate 121,880 of WNNG01000480.1, forward strand.
TGAACCTTATAAATTCCTTCATAGCCCGTATAATCTCACTTTGACGACATTAGGTCATTCTTATTATCCTCAAATATTCCCACTCTTTAATGGGTTTCTTACACTGCATTAATTTCCCATGAATTACTATCTTTATCCTTCATCTCATGTGACGACATCTTCCATCATTTATGTCACAAATTATTCTCGAATTCCTGCCGTAGCATAATTCTTTTCTACACTGGTAATCCAAAACTCATAGGAGTTTAGCCCAATTAATGAGTGGTATACGCCGTCTCACATAACATTGTATATTATAATTCATGACACATAGTTCACATACAGAATCGAGTACATGTACACTACTAACGGGTACATAATACATCACATCATCCTTGTCCAACTAACGGGACATCATTCTTGATCTTAACATATTTGAGACAATACCACATCAATTGAGAATCTTTTCTTACTCTTAACTCACTTTGTAACATCCGGGATTTGCCTTTCAACTGGCTTGCCAGGTTTGCCCCGCCAATGTTACTCATGTTAATTTCTTAAGTATACATTATCACACAACATAGATCATGGTTATACTCGTCAATACTGTGAACTCATTTTCCCCTGCATTGTCGCTCCTGACCAATGCTTCGATTCCAAATGTATTACTTCGCAACCACACCTTTACTGTTGTTACCTCATGGACAATTCTTTCTTAGCTGAACTTATTCTCCAGGCCTACTTGAAATTATGGAGCTAATATAGCTGGGTTACCTTTCTAGCGGTGACGTCGTTCACTTAAGATTTAACCTAGTAGGAGCACATCCTTCTTATATCTTACCACTTACTCTTAAATTATTTCGATATTCCTTTCCTCATGGGTTTTGAGGTTTGAAGTATTCCTCAACTTAACTTCCAAAACTTTCCATTAGAACTTATGATGTGTTCAGGTCGTCTCTACTTATTTTCATTCCGTATTATAAGAAATAAGCACTTAACATTTTTCTCGTTCTCTAAGCTTCAGCTTAGCATTAATCATTAAATCATTCTTGAATTGCTACTTCGCTGCGCAACTCTGATTCTTAACAACTTGAGTTAGAATTGGAGCATTACCCCACTATTGCCACATAAAATTTCCTTGATCAATCCTTTAACTTTATCACTTGTAGTTACTGTAACAAAACCATCTGACGTTATTGTTTCTCTCGTGGCTTAAATCATTTGCTTAACTTACGGATTGGTTGTCACCCTACTTTGTGTTTCCTTACGTACATGGACCATATACTTACTTTCACGATAATATGCCAAAACCTGTAAACGGTTTTTAGCAACTGTTACGAGCCCAACAACGCTCTTGTCAAACAGCTTATACCCTGGTTCTAACTTTGCTCTTCGTATCTTGAATTCTGTGACCATCCCTTGGTCAGTTCTTCATGTATAATCATTAAAACATTGTAAAAACCCGACTGAAAACATATCGGAGGCAACTTAAGCCCACGCACAATCACTTGTGGCAACTCCTAAAACATTCTATGACTTCTGGAGATTCACATCTTTTATATATTGAATCCACTAAGGGTTTGAGTCCCGTTACTAGTCGTCCTATCTTTATCCGTAAGGATTTCATATCCCTAATCTTTCCGAGACAACTTCGGGCTCCATAACTCTATCATGTCCCTTAAGTTACCCCTTCGAGTTTCTACGGAACAATCCGTCTTGAAAAGACTCAAACTCTTACTGGTTCTCTTGTACGCCCAAAATAGGTTACATCTCTTCGAGCACCCGAGTAATCGATCTTAAACTTCTGCACTTATCATTATCTATTGGACTCCTCCAGCAACTTGTTATTGTATTCACAATTCAAATCTTGATTTTTAACATCTGAGTAATTCTTCATATAATTGAACAACCCGAAGTCTATACTTTATTACCGCCCTCGGAACTTATCCATACGGGGTGACCTCTTTCTGCTTCTAGAATATTCGTGGAAGAAAACTCTTCGGTTGAAAACATATAACGCCTTCACATTAATCACAATCTTAACCTTCTATATATAAGACGATCTTCCATATAATAAAATCTCAATATAATTTCTCGGCTGAGATTCTGATTATCCTTCAAAACTGGTCTACTTTAATCTTGTGTTATCTTGAACTTGCCTCCTTCATCCAATCGAGGAAATTCGACTTTATTCGCCCATCAGTTCACTATATCCCAATGACTGATCATTCAATATCCATCCTTCATTGTGTAAAATTCCGGTTAAGCTTAGCTTATCTCCAATCTTCTTACTATTAGGACACATCCGAATATCTGATTCACGCTTTGACATAAAACAGGTCTTAGTATTGCCTCTTATTCATCCATCTTAGTTCTTAGGTTGCATATCATCTCCTCTTCTTAATTCACAACTCCGGCATTTATGGTTCGGGAGGTGCAGCTGATCTGATGGGGTTAAACTTACTTGTGTTTCATGCTCAATGACCACATTCGAGTGGTTGGCTTCATCTGTCCAACTATATCGCTTAATCCATAATTAATTCTCTTAACTATTCGGACATTAAAATCTCATCCGATTCGAGTTCGATTCTTCAACACTCTATCTTTGCTGGGAGTCTGGAGGTTTGGTACTGCAATCCCTTAATTTTGTACTCAGATTCGTTACTTAGTTCACACTTACTTCAACTTCTCAGACTGCGGTTCCAAGTCATTCCTTAGAGTATCTCATAATTCCTTAATCTTTATGTCTTCCGTAGACGAGGCATCGTCCAACGACGCGTCCAACTGGGTTGAGGTGCTTCACCTTACCTTTTAAATATCTCTTATGTTTCTGAAATCTTGTCACTAACAAGCTTCGCTACCTCATGACTGATGGCCACCACTTGGCCCGAATACTTCTTCGCCAATTCCGTCTTAAAATTCCGTAACCTTAATCTTCGCCCTTCATAAACTTCATTCCTCCTTGGTCACATTCAGCTCTCGGACATTTATCCTAACTGTCATATCCTAGATTGAGTTGATCAGGCTCAACTAGATGTGACCTTTAGAACAACATCCGGAACCCAATGGTCCCACTACCTTATTGAATTTTAACGACCCAAGGCACGGTCTGAATCGACCTGCTCTGATACCAATTGTAACACCCATACTAACTTTAACTAGTATATTAGCATGTGCGTTAAACTGATACTGGATACATTTAAAATTTTCAATAATAATATTACAAACAATACAACTGAATGAGTACGAGTTTGCTCGATTAAACATTTATCCAAACATCATATACAAATACTTAACATATACTGATAAACTTCTGAGCTTGTCCATGGCGAGCAACTGCACTCCATCCAGCGTCTCCGTGTAGAACAGCTTCATGTACCTCTTGCTAACCTGTAGAACCTGCACCAGAAGGATTGGGGTGAGACATTACGTCTCAGTGAGCTCCAGCCCAACCTACTGTTGGCAACCACGGGGGAAACCTAGGGTCGCCGTGCCTACTCTCGGCAATCTTGGGGATTCCTACGATCGCCGTCTTTCTCTACATATTTCGCGATCGAGGGGAAGCCTAGGATCGCTATTTGTCTCAATCATATCTTATCATATTGTAACTTTAAACTTAAACTTACACTTAGTGATCTGGGGACATCCTATGATCACTTTCTTTCTCTGCTGACTATTGTCATTTTCTCATAATAATTCATAAGTATTAAAATACATCATTCTTAATTATAAGTTAGTAAGTCAGCGTTGAACAAACAATATTTATCTTGGTTCATTTTACGGAGTGCATCCGGGTGGAGTAACCCCGAAGTACATCTCCCTTCTTACCGGTGAAAATTCCTATCATGTCAGGCTAACACCGGACTCCTCTTATCTTTGTGTGGCTGCTCTCGCGAGCGGTAACTTCACCGTCCCAGCTGCCATTTAAGGCGGTAACTTCACGGGGACCCCCTGTATACTAACTAACGAGCAGACAGGAGACACATTAACTTTATAGACTTGGATGTGTAGCTGCCCTCACGAGCGGTAACTTCACCGTTCCGGCTGCCATTTAAGGCGGTAACTTCACAGGAACCCCTCGTATACTAACTAGCGAGCATACGAGAGACACATCAAGCCCATCTTATCATTTAATTCTCATTCTTTAAATATATATACATATAATTATAACTTTAACTTATGCATATCTGATGCATTCTTTGATGTATTCATTCTTAAAAGCTTAACCTATAAGTAGGTTCTTAACTTTGATCATTAAATCTTTCCTTGTGCATACGCACACTTAATTGAGTGCATCTTAAGCTTGTTATCCTATGAGCATTCTCATTGATTCTCATCTTATGCACTTGTAAGTGCTTCTATTCTTTACTATAATTGGTACATTAAAATGCATCCCTTAGAGAGAACAATCTCCCAAACATAACTTATGAACTTGTAACCTTAGGCTTAACATTCTCTTAAGCCTTTGCTTGATTTATTTGGAAACATCCCAAGCTTAATAGCCTCTCTATATCAACTTATGGATTAAGGTATCTATCCCTCATTATTGTACCTTTCCTCATCCTACATTGGTCTAAACATCCTCTAAAATAACTTGCAATTCGGTGGCCGAATTGTCCAATTCGGTGGCCGATTTTCTGCGAACCAGAAATGAGAATTTTGCTGTCAAATTCGGTGGCCGAATTGCTACTGTTCCAAAACGTGATTTCACCATTTTTGGCTTATCCAAACATTTCCAGGCATCAAACAGCTTATAGGATGAATTTCTAATGCATATTGATAGTCATAACAAGATTGATTAAGGAAATTACTAGTAAAAGGGAATTAGGGCTATAGAATTTCAAACTTGCTCCAAATGCTATAATCTCTTAAGCTTACTCAATCGGGTTATAAAACCCTAGGGAGCTCACCTTGATTGCTAGCTCTGATCCTTGCCAAGCTTCCAATCATCAACTCTAGCTTGATTCCTCATCACTCCTTCCTTGTTCTCCTTTCTTGCTCTTCCTAATTTCCTCTTGTTCTAAATTCTCCAAAGTTAGTGATTGCTTGCTTGGGAGCTAAGAAATTGGAGTAGAGGTTGAAGACTAATGGAGGGGAGAAGGAGGGCGTGAGGGTGAGAAGAAGGGGAAAGAAAATCTCATTTTGGGAGAGTGAGGGGAGAGAAGAAAATGCAAGAAAAATATCTTGCCTCCCCTTTATAAAATAATCCTCCCTTCCCTAAATATTACCAAATTGCCATGCTTACCATTTTAATCCCCAATCACCGATAAAAGTTACGTCTAAGCGGGATATATATACACTTGTCATATAATTAAATCCATTAACTGTCAATCTACCAAATTGTCCTTTGCCTGAAACATTTCTGATACATCGTCTCAATATCAATAAATATTCAAGTCTTAAGCGGGATATTACATGTGACGTATGTCTCTCCATTGCCCCGATTGTACGAATGCGTGACGTATGTCTCGTCGTTCGGACAATCGTCATTCCATTTTCAACGTATCCAACCATAACCAAACCAAATCTTGGCCCCTTGTGGTCAATCCGAACCTTTTGGTCCCCCGTGGCCACTAGATTCAATCCCTCGACTCGTTTGAGTCACTCGGTCAATGTTCGACTCGTCCGAGTCCATTGTACCCGTTCTTGATCCCAGTGGATCAATCGAACAATTCCCCGACTCGTTGGAGTCCCCTCGGTCAATGATTGACTCGATTGAGTCCATTGCACCCATTTTGGTCCCATAGCGACCAACTCAACCCTTTTACCCCAACGGACGTACCTTTTAACATTCTAACGCGATTCGTAAACAAACGCTTAATAAGTCTCCCAAGCGCGAGCATACAAGCTATACGCTTAATAAGTCTCCCGAGCGCGAGCATACAAGCTACGTTTAATCGCAAGAATTCAGTTAAAACATCGTCCACTTAAAATTAACCAACATATGTACGTTTTTCTACCAAAGAACTACGTACGCTTTGAATTCTCCGACTACCGGGAGATACGTAGGAGCAAGATCGACATCTTGTCAAGCGCAATAATAAAAAACTTTCTTTTTCCCTTTCGTTTGTTTTCATCTCTTTTTTCCCCCCTTTTTTTTATATTTTGACATAGATAAGCATGCGCGCAAAACATTTAAAAACAATTTAAGCTTTAGCCAAATAGAAGGTTCCCGTTGAGTACAACGGACGTGAGGGGTGCTAATACCTTCCCCTTGCGTAATCGACTCCCGAACCCGACAATGGTTGCGATGACCAGTCCTTTTCCTCATCGTCAAGGGTTTTATTATCGTTTCCCTTCAAACAAAAAACTTAAGGGTTTATCAACGTTCCCTTTACACAAAAACTTTGGTGGCGACTTCACAAGGCCCTCCGAGCGTTCACAAACGTCCTCGGAGGATTGCGCGTTTTTTTTAAAAAAAAAACGAGGTGCGCACACTTAGCAGCGATCCTCTGAGGACACCTCTCAATGTGGCAACCACCGCCCCAGCAACCGGTCTCGTTCTCGTGGTAACCAGGGTCGTGGTAACCGTAATGGACCTCAGTATGGAGCTCCCAACGCTTCCCCATCATGGTCCTTTCCTCCTTGGCAGCAGCAACAATAGTACCCTGCCTAGCAATCATGGGGGTGGACTCCACCACCATGGGCTATGCCTCCGTGTCCGTATCCCACATCTCAGTGGACCCGTCCTACCGATCCTCCAAAAGGTCCAGGCATCCTAGGACAGTGTCCTCAGACGTATGCAGCTTCCACGTCATCTCAGACACCGACAGACATTGAGGCAGCTATGCACACCATGTCTCTCCACCCTCTTGACACTTAGTGGTACATGGATACTGGCGCCACATCTCACACGACAACATCACGAGGTAATCTCTCGTCTTATTTTCCTTTAAGTCATTTAAATCAAAAAGTTATTGTTGGCAGTGGCCATGGAATTCCAATTCACGGCACCGGACACACACAAATTACCACCTCTCACCAACCCATCAACCTAAACCATGTCCTGCATGCCCCGAAAATTATTAAAAATTTAATTTCTATAAGGCGACTCACCACTGACAACAATGTTTCTGTTTCTTTTGACCCTTTTGGTTTTACTGTATCTGATTTTCAGACGGTGATCCCTCTTATGAGATGTGACAGTCGTGGCAACCTATATCTAGTCACCCCTCCCAACAGTTTTGTCGGTCTCACGTCAAGTCTATGGCACAATCGTCTTGGTCACCCTGGCGTGTCTGTTTTAAATTCTCTTCGCAAAAATAAATTCATATGTTTTGAACCTTTTAATCATTCTGTTACTTGTGACTCTTGTGTTTTGGGGAAACAAGTTAAATTGCCATTTTTTAATTCTCAAACTACTACTTTGATGTCGTTTGATATTTTACATAGTGACGTATGGACCTCTCCGGTTTTAAGTTCTGTTGGCCACAAATATTATGTTCAATTTTTAGATGACTTCACAAATTTCTTGTGGACTTTCCCCATTAGTAGAAAATCTCAAGTATTTGAAATGTTTAAGTCACTTACAAATCTTATTCACACACAATTTTCACGAAATGGAAAATCTTTTCAATGTGACAATGGAGGTGAATATAATAATGAGCTATTTCAACAATATTGTACTACTAATGGCCTTGTTTTTCGCTTCTCTTGCCCTCACACATCCTCACAAAATGGGAAGGCGGAAAGAAAAATAAGAACCATTAATAAAATGATTCGCACTATGCTCGCTCATTCTTCTGTTCCCCTGTCATTTTGGCATCATGCTCTTCACATAACAACTTATCTGTTAAACATTCTTCCCTGTAAAACACTTCAAAATCAATCACCAACACAACTCTTCTACCATCGTGATCCCAACTACACACCTTTACGAGTTTTTGGTTGTCTGTGTTATCCGTTATTCCCGTCACCTACCATTCATAAACTGCAACCTCGGTCTACTCCGCGTGTCTTCCTGGGTTATCCACCACATCATAGAGGTTACCAGTGTTTTGACTTGTCAAACAGAAAATTAATAATTTCGAGGCATGTTATCTTTGATGAAACTCAGTTTCCTTTCACCAAGATACACTCCCCTTCACCTCAATCGTATACCTTCCTAGATGATGACCTACATCCCTACCTTCGACATCAGTGGCAAACCCAACTGTTACCACCGGCTACACAAACACAAAACCAACCAACACCTACAGCCACAGTTGACCGGCCAATCAATCCCAACAACCCCCAATCATCATCCCTCACCCCCTCCACTCAACTCTCCCACTACAATTTCCGATAATTCAACCCCACCAATCCAACCGCATCTTCCTCCACCTACTCGTACCATCACCACCCGCAGCATGAAAGGCATCACCAAACCTCGCACAATGTTTAACTTATCCCTTTCACACACAAATCAAATCATCTCCCCCATACCTAAAAATCACAAAATGGCCTTATCCGACCCGAATTGGAAATCTGCAATGCAATCTGAATTTGATGCTCTTATTCGAAATAAGACGTGGGATTTAGTTTCTCGCCCTCATGATGCTAATCTTATTCGCTGTATGTGAATTTTTAAACATAAGAAAAAGTCTGATGGCTCTTTTGAGCGCTATAAGGCTCGTCTTGTAGGTGATGGTAGGTCACAGGTTGCAGGTGTGGATTATGATGAGACTTTCAGCCTGGTGGTCAAATCAGCTACCATTTGAACAGTACTCACCATTGCTCTCTCTAAATCCTGGCCCATTCATCAACTGGATGTTCAGAATGCCTTTCTACATGGTAATCTACATGAGACTGTTTACATGCATCAACCTTTGGGTTTTCGCGACCGCCATCATCCAGATTATGTTTGTCGCTTGAAGAAGTCACTTTATGGTCTCAAGCAAGCACCTAGAGCATGGTACCACCGCTTTGCTGACTATGTCACTGCCATTGGCTTTCGACATAGCACATCAGACCACTCTCTCTTCATCTACCGACAACAATCTGACATGGCCTACATTCTCCTTTATGTTGACGACATCATCCTTATTACATCTACTCATGACCTTCGCAAATCAATTATGTCACTCTTAGCATCCGAGTTTGCAATGAAGGATTTGGGTCCCCTGAGCTATTTTTTGGGCATTGGTGTTTCTCGCCATCCTGGTGGCCTGTTTCTAAATCAAAGCACCTATGCTTCTGAAATCATTGAACGAGCTGGGATGACATCTTGCAAATCATTCGCCACTCCTGTTGACACTAAACAGAAACTCAACACTTCATCTGGCACTCCTTATGAGGATCCCTCTCTCTATCGCAGCCTTGCAGGAGCTTTACAATACCTCACATTCACTAGACCTGACATCTCTTATGCGGTTCAGCAGGTATGTCTCCACATGCATGCACTCAGTACAGAACACATGCTTGCCCTCAAACGTATTCTCCGTTATGTTCAGGGTACCATACATTTTGGTTTACATTTATCACCATCTCCCCTCACTAAGCTTATCTCCTACACTGACGCTGATTGGGGTGGCTGCCCTGACACTCGACGTTCCACATCTGGATACTGTGTTTTTCTTGGCGATAATCTCATCGCTTGGTCTTCCAAAAGGCAGCCCATTCTCTCTCGTTCTAGTGCTGAAGCCGAATATAGAGGTGTTGCTAATGTGGTGTCTGAGTCATGTTGGATTCGCAATCTCTTACTGGAACTTCATTCCCCTATTCCTCAGGCCACTTTGGCGTATTGTGACAACGTCAATGCCATTTATTTCTCTCGTAATCCTGTCCAACATCAGCGTACCAAGCATATTGAAATGGACATACACTTTGTGCGGGAAAAAGTAGCTCGTGGTCAGGCACGCGTACTTCATGTTCCCTCTAGACATCAGATTGCAGATATCTTCACCAAATGGCTCCCTCGCATTCTCTTTGATGACTTTCAGACCAGTCTAAGCGTCCGTGAACCTCCCGCTTCGACTGCGGGGGTGTGATAGAATAATAATTAATTAATAGAATTAATAGAATAGAATATTTTGTAATAATTGGCTATAATTGGCCTCCTGTAATTATGTTGTACAATTGACCATAAGTTACAGAACGATTGTATATATTCTATTCAGATGAATGAGAAACACATCGATTCCATTACATTTCTATTATCTTACGGTTGTCTAGTACTTTGGTTCATAATTTTGTGTTAAATTTGGTTTGAGTGTTGTATGTGAATAGCAGTGTACAAACAATTCTCAATATTGTGCTAAATTAAAAATCAAAACATAGTCCCCGTTAGCTTGCACTGTTTTACATATGTGATATATTCTTTGGTTCAAGCGTTGGTTCAAGTGTTGTCGATGGTTTAGCACAATAATTTGCGTAACAGTGTTAAATTGTAATTTGGTTCATAATTTTGTCTATGAATATATCATATGTGTATATCAGTATAAGCTAACATAGACCGTATGTTTTTTCCCTTATGGAATGTAAAATATAAGACTTCTCTGTTTACAAAGTCAGTGCACTGGGGGATTTGTTTACAAAATCCCATAATCGACACTGCATTTTAAATAGACAAAATTACATCACATGCACTATAACTTAATTTTAAAGTTTCATATCTGACAGTGACTTCGATAATTGGACTTGTAGTTAGCTGAAGTATTAATGTATGTTATGGATATGAAAATGGCCTAGCCTAAGTGTTTAAGAGAACAAAAAAAAGCATTAATGTATGTTTACATCTTTAACCCATTTTGGTTGCTTTGGATTAAATCTTATGCCAACATTTTTTCTAAAGGACAAAACTTATGTACAATTCTTTACGTGCTTTTCATATGGTTCTTAACTAAAAATACAAATTTTTTGGATATAACAAACTTTGAGAAAATTAAGGATTTAAGGAAATCATGGTGAATTTAGTTAAGAACCATACGAAAAGCACCTAAGGAATTGTACCTAAGTTTTTTCCTTTTCTAAAATAACAAGAGATTAATAACCTTGAAAAGGAAAAAACAATAATAGCTTGAATTTTTCTAAAAAACAAGAGATTATTGACCTTGGATTAAATCTTATGCCATCATCTCTGTTAAGAAATGTTGTTTTGTTATCCTGCCTAAAATTGGCGCATGTTAACCCACGCTGGAAACCAACACATGTTAACTCACGTTGGCACCAACGCAAGTTAACTCACGCTTGGTACCCAACGTGAGTTATTTAAGAAAAATCGGGGTGGGAAATCAAAGGGAGAAAAACAATTTTCAGACAATATATAAGGAGGCGCTGACGCATAAAGGGAAGGATCTTTTTATCACTGTTTTGAAGGGAAAAAGATGAGCACTAACAGAAGGAGAGAAGCACGTGGAAACTCAACACTGGCGATTGGAAAGAAACTGATGAGCAATGACGACAACGACAAAACTCTATCGGTTTAATATCTTTATTGTGTTGTTTATTCCTTTGATCATGTCTAGCTAATTTCCTCTGATTGAGTATTTTAGATAAATTTATTTTGAGCTATTTGAACCATGCAATTGTTAAGTACTTTTCTATACAATTGCAACATAGTATTATTCAGCTATATTTGTGCTTAAAGTCTTTATTATACTGACGAATGTATGAACTGGTCCCAAATATCAACTGATTAATGACCATAACCGTTGAATTTGACCTAATATAATTGTTCAACCTAACGAATCACTTTAGGGATATTGGATTGTTAGGCTATGAATTTAGAAATTATCGGTTATAAAACCTTCAATGACTACAAACCAACCTAAGAGATTGATATGAATCATTTTGTTAATTTATCATAGTATTAGGAGTGTAATTGTAGAAATTAGACGCAGTTATCAGGTAGCGAAAAATAAAGAATTCGAAAGACATGATCGCTTTAATCTCTCATGTTTCCCAAAACCATTAATTTTTATTTTGTTTTGCTGTTAAACTCAAACATATGCTATGCATACCCCCAATTTGTTAAATCCTTATTATAATTAAATTGCCAAGTTGAAATTGAAACGATACTTGTGGAAATGAACTTATAAATTTTATTACTTCGATGCATTTTTAGTACACTTGCTAAAAGTTTATCATTCATCAGCAAGGATGGACACACATAGCTTTTTGTCTGATTGCACGAGACTCCAAGCAAGTTTTCCCGTCAAAGTCGAGTTTTGTAATCGAGCGGGTCAAACTCCTAGACCTTCAAACTCCTTAGATTTTGCGATCTTGTTCCGACCAATGATGAGCATGGACCATTCATTTTCCCCACGCCAAGTTAAATTTTGCACCGTTTTATCTAGAGTCTCGCAAGGATACTAACAAATTTGCATGGTATATGCTATAAGTGAAGTAAGCACGACACTAAGAAGGGTGACTATTCCAGGCTTATTCCAAATCCTTCATTTCCAATAAGCAAGCTTAGTGGCTACTTTATCATGGATCTTAAGGAAATCCTCCTTCCATGTACATCAATATCTCTTCTTGAATCCTAAATAAATCTCAAATTCGTTAGTGAATGTAACGTTAGTAAGACGTTCAAAAGAATCTTTTAGGATTTGCTAACTCCTTTTAGACGCACAGGCTCTTGATTTCTCCAAACTATTTTCTTGACCTTAAAGAGAACAAAGATTATTTAAGAGGTTAGCAATAAATTGCACCTGGGAAGGTTTGGCTTACGCAAACAGAAGCACGTAATTCACAAAGAATATGTTAGATATTCTCGGCCCTTTAAGGGTAATGTGAAAAGGGTGTCAGTTCCCTTCGTGAATTACCTTTTCAATCATGTCTCCAAGTCTCTCCATACAGAGTACATAGAAAAATGTTGACAATGGACCCCCTTGACATAGAACGCAAAGAGGTTGAAAATGCTATGTCTTACTCCCATTCCACGACAAAGAGGTTGAGGGTAGTTGAAACGGTATTTGTAATCAGAGAAAATGATGATAGAAGGAAAACCAAAACACCGAAGGTTTTCACGAAGAAAGGTCCAATCCATTCAAGCACACGCCATCTCTAAATCTAGCTCGTATATGACATCTTTGTGCTTCTTCTTTGACTTTCGCATGTGATAGGTAAACTCTTGAAGGATGATGACATTATGAGCAACACCCCTCCATTGAATAAGACCACCATGCAAATAGGGCTCACAATATCAACAACAATATGCCTTAATCAGTTTACAAGAACTTTAGAAACCAAGTTGCAAGTGACATTACATAAACTTATAGGCCAAAATTCCTTAAATGGTGTCGGGTGATCAACCTTAGGGAACAATTTAATGAGGGTTCAACAACTTGTGGGTCAATAGAGCCGATCTCAAACCCGAGTCTATTTTAAGGCTAGATGATGCTATTTATTTATTTTTAAATAGATAAAGCTAAGACTTTTTAAAAAACTACTTAGCTACCTTAAAAAAAACTACTTAGCTAAAAAGACGAAGCTTCATGCCACAAAGAAAATCTCTCAAGCCTAACAAATCAACGTATTTAAGTAAATATGAATAATTTATTTTTATAACAATTCTCATTCTATTAGAAACTAGAAACTGCACTATGCGTTAAACCTTATCATCTTATTTTTTACGAAATAATTTTTATCAATTTAAGCATATTATCTTGACATATTTACATATATATTATTGTAAAATAAAATATAAGTAAACAAAACGGCTACGTAAAGACACGCTCTATAATATATATTTTTTCGAATATAAAGACACACTCTATAAATACCATGTTAAATTATAAAATATAACTTAATCTAATTGATTCATTATCCTGTTGATCTATTTAGTACCAACCGATCACTAAGCAAAAATTTATTTTTTGGATTAATTTAACAAATGACATATGTGGTCTAAATATAGACCATATACATCATTTATTAAATGAATCTAAAAAATTAACTTTTGTTTATAACGGTGACCGAATGATGTACATGTTAAATTATTTATATTTATTATCTACCTACATATAAAGGGGATACATGAGTTGACTTTTTATCTTCTAACGATACCCTTCATTTAAGATATGCTAATTATAATTTTATCTTTTGTATAATATTATTTAACTCTTTAATTAAAAAACCAGTTAAATTCCATTATAAAAAATAACAATTCTAACAATATAAATAAATTCAATTAATTTTTTTATAATATAAATTAAATTTTTATTTAATTGTGGTATGTTCCAAAAAAATTACAACCAAATACGATAAAATAAATATACAATTACACGCAATAGAAAAGATAAATGACAAACACTAACATGTTAGTTTTGACGTTAGTTTATTCAAAGACGTTACTATAAAATATGTATTTGAGTAGATTTTACACGCCATAAAAGACTTTTACAAGGACATCAAAAATAAATTTATAATTTATAATAAGTAACAAACCAAACACATACCTTGAATTCTTTAGATAAGATTAGCTCAGTCGAGCTCATGTTCGGTCCCAATTTTATAAAAAGTATTTAGCATGCTAAAAAATAAACGAGGAAAAATGATACACAATGATAGTGCAAAACAAATTTTACACTTTCAACCACTAAAGATAATTTTGTTTGGCGTTGACCCTTCAATTTTTAGAAAAAGGGGCAATAATAACAAATAGGTTGTTAATCGAAAGACAATTATAGTATGACCAAGAATTCTTTTATCCAACAAATCACTTCACTTTAATTACACGATGATGACATGGAAGAACAAATGATTCTTATTGAAAATTATTTTACGGTCTTTGTGAATACTCATTCCGATCACTATTATAAATGAATATTTTTTTTAGATTTATTGAATGATTGATGTATTTAGTTTACAATATAGTACAAATAAATCAATTATTCGATAAACTTGAAAATGAAATATTTGTTCATTGAATATTTTTTTCTTCTGATCACTATTATAAATGAATACTTAGATTCATTGAATGATATATTAAGTTTATAATATAGTACAAATAAATCAGTCATTTGATGAATCTGAAAATGAAATATTTATTCATTGAATTTTTTTCCTACTGTTCATTGAATATTTGTTTTGTTCATTGAATTTTTTTTTTCTTTCTGATCACCGTTATAAATGAATACTTAGATTCATTGAACGATTGATGTATTAAGTTTACAATATAGTACAAATAAATCAGTTATTCGATGAATCTGACCATGGAATATTTGTTCGTTGAATATATTTTTTTTTCTATTGTTCATTGAATATTATTTGTTTATAGTCCAAATAAAGCTCAACTTCTATCCCGTGAACTTAGTTCGGTTGGTAGGGATATTGCATATTATATGCAGGGGCCGTAGTTCGAACTCCAAACACTCCATTTCTTTTCTACTAACAATATATAAAAATCGAAGTACAACCAAATTTCATAATCGTCCTTATTAAAACTCATGACCTCCTTAATTTTATGTGCATAATTGTCATTTTGCAACATTTAATTTATTTGTTTTTTAAAAAACTAATTACGGATAATGTTCATCACAAGTGTAAGCAATTTTCACGGATAACTATGTAACTAATTTATTTATTTTTTAAAAATTAATTAGAGATTATGTTCATATCTACTAACATCAACTAACAATATATAAAAATCAAAGTATAACACAATTTTATAATCGTCCTTATCAAAACTCATGATCTCTTTAATGTCGTTATTTTTAAAATAGTCACCACATATCGGTACATAAAAATTTTGTTTTGTATATATAAGCATATAAAATCTTCAACGAGTGCGATTTAAATATTTAACGGTGTTTTAAATATAACATAAAAATTTATTTAATAGACACACTACATTAATGTTGATATTTTGAAAATAGTCGTGAGTTTCCAAAATTTTATCATATCGACTTTCTCATATATGTATATAAAAATTTGTTTCTACAAATATAAACATTTAAAATCTGCAACGGGAGCGGTGCAAACATTGCACAGTGTTTTGCATATAAATAAAATTTATTTAATAGACACACTACATTAATGTTGATATTTTGAAAATAGTCATGAGTTTCCAAAATTTTATCATATCGAATTTCTCATATATGTATATAAAAATTTGTTTCTACAGACATAAACATTTAAAATCTGCAACGAGAGTGATGCAAATATCTACTTCTACTAACAATATATATCTACTAACAATATATAAAAATCAAAGTACAACAAAATTTCATAATCGTCCTTATCAAAACTTATGATCTCCTTAATTTTATGTGCATAATTGTCACTTTGCAAAATTTAATTTATTTGATTTTTAAAAAACTAATTACGGATAATGTTCATCACAAATGTAAGCAATTTTCACGGATAACTATGAAACTAATTTATTTGTTTTTTTAAAAAATTAATTACAGATTATGTTCATATGTACTAACATCTACTAACAATTCTTGTAAAAAAACATCTACTAACAATATATAAAAATCAAAGAACAACACAATTTTATAATCGTCTTTATTAAAACTTATGATCTCTTTAATGTCTTTATTTTTAAAATAGTCACGAGTTTTCAAAATTTTATCATATCTACTATCACATATCGGTACATAAAAATTTTCTTCTGCATATATAAGCATATAAAATCCTCAACGAGTGCGGTTTAAATATTTAACGGTGTTTTAAATATAACATAAAAATTTATTTAATAGACACACTATATTAATGTTGATATTTTGAAAATAGTTGAGTTTCCAAAATTTTATCATATTGACTTTCTCATATATGTATATAAAAATTTATTTCTACAGATACAAACATTTAAATTCTGCAACGGGTGCGGTGCAAACATTGAATATTGTTTTGCATATAAAATAAATTTTATTTAATAGACACACTACATTAATGTTGATATTTTGAAAATAGTCATGAGTTTGTAAAATTTTATCATATTGACTTTCTCATATATGTATATAAAAATTTGTTTTTGCAGATATAAACATTTAAAATCTGCAACGGGAGTGGTAGAAACATTGAACAGTGTTTTGCATATAAAATAAAATTTAATCAATAGAAACACTGCATTAATGTTGGTATTTTGAAAGTTGTCACTAGTTTTCAAAATTTTATCATATCAACTATCACATATCGATACATACAAATTTTCTTCTGCATATATAAGCATATAAATTTCTCAACGAGTGCGATTTAAATATTTAATGGTGTTTTAAATATAAAATAAAAATTTATTTAATAGACACACTACATTAATGCTGATATTTTGAAAATAGTCACGTGTTTCCAAAATTTTATCATATCGACTTTCTCATGCATGTATATACAAATTTGTTTATTTAGATATAAGTACATAAAATCTGCAACAGATGCGGTGCAAGCATTGAACAGTGTTTTGCATATAAAATAAAAAGTTATTTAATAGAAACACTGCATTAATTTTTATTTTGAAAATAGTCATGAGTTTTTAAAATTTTATCATATCGACTTTCTCATATACGTATATAAAAATTTGTTTATGCAGATATAAGTACATAAAATCTGCAACGGGTGCAGTACAAACATTGAACAGTCTTTTGCATATAAAATAAAAAGTTAATTAATAGAAACACTACATTAATTTTGATTTTGAAAATAGTCACGAGTTTTCAAATTTTTATGTACATAAAAATTTGTTTTCACATATATAAGCAAATAAAATCCATAACTGGTGTGACTCAACTATTTAACAAATTTTGTTTATACAAGAAAAAAAAAAGTAATAGAAACATTGCATTAATACCCATAATTTTTATTTAATATCTATAAGCATTCTACAATATTAATAATTTAACTATTTTTTATATAATTATCGCAATGTTACGTGACTCGTGCAAAAACACGGGTCTTTTACTTGTTGTCAAAAAAAAATAAAAGACACCTCATTTCTCTACTTTTAAAAAACACAACTTCTCTACAAAAAAATAAATAAATATAAACCCAAAAATCATGCGTAAACAATTCCGTTTGAACTCGTCGAGTCCACTATATATATCTGACTAACCCAACCAAAACGAGCCGCGAGTAGAAAACAGAGAGAGAACCAAACGAACTTTCACCGCCATTCTTCAAAACCCTTTCGCTTTCGAGTCCACAGCTTCATCGATCGTCTCTCTCTTCATCGCTCTGCTAGGGTTCGTATTACTCTTTCTCATCGAACCCTTTCATTCTCTATCATTTCTTTATCGTTGTTATTATCTCTCCGATCGTTAATCTTGTTAGGTTTTAGGGTTTATTAATCGCTGTTTTCGTATCATTATCATTATCTGATATAATCGTAACGAGCATTGTTCGGAATCGTACCGATTATTTTGTGATGTTAGGGTTTAATATTGGTTTAGGGTTTAGGTATTGAAATTCGTTAGGTATTCGCTGTTTACTTATTTTCCTTCGTTCTTTCAGTGTTATTCGTTCAACCTACGTTCATATGTATGTAATCGACAAAACCTAATGTTTTTGATATTGATTCGGATAATATTTTGTATTTTTAATGTTGCATTTGTAATTAATGGACAAAATCTAATGTTTTTGATATTGATGCAGCAACAATGGACCGGAAAGTCATTGATTTTGATCAAGGTTGGGCCTATATGGAGAATGGGATTAAGAAATTGAAGAGAATTCTCGAAGGATTACCAGAAACTCAGTTCACTTCTGAGGAATACATGATGCTGTACACGTATCCTTTTATCATTGGATTTCAGTTACTGTTTTTACTCTGTTTTAATGATTAGTTTTGGATTTTGTGGATTAGCTTTTGGGGTCCGTTTGGATTGAGCTTATGCAAAACAGCTTATGCAAATAAATACACTTTTATTTGTTATTCATATACTTTTTAAGGTAGTTTATGAAAAAACAACATATGAAGATAAAATTTTCGTTAGTAAGAATTTATGAATCAATATAAAAGCTTATATATTTGTATCAGCTATTTTTCACAAGCTCAAAATAAGCTCAATCCAAACGGGGCCTTGATTTGTTGATTGTTTTGGATTAATGATTACTTTTGGATTTTGTTTATTAGCTCTGGATTATGTTGATTGTTTTGGATTAATGATTACTTTTGGATTTTGTTTATTAGCTTTTGATTATGTTGATTGTTATGGATTAATGTTTAGTTTTGGATTTTGTTGATTACCTTTGGATTATGTTGGTTGTTTTATGATTAGTTTTGCATTTTGTTGATTAGCTTTGGAGTTTGGATTATGTTGATTAGCTTTGGATGTTGATTAGGGATTAACTTGATTAGTTTTGGATTTTGTTGATTAGCTTTTGATTTTGTTGATTGTTTTGGATTTGTTGATTAGCTTTGGATTATGTTGATTGTTTTGGATTAATGATTACTTTTGGATTTTGTTTATTAGCTTTGGATTATGTTGGTTGTTTTGGATTAATGATTAGTTTTGCATTTTGTTGATTAGCTTTGGGTTATGTTGATTGTTTTGGATTAATGATCAGTTTTTTTGCATTTTGTTGATTAGCTTTGGATTATGTTGATTGTTTTGGATAAATGATTTTTTTTGGATTTTGTTGATTAGCTTTGGATTATGTTGATTAGTTTTGGATTTTGTTGTTGGTTTATCCTTAAGTCAACCATCACAGAACCATCTATAATATGTGTACTCAGAAGCCACCACTTGATTATTCGCAACTGCTTTATGACAAGTACAAGGGGGTTTTTGATGAATACATTAGATCTACGGTAGGGAAACATCCACTGTTTATGTTTTTCTTGCTTCATTTTATAACATCTGTTTGAATTCCTTTTGTCATATGTGACTTACTGTGCTTTTTACTGTTTTTTTTTTCTAACTTATTTTGTTTTTAGGTTTTGTCTGCTGTAAGAGATAAGCATGACGAGTTCATGCTGAGGGAGCTTGTCCAGAGATGGTTAAACCACAAGGTCTTGGTTAGGTGGCTTTCACGCTTCTTCCATTATCTCGATCGCTACTTCGTTGCACGACGTTCCCTGCCCCCTCTCAATGCAGTTGGGCTTTCTGCCTTCCGCGATTTGGTGAGTCATGGATCTCTTACAATGTTTTATACTTAGTACAATCTCATTAATGTCTATGTGCAATACTTTTGTCTGCCCCAATCAATACTTAATGCACTTTTAATTTAGTCGAAAGCACCCAATTTCATTAACTGCAGGTTTACATGGAGGTACGAGTCAATGCTATGAAGGCTGTGATTGTTCTTGTAAGTCCATGGCTCTACACTGTGATGATACACCGTATTTTTGATGATTTCTATGAAATAACACTGATTCATGTTACAGATTGACAAAGAACGCGAGGGCGAACAGATTGATAGATCATTGTTGAAAAATGTTCTTGACATATTTGTTGAGATTGGTATGGGTGAAATGGTGCTTTATGAAACAGATTTCGAGGCACACATGCTTGAAGATACTGCTGATTACTACAAAAGCAAGGCTACAATCTGGATCGAGTCTGACTCCTGCCCAGATTACATGCTTAAGGTAATTCCATTTGTATTACGCCTTGGGAATATTTGGATGGATATATATATATATATATATATATATATATATATATATATATATATATTAAATTTGAGTCCCCATTTTGACTTCTCCTAATCTACTATTTTGATGCGTCACATGACTCTCATTAATTATTTTTCGTTCTTAAATATTATTTAAATTTAGTGAATAGTATTTTTTTTAACATTGATTTCAAAGAGGTTTCCCCCCCCCACATCTTAATTTCAAACAAATTATTTTGAAAAATAACTTAATGATATGACCAAACTCCAAAATTTGATTTGATTTAAGTGTAAAAGTGGTATACATTGTCAGTGGGTATACATCCATGATTCACAAAAATGGACATTGTGCACGGCACTCCCACATAGACAAATAATATTTTTTGAAAATATGTAGACAATATATTTTTGGAAAATGGTAGTGATTGAATGTAACCACATGTTTCAATGTCTGACACCGACACAGGCACATGTCGAACACACCGAACATGCTTTCAATTTGAAGTGTTGGTACTACATAGATATCCTTTGAACTCAATTTCAAAGGCACACACACACTCACACACACATATATAATTTTATTTTAGTTTTAATTCTTACATATCACTTTCATAATTTAAAATAATCTTTCTCTTATTTTTTGATTTATATGTTTCAATATTAAAAATATGAATATTGTGTAATGCAAGGGGTACTTGCCAGTGTGTTAACAATTTTTATCCATGTAATTGCACAGGCTGAGGATTGCTTGAGACGAGAGAGAGATAGAGTGTCTCACTACCTGCACTCTAGCACTGAGCAGAAACTGGTAGAGGTAAATGTAACTCTGATATTTTTGTCTTGTTTCCATTTTAAAATTTTATTGGACGAAGGATGATAAGTTCTCAACTTCTCCTCCTTTAGTAATGTTAAAAAAGTTTCATAAGATTTTAAATATCTAAGTAGTGTTCCCAAGAATACCATTCTTGGAAATATGGTTCTATACTTTGAAAAAACTCCCCTTTGTTTTTTTTTTTGGTAGACAAACTCTGTATAAAACACAATTCTTATTATTTTTTCTTTTCATTTAATAGAAAGTGCAACATGAGTTGCTGGTAAACCGTGCAAATCAGCTACTTGAGAAGGAGCACTCAGGCTGCCGTGCCTTGCTTAGAGATGATAAGGTATTTGACTGATTTGACTTACTTTTCTGTTTGACGGTCTTCACTCAGTTTAAGCTAAGTATAGATTTTCCATTCCTTGAAAGTAAAAAATGCCTTTGTTTTTGTCATCTTGCCTTAAATACAATGCCATAATGTTTGAGTTCCAAAGCAAACATTGGATGGTGAGCTATTGTAAATTTTTAATCTTATCCCTAAAATGAACCTACAAAATAGAGTTAACATGTGGAACTTCGTAGATTTTTTAAAATATCCCTGGATTGAAATGCCATTCTACATTTTGATTCCCACGCAAAATCAAAATTGTGAAAACAATTATTTGGCATTCCTACCCAAATAGCACTTAAATCATTTCATCTATGCATATTTGGTTCACTATCTCGTATTGCTTTGTCTTAGGTGGATGATCTCTCTAGGATGTATAGACTTTACCATAAAATACCTAAAGGACTGGATCCGGTTGCCAATGTATTCAAGCAGGTTGGTTTCTTTATGTCATTGCCCAATGCTATTTGTTTAGATTTAGACTTTGTTTTTAGTCTTCCTGAAACGATGTATCATGATGATTGTCTGATTGCAGCATATTACAGACGAGGGTACAGCTTTGGTTCAACTGGCGGAAGAAAGTGCTAGCAATCAGGTTTAATACATCCCTGAATATTCTCTGTTTTAGTATTGTATCCTCTGTTTCACAGTACCTTCAACTCGGTGTTTAGTGGACTGATTACCATGGTGTTATCTGATAGATCATTGGTTATGTATTAAGTTAAAATATCCATGCCATAAGTTTGCGCTCTCAGTTTTTTGTGATTCTGATCAAGTGTTGTCAAATGGCGGAGCTGTGGCAGATTTTTTTAATTGCCACATATAATGTTTGCTATGCCATCCGCCATATTAATGTGATCAGCTGTGGATATTTTGCTTCACACTACTCATATGCGCTTCAGTTTAGTTATATGTTTTGCCTTTATTGATGCTAGGAAATACAAATATGACTTTTCCATGGACATTATATGCCAGCGAAATAGGGATACCACAAATTTTAATGATTATAGGACACAACGTGTTGTAATATGACATAACATACAATAGTACAAAAGTTCATATATATATATATATATATATACACAAAACACAATTCTTAAATCAAGATAGAATCTGTATCTTAAAAGTTGGCATGATTCATTTCACTGTTGATATATCAAAATGTTATTATCTAATTTTTGTGGTATTGCCTTCTACATTGGTATAGAAGTCTCGTGCAATTTACCGTGTATTATTTCTACTGACACTGGTGCATCTAAATTTGCTTCACTTTGTTGATAGTTTCTAATTGCTGATTGCTGACAAGTTTTCTTTTTATTCTTTGCAGAAGACTACAAGCGGTTCTGGCTTTCAGGATCAAGAAAGTCCCTGCACCTGTTTTTATTTTTATTGTTATTTATTACAATAGCTAGAAAAGGTCTGAAGGTTAATTATGTGAAATTGCAGGTCCTTATCAGAAAATTCATAGAGCTTCATGACAAGTATATGGCATATGTCAATAATTGTTTTATGAATCACACACTTTTCCACAAGGTATGTTGAGGCAATGAACACGTTATTAAGCTATTCCCGTTGGGCAACATACTAAATAATAGAACGGTTTGTAGTTAATAATAGTATATTTCTTTTTGGCCCCTCACTCACTATGGTCCAATTGGTAACCCAAATTAATGTGCCTCAAATTGATGGGTATATAGTTGGAGGAAGAATAGGGTACCAGGGGAAGAATGTGGAAGGGAGAAAAGTTGGCTACAAAAACTTTAAAAAAAGGAATCATTTATTGAGGGATGGCCTGGGAAAGAAGGGGCAGGAAACATACCTAGGGTTTGATTTGGCCACAATGACTTGATCTTAGTTTGGAAATTGAGAAATTTCTTTTCTTGTATACCGCATCTTTGTTTTTTTTGTCAATACTTGTACTTCTTTCCAAAAGTCCATTTGTACTGCCGCTGATCATTGTCGAGTTCATCACCTCAAATTAAAGAATTGTTTTCAGGAAATCATGTCTTTTGTCTGAATCTATCAATTTTTTGCAGGCTTTAAAGGAAGCGTTTGAGGTATTTTGCAATAAAACTGTTGCTGGTAGTTCCAGTGCAGAACTATTATCTTCATTCTGTGATAATATCCTTAAAAAGGGTGGAAGTGAGAAGATGAGCGATGAAGCCATTGAAGAAACACTTGAGAAGGTAGCTTTTGACCGTTTAGGTTTTCTTCGTCAGATTTTGCTTTAGTACGCTTGTGTTGCCTAAGTTGTTCAATTTCTACAGGTAGTGAAGCTGCTTGCATATATCAGTGACAAGGATCTCTTTGCAGAATTTTACAGGTCAGATTTTCAAACTCTTCTTGCATGGTTTGGGTTTCATATTATTCTGTGAACTTCTTCTGA
>WNNG01000481.1:0-284700 GCA_018208015.1 Medicago ruthenica
TCTTTTTTAAGGCCGAGAATTTTCGTCGTTTCAGACGAAATTTCGACAGGGAGGTATTTTAAAATACCTCATTTAGGTTTTCAAAGGTGATAATTTTAGTTTTATTGTTATTTCATTTTTAGTTTAGTTTTTTTTATTATTATTTTATTAATTTCGTTTTTTTATTTTTTTAATGATTTTCTGTTTTGATTTATTTTTTTATGCTGTCATTTTTATCATTTATTTTAATTATTTAATTAGTTAAAAAACAAATCCATCACTTTCTCCATCAGAATTGCATCAGATCTATCCTTTTCCCATCAGTTTTTTTTGTCCATTCTTGCTTGGTTTCTTGCCATTTTTTTGATTAATCCACAGATCCCTCTCAACAGCTCTGCACATAACCTCTTTTGTCCATCCAATTTCAATAAAAACAGTGAGGTAGAGGAGGATTGGAACAGAACAGAAAAACAACACAAACACTAACATAATCAAAACACTACACAAAAAAAACACACACCACTCCTCCTCACCACAACACAAATCCACTTCTCCTCCCTCACCACCAAAACTCCCTTAACAGCCACTAAAACGCCCCTAAACGAACCCACACTCGCGCACCAAAACACATTCACGCGGCCACCAAAACACACACATAACAGCCGCACAAAACAGCACAACAACCAGCTGCAACACCACACAAAACGGCCACCAAAACTCGCCCTACAACCACCCAAAAACCAGCTCTACAAACCACCACAACACAACACAAAAACAGCAACATAACTCACCCAAAAACACCCAAAACGCGCGGCCACAACAACCAACACACACCACACACTCGACCTCTTCCCACAAACACGAGAACAAAGCCATAACAAAGCCAAATCCGAACCAAAAAGCAAGAAAAGGTAGTGTTTTTTTTAAAAAATTTTGAAACTTTAAGTGTAGATCTAGGACTTTTGAAAAAGATTTTGAGAAAACTAAGTTTAGATTTGGAAAGAGGAGAAAAAAGGGAGTAAGAAAAACTAATTTTTTTTTAAAAAAACGGAACTTTGAAATTCCGGCGCGGTGGCGCCGCCGGCGGCCACCGCGCCGGAAAATTTTCCGGCCACCGGAGGGGGAGGGGGCGGCTGGCTTTTTCTAGAGAGAAGGAGGAGAAGAAATTTTAGAAAGAAGGAGTAGAGAGAGAAAGAGAAGAGGAAAATGAAGAAAAGTTAGTAAGAATAGATATTTATACCCCCCATTAATCCTGTGCGCGTGGGTGCATGCGTTAGCATGCACCCTCGCCCCTTTGGCCCTTTGATTTTAAATCAGACGGCTCTGGTTATTTTTCTCTTGTGATTAAATCAGGGCCCTCTGATTAATCAGACGGCCCAGATTAAATCACGCTGGCCCAATGCATTTTGGGCCTATTTCTTTCAAATCTGATTATTTTCTCACTTTCTGCACCTCCTATTTTATTTTTTACACCTCCCTGTTTATTTATTTTATTTTTTTTCTTTGCAATTTTATTTCCTATTATTATTATTTCCTTTTTATTTGTTTCTTTTATTTTTTTTCCATCATATTTATTTACTTATCACATCATATCATGCATTTTATTTTATTTGTCATTTCACTTTGCATCTATCATTTTATTTATTTATATGTCATTAGAGTGCATTTAGGGTTTCACTTTGCATCTCACTTTGAGCCAACACCGCAATAAAATCCCTCGTGTTTAGTTTATCGCACTTAAGTTCATTTTTTGAGTATTAATGCTCTAATCTTTTCACGTTTTTTTTATTTTATTTTTATTAGATTATTATCCTATTTTCAATATATCAAAACAAAAAACAATTTTCTTTTCGTAAATAAAAAAAAATATTAAGAGTTTAATCGACCGAAAAAAGGAAAACTTGGGTAGACACCCGACGCTTCCCCGAATGCGGAATGCGAGATCCCCGTCTCGACCACATTCAAAGCATTCGTCTTTCGATTAAATTTTTTTTTTTTTAATAAAACAAAAATAATAAAAAACATTTTTCTTTAGTGAGCGAAAAAGGAAAACTTGGGTAGACACCCGACGCTTCCCCGAATATTCGAAAACGAGGTAGACACTTCACTTTTCGGATATTCGTCCTCCGCTTAAAATCAATCTCAACCCACTTAACTTTACTTTTTTCACGCCCATGCGCGTTTTCAAACGGATGCCATCGCCCAAGCGCGAGTCCGCTTTTTTTATTCAAGTTTTTTTCACGCCCATGTGCGTTTTTTAAATGGATATCATCGCCCAAGTGCGAATATGTCTTTTTTTTTCTAAAGCAAACTTTTTCGCCCAAGTGCGACTAAACCATTTTCATAAATAAAATCAATCAACACACAAATATTTTCTACCAAAGAACTACGTAGCTTTGAATTCTCCATCGCACCAGGAGATACGTAGGAGCAAGATCAAACTCTTGTCAAGCACCCTAATAAAAAAATTCATTTTTTAGTCTTTAAATCATTTTTTCTTTCTTTTTTACAAACATTTTTATGAAACTAACACGTTTTTGAAAGCTAATTAATTAATGGTTCCCGTTGAGTACAACGGATGTGAGGGGTGCTAATACCTTCCCCTCGCATAACCGATTCCCGAACCCGAATTTGGTTGCGATGACCTTGTTCTCGTTCTCAAAGGGGTTTATCGACGTTCCCCTTTTCAAAAATAAAACTTCGGTGGCGACTTTACTGTCTAGCGAGCGTTTTCAGCCCGCGCATTTTCCCCGCCGCTTCACTGTTCATCAGACTCTGATTTTCAGACTCTGATCAACAGAAGCTCACCTTCAGACTCTGATACTATTTCACCTCCAGAAGCTAACCTTCAGATTCTAACCATCAGAAGCTTACCTTCAGACTCTGATTTCTCAGATTCTGACACTGTTTATCAGAAACTCACCTCCAGACTCTAAAACCGTATAACCTTCAGAACCTAACCTTCAGAGTCTGATCTTCTGACTCTGATTCTGCAGATTCTGATCTTTAGAATTTAAAGATACCAATGATAAATATAATTCATATACATATACTTGGAATAGGACGAAGGAACTTATTACTTATTAGTATATTTTAAAGTGTCATAGGAGGTATGTTATCTAATTATGCAGGTGAAACATTCTCTTAAAAATAATCATTCTTGGTCATAAGAAATAAATTAGAGAAGCTGAATAGATTTACTTGTTGTACCAATAATAATACTGAAATGTTAAAGTAGGTTCACATGAGTCCAAGAGTGAGCCACGCTTTGGTACAAGCAAGAGTGCGTAAGTGAAGGTTAAGGGACCTTGGGGGCGTCACGGTGCGAAACCCCACAAGTGACCAGGTGGTAGCTCCCCTGTGTCGTGGTATTCGATGCCACACAGTGACGAACCTGACGTGACACTGCAAGAACTTATGATCGGTGGAGAGTGTTCTGTTAAAAGGATGAATAAAAAGAAAAGAGAAATGTACCAATGAGAATTGAAACAGAACATGTACTCCCGATTGCTCCTCTCATATAGAATCTCCATGGAGTAGGAAAGAGTCACATATAAGATAAATATAATACATGTGCATTACATAATCATATCATGAATAATATTACTTTATTAATTCTAAAAATAATTATTGTAGATTCTACTACTTGTGCCAATTTGTTGATGTGAACTCACCCTGTTTGTTGTTGTGGTTTTGTATTCTAATTATTTAAAGATGGAGAACCATGAACCCCACCCTGCTGTACGCCTGGAATTTACGGACGGAACCTGGATTACTGATTTTCCAAACTTCACTGTGACTTTTGATGGGGTAGTTGCTATTCACATTACCTCTGGCGTATACCCCAACTTCGTCACCAGGACTCGTCACCGTGCCGTAACCTTGTCTTTTTACTTACCGCTTGCTGACATGTGGACAGCTTCACTGTATGCAGAGCCTCTTCGTACCCCTAACCGCTAGAAGACATAGTTAGATATATGAGTCAATAATGTAATATATCTATGTACATGTATATGAAGCCTATAGTATGGATGATAGTAGTGGAGCTTGGAGAAAGAACCTTAATTATTATGACTGTAGCTTGTGTAAAAGTTTATGTAGCAAAATTATAACATAAATAACTTAACCTTTTTGTACAGTAGCTAAACTTAGTATCTTTTATCTTAAAAAGAAATAATAAGTAATATTTTTGGATAGTCGATATCTGTGATTTCTTGAGGTATCTCATTACTATAACTGAGATTTCTCGAGGCGTCACACCACGTGTTATATTCTTTTTTTTTTTAATTTTTTAAGACAGCTGGATTTAATGAAAGAAAAACAATTAAAAAAAAAGAAAACGACGCCGCCGATTTCCTTCCTAGATCATAACCTGAAAAACTCTTCCCTCTTCAACCATCATCGGATGTCTGTAATTGTTCCTCTCTTGCTCTGCCCCACCGTGCCGCTCTTCCTCAGGCGGCGGCTGTTGTTCCTGCTGCTGCTGTTGTTGTTCATCTTGCTGTATCAACTCATCGTAGTAATAAATCTTCAAACCAATTTCACCTCTAATCCAACTGAAAACACTTTTCTTCTCTAAAGTATAATAAACCAAAGCTTCTTCACCTCTACAAGAAAACTGCGTTCCATAAAGCTTAACCCTACCAAGAAAATGATTCTTGCGTCCACTACCATTCCCAAATTTCTTATCATTATAAACCTCAACTTCAAGCTCTTCAAACTCCATATTCTTCGGGTCAGAAACGATAAACTCAAGCAACTCGTTCCAAACCGGGTTGAGTTCCTTGAACCGGGTGGTGGTTCGTTTTCTCTGACCGTCGAAGTCCGCCACGACGTAAGGGCTGGAACTTTCTTGACCATCTTTGGGAAAAAGGTTGTGTGCGTCAACAACTTCCACCGCCAATCTTCTCACCGTTTGCGGTGGTCCTTGTTAAAACACGTTTGCGTTGCCAATCTTCCTGACGGTCCTCCTTCACCGCGTGTGGTGGTTATGGAAGAATCACCTTCTCCGGTGGTTCGTGTTCAACAAGATCCACCATTGCAGGAGACGTACGGTCCACCGGAACCGGAAATGCAGTATCATCATCCTGAAGTGAGGAAAATGCAAACAATGAGGAATGATAGAGTGAAGATTATGAAAAGACCTAATGGTAACGGTAACGGTGATTAGGCTCCGAAGGATATCTCCGGGAAGAAACCAAACGGTGAATCTGAGAGCATTCATCCCTATGATCTAGTTGAGCCAATCCCTAAGGAGGATTCCTCACGTGACCTTCCTTCCTTATTTTCTTTTTTTTTAATTGTTTTTCTTTCATTAAATCAAGCTGGCTTAAAAAATTAAAAAAAAAAAAGAATATAACATGTGGCACCTCACTTAAGTGATGTGGGTGCCACGTCTGCGTTGAATTGGTCAAAATTGGCCTGAGGGGCCAAAACTGCAAAAGGGGCTAAACATAGGGGGCTGGTTTGTTATTGTTTTTTATAGGGGGCTAAAATCGCAAGTTCGTGATAGTTAGGGGGTTAAAACTGCAATTAAGCCTTTTTATACAACAATTTTTCTTTTTAAGTAATAAAATGTGCTAAATTTTGACTGAATTATTTTTTTATACAATAATAAAATGTGCTAAATGTTGACTGAGAATAACTTTTTGTAATATCCATATCAACTTCTAGAAGTGCATTGGTAAAATTTACTCATGAAATTTTATCGTTCTTATAATTTACTTTTTTATGATATTATATTATTATTAGGACAAAACTTATACACAGTTCCTTATGTCCTGTTTTTACTGTTTTCAAATCAAAATATGACATTTGTACTGTTTTAGCCACGTCGCCTAAAGAAGCTAAACGGTGTGAAGTTCATGTCCATTTTTTTACGAGCACGACACAACAACCACCGCACCACAAATTTTTACCCATTCTAATAATACAAATAAATCACAATTTGCACCGCCACAATGGCGACGTCGCCGACGGCCAACTTATTGTACTCGATGTTGAATTCTTTTTTGTCAATCGTCGTCCATCTCCTAATCATCGAAAGTCGCCATCTACTCCATCGCGTGTTAAGAATGTACTGCTCCAAGAGGTAGATGGAGATTGGAATAAGAGAGGTTTGAGTTTGAATTGTGAATCCCTAAACATAGGAGGTAGTTATGGTGGTGGTGAGAGGAAGAGGAAAGTGGTGGTGGTAATTGTATAAGTTTTATCCTTCCAAAATACTATTTTTTTTCCTCTTTGGCCTCACTTCTCCATTCTCTCCGTCTGTCGTTCCCTTCCCTTTTTCTTAATTGTATGATCACAAAACACCACGTTGATTTCTTTTGCTCTTCAACATGTTTAAAGGTTTGATTCCATAGAGGGGATCAGAAATTGGCGAAAGAAGGAGTAAATGTTTGATTCCATGGTTTGGGAGGATGTTTAGTCATTTGGAAACGAAGGTTCAACTAGTGGATTAATGCAGCCGCCATGGCAAGGGACAAGCCTTACAACGGTTGCCGTATCTCTGTCTGGCGAAGTTGGTACGAGCGAAGTCCACGTTGATGCTAGCCTTAGATTAGAGATAGAGGAAACTAAGGTTAATGTGTCGTCAAACAAATTAACATCGTTAAAACTATAATAATAATAATAAAAGTTACATATGTCTAGCTTTGATTAGGGAACACTAAAAACAGTATATATGGTACAATATGTAAGTTTTGTGCTTATTACTATTCACTAGGAATTAGCATTTTTTTTTGGCAGAAGGGTATAAAAGGGCATACCTTAATAATATAATATAAAAGAAGGAGAAATATAAAGGATTAGAGGATATAAAGCCAAAGACCAAGAATCAATATATAGTATGGATTATTGGTAGATACTTAAATTCATCAACCATATTTGGTCTAAGGATCGATCATTGGTTGATGTGTATTGCGTATAGAAAAATATTTGTTCAGAGAGGTAAATTTATTAAATAGATCTCAGTCATTTTGAATGGATTAATATTCAAAGTTTGACATAGATGTACATTTATATTTGGTTTCAAAAAAAAATGCAAACCCCAAGAAACAAAAACAAGATACAACATGGCAAAAAGTGCATAAATAAAAAAAGCGCCTAAAAAATACCCAAGTTTTTTTATAATAGATAAATGAATCGATAATGTATTTAGTCAATATTATAAATAAGGCGGAACGAGTATACGTGAAGGGCGGGGACGTACATCCTTATAGCAGGCATTGGAAATCCATTTCTCTAGTCTCTTGTTGGTGATGGATTTACCTTCTCTTTTCATTTTTGGACAATATGAAATTGACCTTGCTTAGGGATGGAAACGTGTTGTTGGGTCTCTTCTACAACTCCTTCAACAAACTCCCTCCCTCGGTAGAACTTTGGACAAAGTTCTCAAGTCCTTTTAAATTTGCTTGCCACGGTGTATTTTCTCATCAAATGAACCACTAGGATCACACCTTTTTTTTTTTTTTTGGTACACGATCATACCATTTACTTTTTTTAAGGGATCATACCATTTACTTTATCTTACACAAATAATTTCTTAAAATCTTAATAAAAAAATAATCATATTATGTTTGTAATAATTCTTTTACATTTTTTTACAAGAGAAAACTCTTATTTATTTGAAAAAATGGATCAAGATAAATTTTTATTATTAACTCAACACTAAATGTCATTTTACAACCGTTCCTGATGATTTGAACTTTTTTTTGGATAATGAATGGATGATATTTAAATTTTCCTTTAAAATTACAATTTGGGTGACACTTCATTAGACCTAGTTAGACTTGAAGGGCTTATAGGTCTTAAGGCCTACGATGATTCCTTGAATTGATGCAACAACACCAACAAGAGTGACAATCAAACAAAATCCACTTAGCAGTTTCATCCTTATCCATATAGAAGAATCCTTGGGCACTTTAGCTTGTTTCAGGTACATCTCTATTGGAAAGTACACTGTCAAGGGAAAGAACGACATGGCTCCTAACAAACCAACAATGTTGTTGAAGAATGGAAATATCATAGCAACCAATGTTGTAATTATCACATATATTGTCCTCCATATCACCCTGAACATATTCATTCTCCATGTGCCAACAAATGGAATTCTTACATGATATTCTTTTGTCATCAATTTGCTTTGTGGCCAACGCTTACTAACCCAACTTTCCACAATGGAAAATATAGGTTGTGCAAATACCTGTACACAATAAATAAATAAATAAATTCAATCCACCATAATATTCATGTAAAGCAATTTTAGTTTGTAAAATAATTAATTACTTGGTAGGCTCCGACTAGATGAATAATGATGAAAAGATTACCAATATCAACAAGTCAATATGGTTCATAAAAACCAAATCCAGTTAAGAAGTTTCCTGGTGCCTTATTACCAAAGGCTCCATAGCCTAAAAGACCACATAATGAATAAAAGATTGTGCTGATTGTGATTCCAATAAGAGATGATTTCTTCATGACTTGATTTTCTGGTGGACTAGATTTTAATGTATCCTGTATAAAATAATTGAAATCAATTCTTGTTTTTTTTTTTTTTGGTGTATTATAAACCTTTGTTGCCTAAAATAATTACTTGCCTGTATCTCAGCAATTACAGTGCTAAAAGCATATGAAAAAGCTATGTTTCCTATTGCTTGAAAGGTATTACACAGTTTCTCCGAAATTGTCACATCCACTCCAACAACCAGCCCTGTAAGGCTTGTCTTGACATGGTTTCCTCCTTCTATATATGTTAACAAAACATTTCCATTCATGTTAAATTCATATATTTTGCACTCTTTGTAAAATTTAGGAAAAGATGAATTCATCTCTCCTAAAATATGCTTAAATGACATACATCATTTTTCCAAGAAAGAAATGTGTGTATGTAATTGAAGAAATGTCAATATTTATAAATAAGCATATTTTGAGTGCAATTTCTCGTAAATTTTATATTAACCAACTAACCTGCAATTTTAGCTATGGTGAGTCCAACACCTATGGAAGAATAACCAAAAGACATGACTGCAGCAAGAATAGAGAGCCAGGAGAGTTCATGGAAATCTTGGATTTGGCTTAGTAAAATCTCTGTAACCCCAAAGATGGCCATAAATTGATAATTGGATATTTTGCAATCCGCTTCATGACCATACTTATGAAAGCAGTTAGATTTTTTTATTGCCCTGGTTCAGAAACAAGCAAGTATTATTTTTATTCCCCTGGTTCATAAATTTATAATTGGATATATTCCAGTCCCGCTTCATGATTTTTGGGCATCATATTTAGTATTTTATTTTCATTCTTATAGTTTTATAATTCAGGATTTTGGTCCTGTTTGAACAAGCAGCTTAATTAGGTTTATATAACATAACCGATTGTCAATTAAGAGCTTAAGTATATGCTATTTATATGAAGAAACATAAAATTAATCCAAAATGTTTTTATTTAATATATTAGTTGTTTAGATAAGGTATACCAGAGAGCTTATTGATATAAGCTAAAACCGAATATGGACATGTCATAAGTTTTTCCGGTAAGTCTTTCTCAATCAGTCTCACAAATGTTTATGTAAATAAAAAACTCAAATATCAAGTAAATTAATCTAAGTAGGCAATTAGTTAGAGATTTATTAGGTTCTTACATCATGCTTATGGATCCTGTGAGAGTGTAACCAATGGTACAACCGATAAGATTTGTATACTGAGCCAATCCACAAAACTTGTATTGAACGCCTCCTGTAGAAAAAGAGATAGAAAGGTTATAGTGCAACAATCAAATTTACAAGAAAAAATTGTGATTTTGTTCTGCATATTACAAGTTGAATGAAACCCGATTTGCTCACAGAGGATAGGGCCTCTCTCAAAAGATTAACAAAAATTAACAATGTATGCTTAATTGATATATTTTTCTTTTGTATAGAAACATTTTGCATTATGATTTGTAGCACAATTAATACAACAATGCTTGTAGTGCATAGAATGTTCATAAGTATGGTCACGAAACGGATTGCAAAATATTTTTCTATTTGACGTACGATCTATAAATAAAAAATGTCAAAACTCAATTCATAGATCTTGTAGCCATGTATGAGATTTGGCGCGGTCAATAACTCTTGATTCAACCCAATTTTACTTTGGTTATAAAAATATGAATTTTGACAAAAACATACTCAAATGTAGTATGTACGACTAGAAAGTGAAACAACAAAAATTGAATATAGTAATTACCTAGAATATTTTTGACCATCTCCATGTAGGTGTGGTTTCTGATTCCATGAACAGGATCAGGATACCTATAGCAATCAGCCATGAGAAAAGAAGTGAGGAGAGTAATGAGTGAGAAGAGTATGAGAATGATACTCCCTGCAATCCAGCCCAACTGTGCAACAGCCCATGCCAATGACAACACTCCAGATCCTATTACAGCAGTCACTATGTGTGCACTCGCAGTTATCCATGTTCCTTCATACTCATATACAATGATCAATGTTAAAATAACCTTATACTAATAAAGATATTCAATGTCTTGATGTATATAGTTTTTGTGATGACACAACAAGATACAAACCTGTTCGTTTTATGCGGCCATCATCATCATATCTTCCATCATCCATGGAGAAGCTACTCTGCAGTGCTATGACTATGACTCTCACTCTCACTCTGTTTTCTTTGAAAACTAATATGAGATTGAACTATTACCCCTTCAAGAGATATTTGAAGTATTTTTTGTGAATATGGTAAACGCTTAACAAAAGTTAACACCTATTTAATGCATTCAAATGAGTGCATTGCTCGAGAGTAGTACACAAAACGTGTTGGAAAATACTTCATCTAGGATAAAATATCAAAAAATTTGATGAGTGCTTCTTAAGGTGTTTAATTTCTACTCTCTCCGTCCGATATTATAAGCACTTATTGTCTTTTCCACACTTGGTAAGAGTAGTTGGTATCTTGTTGAGAGTAGTTGTAATGCAATTAATGTGTCTATTTTATATATAAATATACATAAAATACCAATTGTATATAGGTGTAGTAAAATTGTATTTGAATTTTCATATTCTAATACAGTTAGTTAATGGTTATTAATTAAGGGTTTATTTGAAAAAGAAGCAATAAAGGTTACTAATAATTTAAAAAGAGACTTATATTTCGGGACAAATATTTAGTCAAATAAATAATACTTGTATTTAGCAACAAAGGGAGTATACACCAAACACATTAAAGGCATGTCAACATATTTTTGGATGTCTGTGTAAAATAAAGTTATACGGACAATTTCACGATACATATAAATAAAAAATTTGTTTTATTATTTTAAATTATTGTTTAATACTGTAGTATAAAATAATAAAAGTTTATATGTAATACAATTGTTTTCATTAAAAAAAATATTTCGAATGTTGTTGCGGCATTTGTTAACAAGACAAACACGAATATAAGCAAATTGATTCAAAATGTCAATGGTGTTTAGTTTTAAAATTAGACTGAATATCTTTGACCTCTTTAAATTCTCTTTGTATTTCATTCAAAAGTATTAATAATCTTATGGTTCATTGATCAAATTTTCTTCGATGCGTGTTTCCAACATACTAGTATTGGAAAATAATACTAGTTTGCATATGCACTGCATAAGTGGAGTAATTACAAAAACAAAACAAAAAAAAATCGTTATTATAGTTTTGAAAATAGTTAACCAATAAGTTGGATCTAATAGAGACACTGAGATGACTCTACGAGGTTTGGTCTCTATTAACCACTTTTTTATCATTCTCCAATGGGTACCTAATTACTTTGGTCTATACTAGCTAAACCAACCATTATTGGGGAGGCTTTTAAAACATCCCCAATGTTAGTATCATAACTAGGGTGCGTCCATTCAACTTATTTAAGTACTCTCTCCGTCCCTTTTTATAGGAGTAGTTTACAAAAATCATGTGTATTAAGAAAAGTTGTTGGAGTAATAAAGTTGTCTCAAATGTGTGTGACTATTACTAGATTACCCTTAATTAAATATACATTTAATGTTAACTTTTCATATACCAAGATAAATTGATAGTATTAATAAAGGGTATATTTAGAAAAAAAGTAATCAATGCATCTAGGAATTTGCATATCATCTTATATTTAGGGACAATTTTTTTTTGTAAATTACTCCTATAAATAGGGACGGAGGGAGTAGTTTCCAAATGCCACATCCTTTTTGAGCAACAGGTGATTAATTTTATTTTGGTTACCAACAGGTGATTAATTTGCCTCATTGTTTTATACTACCTCCGTCCTAACTTATTATTGTTTTGTAAAATGATCCTATAAAAGGAACAAAAAAGTACTGAAGGAGTAATATCCAATGTGACTGCACGTTTCTTCTCTTTAACTAATGAGAATCTAAGCTACATGTTATCTTTCTCTCTTTTTTATAAAAGCTACGTGTTATCTTTAATCTTTGGAGCAAATTACTTCAATATTTTTGCCCATTAAAAAATCATATGAAATTTCATCATTCTTAAAAGGAAAAGTTCATTTTAATAAGAAATGCTTTTTTGTACCAAAGAAATGCTTTAAAAGTAAAATTATAATAAAAACAATATAATTTTCTTAATAAAAAAATGTTTTTAGTTAACTACTTTTTAAAAAAGCCTTTCGTAAAATTTGGTTTTACACCTCAAAAATATTACACATATCCAAAGACATCATTTTCTAAACACAGCCACAGTCCACAAACATCCAATCATTCAACATATTCTAATGATTTTAGAGAAGATATAGCTTCTTATTTTAAGAGAAGATAGCATGTCATTGAAAAGTAGATAACCCGTTTAGGTCTTGATCAACATATGTTTAACAAACAATAGAGCATGAAAACAATTCATCCAAAGGAACAACACACAAAGAACACAAAAGAAAACATGAATCTGAAATAGATTCTAGTAGTCATCCATATCTTCGTCACCACCCTCACCAGACTCAGCACCAACTTCTTCATAATCCTTTTCCAAAGCAGCAAGATCCTCGCGGGCTTCAGAAAATTCTCCTTCTTCCATACCCTCACCCACATACCAGTGAACAAATGCACGCTTGGCATACATCAGATCAAACTTGTGATCAATGCGACCAAACACCTCAGCTACACTTGTGGAATTTGAAATCATGCAAACTGCCCTCTGTACCTTGGCAAGGTCACCACCAGGAACAACAGTAGGTGGCTGATAGTTAATACCACACTTGAAACCAGTTGGGCACCAATCCACAAACTGAATGGTCCTCTTGGTTTTGATTGTAGCGACAGCAGCATTCACATCCTTGGGAACAACATCACCACGGTACATCAAACAGCAAGCCATGTACTTTCCATGGCGAGGGTCACACTTAGCCATCATAGATGATGGCTCAAAAGCACTGTTAGTAATTTCAGCAACTGAAAGCTGCTCATGATAAGCTTTCTCAGCAGAGATAACTGGAGCATATGAAGAAAGCATGAAATGAATTCTGGGATATGGGACCAAGTTGGTCTGGAATTCAGTCACATCAACATTGAGAGCACCATCAAACCTCAAGGAAGCGGTCAAGGATGAAATCACCTGAACACAATCAAAAACAAAGTATTAACTCAAACATTCACTACATCAAAACAAGTAATTGTACACAATCACCGCAATTCACAATCGGAATAGGTATTGATTTGATGAAAACTATAACTACCTGAGAAACAAGACGGTTAAGGTTGGTGTAAGTGGGACGCTCAATGTCAAGGGAGCGCCTACAGATGTCATAGATAGCTTCATTGTCCAACAGAACAGCAACATCAGTGTGCTCCAAGAGGGAGTGGGTGGAGAGGACACTGTTGTATGGCTCAACAACAGAGGTGGAAACCTGAGGGGAGGGATAGACAGTGAACCCAAGCTTGGATTTCTTGCCATAATCAACAGACAGACGCTCAAGGAGCAGAGAACCAAGACCAGAACCAGTTCCTCCTCCAACGGCATTGAAAACCAAAAACCCTTGGAGACCAGTGCAGTTATCAGCAAGCTTTCTGATGCGGTCCAAACACAGATCAACAATCTCTTTCCCAACTGAAAGTGACACAAATTACATACATAATATTAGATCATAATCATAACACTAATCACAAATGAATTATAATGTGGAGTTATGAGAGTTAGACATACTGGTATAATGACCACGGGCGAAGTTGTTGGCGGCATCTTCTTTGCCACTAATGAGCTGCTCGGGGTGAAAAAGCTGGCGATAGGTTCCAGTCCTCACCTCATCGATAACAGTGGGCTCAAGATCAACAAAAACAGCACGGGGGACATGCTTTCCAGCACCAGTCTCACTGAAGAACGTGTTGAAAGCATCATCACCACCGCCAACTGTCTTGTCACTCGGCATTTGGCCATCAGGCTGTGCATGGAAATTCAAATATCAGCATCTCGTCAATCATTCAAAAAAAAAAGTAATAGGAATAAAGATTTCCAAGATAACAAAACAAAAACAACACTACAATTTACAATTACGATTCTTTTATAACAATTGGCGCAAGTTTCAAACAACAATCAACAATTCAGAGGTGGCAAATTTATTGACATTTACATAACCTAATAACATACGTATCTAATAAATCCACGAACATAGATAACATATATATTAGGGATATATATGTTAAGCACAGTATCAAAAATTTCCAAGATAACATAACAAAACAACACTATGATTTGAAATTAAGCTTTCGTTTATAATTAGCGAACAGAGAAACAACATAATACAAATTTTTATATACAGAATTAAGCACACATTAACAAATTTTCATATGCTTAAACAGATTTAAGCATAGCATCAAACTTTAATTGAATTATAAAGCTTAATTTATAACAATTACCGCAAGATTCAAACAAAAATTAAGAGATAAAACGTTAATTGACATTTACATAACCTAATAACAAATGGATCTGATAAATTCACAAACATAGATAACATAGATAACAAATGGATCTCATAAATTCACAAACATAGATGACATATACATCAGCGATATCACAAACATTACAGATCTATAAACGAATCAAATTATAGAAAATTAAATGAACCAGATCCGATTAAATAAACATGGAAAATCAAAATTAGAAACAAAGTTGAAAAAATAAAATTGAAAAAATAACGGTCGAATTTCTTTAGATCTAACAAAATAGAAACAAAGAAAATGCTAAAAAAAAAAAAATCAAAAAGAAACGAGTATCACAGATCTGAAGAAAAATGGAACTGAGAACGAAGACTTACGCCGATGCCGTGTTCGAGACAGTAAAGCTCCCAGCAAGCATTTCCGACCTGAATACCGGCTTGACCAATGTGAATTGAAATGCACTCTCTCATTTTCGCTGATGAAATTCAAAGGAAATTGAAACGAAGAGAATGAAATGGAACGAAGACGTTTATGAAGACGTCTTCTTCTAGATCTAGATCTGATTATGAGAGGATTTTGAAATGTGCGAGTTTTATTTATAGAGGGAGATTATTGAGATTGTTGTGCTGTCATTGTGATCATGATTAACCATGGTTGGTTTATGAATGGTTGAGTTGTATTGCATCTGTAAAGTAACTATACTTAGAAACCATGGTTAACGTCCTTTTTCATTTTTATTTTTTATTTATTTTTTGCCGCTTCAGGCCCGTTGCCTTACTCTCTATTTTCAATTTCAAATGTGTTTTCATAATTGAAATTTGAACATGATAAAAGAAAGTTGAATTCATTCAATATAAATTAGATATGTTATTTATTAAATGAATTTAAAAAGTAGATTTTTTTTTATAAAAGAGACACGAGTAGAAGATAGATTAATATTTCTCACACAATTTTCTTTTGCAATTTTTAAAAATAAATTTAATTTATGTACACCTTTAGTGTTAAGGCTTTTCTTTATATGGATTAATAAATTAAAAAAAATGTCATTTCATTAATAAAATTTTCTTTTCTGAAATTTGATTAATAAACTTATTTGTTTTGTTTTGACTTTTTGGTCTCGATAGCACCTAAAAATAGAGTTGTGTTAGTAATAAAAAATTTACAAAACAACGCTCGTAAACAAGATAGTTATTTAGGTTGAGATAAAAAATGCAGATGTTCTACTACTTTAAGTAAATAATACTTAACATAAAGATTATTTTTGTTCGACAAAACCAAAAAGATATACCTATTTTTTTTTGGTACAAAAGATATACATATTATGCGTCTTATTTGACATTTGCACACTTCTTAAATAATACTATTATTTGCAAGGGTCCATCCTAAGTCATAAACGTTCAATAAGGTGTTAACTTCATAACTCACCAATGCAAACATGAGGCCGCAAGATAGGTGAAAAGGGATCCAAAATTAATTTAGGACATGTATGCACAATCACAAGCTATCAATCTGTGAGGCCTTAACTTTTGAGCATCGACCTCCATGTTAAGGGTGTTTAAAAAAAACAAGATAAAATAGGCATCTTTTTACATAGGTCTCAAATATATTAAGCCCATTAAATTACAATTGTCCCCAAAAGCCTCAATTGTTAAAAATATTCATTTTTTTCCAGATTTTTAATTGACTGTTGTGGTCAGCAGCTGGTCAACGTCGGAGCACCTAGTGGTTCGGCGGCGACGCTCCAGTCATCGACGATGGCGCTCCGGCGACTCACGACGTCGCTCCGGTTGCCGACGATGGCCCAACGGCAGAGCTCCAACGATCGCGGTGGTTCTCAGACGGAGGGAGGTGGTGGTCCGGGGCTGTGGTGGCCAGCATTGTGACTTTTTTTTCTTTTTTTTTTTGCTAATAATTGTGATAAAGTGGGCCATGAAGCCTTTGACATTAAGCCCACAAATAAATAAAAATATAGTGGGATTGGCCAAAATACATCTAAAAAGTTGTTGTTCCCACTTTAGCATTTGCTATGAAACACCAGGAAATTACACATTTACCACCATCGACAATTAACTGTCACTAGATTTACGCTTTAAAAAATGCCACAACGGCAGTTAGCTGCCGTTGAACAAGACATAGCGGTAGTTAACTGTCGCAGAGTAAGTTTTTTAGCAATTTCAAAAGTGAGAACATACATCTATTCAAATAAGGGGCCTAAAAATAGTGGGTTTGGCGGGGGTTTATTAGGTGGAATTTTGTCATTTAGGGCTTTATTGACAACTCTAACCCTAACAATGCGTCAGGAAAGAAGAACTTGCCTAACCACTTTACATCTATGTGGCAATGTGGTAACTTCAACCGCCTATTAAAGAAGTGATTCATAGTAAAAAAAGATGTATGCACTCTTATTATGAGAAAACCTTAAGAGTGTGTTTCGATAAATAGAGGATTTGAAAATTCAAGAGAATTTGAAATTTTAAGGAATTCAAATGCTTCAATTGAATTCCCTTTATTTTCAAAATTCATTGTTTGGATAAAGTGAATAAATTCCTTCGTTTTCAAAATTCTTTGTTTGGATGACAAAGTAATTGAATTCCTTTCTTTAATTAAATTTCATTTCTTATAATTTCTTCCATTTTTAAACTAATTAACTGAAAAACTCATAAAAAACTAATTAATTGAAATTTATTCTGTCATAATTTATTAAATTTCTTAACTCGATTTCGTTCACTTTTTTTTACAATCGTTCTTTTTTTTTAATAATTGAAACAAAATAACTAATTTTTCTTCGCTAATAATTCCTTCTATTGTTTAGATTATACAAAATAATCTAAACAAAATATTGCATTGATGTTATTCTTTAAAACATTTGGTATATAATATATGAATTATTACCAAAATCACATGAAATGGAAATGAATTTGAATTATTCTTTAAAACGTGACTTGAAAATAGAAAAATACTTAAACAAAAAACTTTTTAGTAAAACTAATATTTGTATTATAAGAGTTGTAAGTACACATATAATCCATGTGTCCAATATTTTCCGCCACTTCAAAAATGACATTTAAAAAGATAACCAATATATCTAGATGTTATTTTACTCATCGTAGACAATGTCTATAGACAAGTATAGACTAGAAATAACTACTAAATGCAATAATCCCCACAAAAAATGTGGTATACACAAGTATAGTAATTAAGTCCAAGTAGTTATCATCCTTCCAATGTCACAAGTCCACCTTGTCGCGTCGCTAAAAAACGCTCGAGCGTACTAACGCTCGAAATGACTACGGAGTCGCCACCAAAGTTTTATTTTTAAAGGGAAACGTTGATAAAACCCTTGACGATGTGGAAAAGATGGTCATCGCAACCATTAACGGGTTCGGGAGTCGATTATGTAAGGGGAAGGTATTAGCACCCCTCGCATCCGTTGTACCCAACGGGAACCTCCTAGTTAGCTTAGGGTTAAAAATTGTTTTAAAGGTTTGCTTGCTACATTTTAATATTTCAAAGAAAAAGGAAAGGGGGAAAAAAAGGTATTTTTTATTAGTGTGCTTGACAAGAGTGGGATCTTGCTCCTACGTATCTCCTGGTGCGATGGAGAATTCAAAGCTACATAGTTCTTTGGTAGAACATGTTTGTTTGTTGGTTGGTTTTAAAGAACAATGTTTTTGATCGTATTCTAGCGGTTAAACGTAGCTTGTATGCTCGCGCGTGGGAGGCTTAAGCGTTTGTTTGTATCGCATTAGAATTGATAAAACATCGTGCTTTTGTGAAAAGAGATTTGAATTTTAATTGACCACGGGGGGCCAAGAATTAGTTTGGTGTGTTGGATTTGTTTTTATGTTTTTTTGTATTTTTGAAAATAGAATGATGATTGTCCGAACAACGAGACATACGTCAAGTGCTCGTGCAACCAGGGAATGGGAAGACATACGTCAAACCACTCCTTTTTCATTCAAGATTATTATTGAAAATAGATGTATAAACTATAATTGAAAGCATTAACACTTGTTATATTTTTCTCTTTGAATAAAAATGAGTTTCAGCCATAAAAGAGTTTCAGCCATAAAAAAGGAGTTTCAGCCCAGATTCTGAAACTTCAGAACCAGGAACTGACTTCAGAATGCAAAATGTACGGCTTCAGAAGCACTGTTCAGTAGCTGCCTTCAGAAGCACTGTTCAGAAGCTGCTTCAGAAGCTGACTTCAGAAGCACTGTTCAGAAGCACTTCAGACTCTGATTTCAGAACCTCAGGGGTAAAAATGTTTGAAAAAAGTAGGAAAAACATTCTGTTTTGGTGATTGTTGAAAAGGAAAAAATTATTTTTGGGTTTTTGAATGATGTTTTAGGGCAAAAAAAGAGTTAAAATGACTAAAAATGCAGAAAAATAATGCAGGAACAGCAGAACAGAGTTCTGTGATTTTTTCTCAACTTCTGAGTTAAATTTCTCACTCGATACTGAACCAAATACAAAATTAAAAATACCAATGTAAAGTTTGTCATGAATACTACATCTTAGTGGTTTTAGATCTACCAAAGGATGTCCTAGAACCTAATATATTCTGGCTTCAAGTCATGCCCATGAACTTACGATGAAAAATGCATTATTTTTTAAGAAAAGCTACAAACACTTAAACAGAATGCGAAAAAGGAGATAAAAAGGTTCAAGATACTTACAAACTCCTAGCCAAAGCTTCAAATGCACAAAAGAATGAAAGGGGCTTTTGGGTGGTTGTGGTTTTTTTAAAGATGGAAGTGATGGAGAAGATGAACAGTAACATAATGGTGTTTTGTTACTATTCTCCTCTCTTTGTGTGATGTTTCTTTGTGGTTTAGTTGCTGTTTTGATTCTGTTTGATTTGTTGTGGTGGTTTGTAAAGAAAAAACAGAAAAACAGAGCTTCTTTCTTTTGGGAGGTTTTGTTATGATTTTTGCTGTTGTTTGGTTTTCTGATTCTGCCTCTAAAAAATCCTCCTATTTCATTCATTTTCGTCCCTGTTATATAGGCAATTTTGTGATCATTTGTAATCATGAAAATCCCTTGAAAGCTAGGCCTTTTTGTGTGCTATGGCAAAAACTTTGGTTAACATTTATGGAGGAAGTGACCTTGTGATTTTGGTGAAGACTTTGTGCAGGATTTTGAACAAGTTGGGGCTGAGTTTGACAGAAGTTGATGGAAGAAAAACAGGAAAGGAGGGGTGCTGCCCTGACAGAGGTTGGGAGAAAACAGGGAGAAGGGGCGCTGCAGGCAGGGGAGAAG
This sequence comes from Medicago ruthenica, assembly GCA_018208015.1. Lineage (NCBI taxonomy): Eukaryota > Viridiplantae > Streptophyta > Magnoliopsida > Fabales > Fabaceae > Medicago > Medicago ruthenica. Next base: position 20,137 of record WNNG01000481.1, read on the forward strand.
CTTGCAGCTTTCTTTGACTTGTTTTGACAGAAAAAAAATGGGAACAAAAGGCAAGGAAGGGATGCTGGAAACAGGGGCAGCAGCTTGCAGCTTATTTGGACTTTCTTGACAAAGAAGAAAGGAAGAAAATGTAAAGGAAGGGAGAAGAGGCTGCAGCTTTCTTTGACTTTGTTTTCTTTGGTATATGTTTTTTGTTTTAGAAAAACAAAACATAATAATAATAATAATAATAATAATAATAATAATAATAATAATAATAATAATAATAAATAAAAAAAGAATAATAATAATAAAAAGAAAGATAAATAAATAATAATAAAACTTTTTTTTAGGCTTAATTGCATGTTTGGTCCCTTATGTTTATTTTAGGTTTCAAATTGGTCCCTTATGTTTTAAAAGTTTCAATTTGGTCCAAAACGTGTATTTTAGGTTTCATGTTGGTCCCTTTTGTTTTAAATATTTTCAAGCTGGTCCCTTATGTTTGCAACGTTAGCATAAGTTGGTCCCTTTCAAATTGATTTTTTACATCTGAAAGTAGGATTTTCTATTAATATTTGAGCTCCAACTATGTTCACATTCAGATTCAAATTGAAATTGCATGGAAAATGACGAGAATACCTCCTAGAACATGTTTTGGACCAAATTGAAACTTTTAAAACAATATGGACCAACTTGAAACCTAAAATAAACATAAGGGACCAAACATGCAATTAAGCCTTTTTTTTAATATGAAAATTGATTTTTTTTTATGATGACTTTTTTTGAAGAAAAGACTTGGACAAAATTAGGGTACAACAGCTGCCCCTACTTAATTGTGTCTTCGCGTAGAGAATGTGAGTGCCGAGGGCATCACGTAAACTCTTTGTGAAGAGCAAATAAGTATAAAGGACCCAAATTTTGTCCTTCAAAATGAGAAAAGACTGAAGAAAAATGATGTAGGAGATAATATGAAAGTATTAAAATGCGGAAGTATGGACACAAAAGTAAGTGCAGGATCGCCTCTGGATTGGCTACGGGTGCATAGACTGAAAAAATAAATAGATCGTTACCTCGGGGGGTACTCAGATCTAAAAGACAAGTCGTCGCCTCGGGGGGTGCTTAAACTGAAAGATAAACAGATCGTTGCCTCGGGGGGGGGGGGGGGGGGGGGTGCTTAGACTGAAAGATAAACAGATCATCGCCTCGGGGGGTGCTTAGATCTAAAAGACAAATTGTCGCCTCGGGGGGTGCTTAGATTGAAAGACAAGTTGTCGCCTCGGGGGGTGCTTAGACTGCAAAATAAACAGATCATCGCCTCGGGGGGTGCTCAGATCTAAAAGACAAGTCGTCGCCTCGGGGGGTGCTTAGACTGAAAAAACAAATAGATCGTCGCCTCGGGGGGTGCTTAGATCTAAAAGATTAGTCGTCGCCTCGGGGGGTGCTTAGACTGAAAGATTAGTCGTCGCCTCGGGGGGTGCTTAGACTTAAAGATTAGTTGTCGCACGGGGGTGCTTAGACTGAAAAAATAAATAGATCGTCGCCTCGGGGGGTGCTCAGATCTAAAAGACAAGTCGTCGCCTCGGGGGATGCTTAGACTAAAAAAACAAATAGATCGTCACCTCGGGGGGTGCTTAGATCTAAAAGATTAGTCGTCGCCTCAGGGGGTGCTTAGACTGAAAAAACAAATAGATCGTCGCCTCGGGGGGTGCTTAGATCTAAAAGATAAGTCGTCGCCTCGAGGGGTGCTTAGACTGCCCTGGGGATAAACGTATCGTCTCTAGACGTGGCTAGTACTTAGATTGTTGAAAAGGAAAAATGATTGTTGATGCATGATATGATTTAAGTTGCTTTATGCGGTATGACATGATATGAGGTAGACTCAATAAGGAGTTTCTGCTGGGGAAACTTGGTGGATGTAGGTGAGCTTAACGAGAATTGGGATAGTTTGTGAAGGGACCCATTGGTTTTTTTGAAGAAACCTACTGGGGAAGTTCTTGAAAGAGGTCCACTGGGATAACTTGTTGGTGAATGTCGGTGAATGTGGGATACTCACTGGGGAGTGTTTGCTGGGGAGCATGAGAAATTGTGAGGAAGAGTATGTTATGAATATGAGATGCATGCTAATGAATGAGTTTGATATGATGCATGCATTATGCTGACATGTGGGATAAGCAGATGACATGTTGAGCTTCGGTTGTGATTAGGTGCCGAGCATGGTCGGGCTTTGGTTGGAAATTGCGTTTGGGGGTGCCAATGAAAATTGAGCTTTGGTTGGAAATTGTGTTTGGGAGTGCCAATGAAAATTGGGCTTTGGTTGGAAATTGTGAGTGCCAATGATGATTGGGCTTTGGTTGGAAATTGTGAGTGCCAATGAAAATTGGGCTTTGGCTGTGATTATAAGGATCATCTTGAAAGTCAATCGATATCCAGTCTTAGTGGATGAAAGAAATGTGGGGTATGTTTTATTTGGGGAATCTCGTCCTTCCGACACCCGGGATCTTTGTATTTCATGTACCGCAAGTTGCGCACTTGTTTCTGCTGAAGAGCAAGAATCTTACAATGACTGATGAAGAGTTTCAGGCCTTGAGTCCTTTGATGCAATACCGGAGACCAACAAAGTTCTTTCGACATTTAAAAAATTCAAGTAAAATACATTTTTTTTTGCAAGTTTTTATATTATTTCCCATATTTCAATGCATTATTTATCATGAATAAAAACAACATTTTACGAGCAAGCGAGGACACAAAACAATGAAAAGGCTTAAAGATGATTTTTATTCAATGAAACTTGATCCCTTGAATGGGTAACAATACATGAAGATGTAATCCCTGTAAGAGGTGATTACTAAGATAGGGAAAAGAAAAAAACAAAAACAAATGGAGATTTGCTTGGGTGTCGCTTTGATACAACACGTGTTATTTTCCTTATGACTTCGAAATCCTTTGCCTCTGAAAGATGATAACGAGACCAATTCTTCCCCTCTGAATTCTGTCAGGGTCTTATGTGCTGCAGCCTTCTGGCTTTCTCATTTGTTTTGAATCCCCTAATTTTTACCTGGACCGCTCTTTCGAGTTTTCAGTCCACTGGGGTATATTTCCTTTTTTGATGTCCTTGATTTTTGCCTAGACCGCCTTTTCAGGTTTTCGATATACCAGGACGCTCTCTATTGCCTAAACCGCCCTTTCGGGTTTTCGATTTAGCAAGCTCTTTTTTTTTTAGGCATAGTATTTTTTGACTGCGTCGAAGTTTATTGAGAGTGGAAACTCCTCTCCATCCATAGTAGTGATGATTAAGGCTCCGCCAGAGAAAGCCTTCTTTACCATGTATGGTCCTTCGTAGCTAGGAGTTCATTTCCCGCGGGGATCCTTGTGAATGGGTAATATCTTTTTCAGCACTAAGTCTCCTTCTCTGAATTCTCGAGGACGAACTTTTTTGTCGAATGCCTTCTTGAGCCTCTTTTGGTACAACTGTCCATGACACAATGTTGTTAGACGTTTCTCTTCTATGAGGTTCAGTTGGTCGAATCTTGTTTGGACCCATTCGGCTTCTTCTAACTTAGTTTCCATCAAAACCCTTAATGAGGGAATTTCAACTTCAATGGGAAGCACGGCCTCCATACCATATACTAAGGAAAAAGGGGTTGCCTTAGTGGAAGTGTGAACTGTTGTTCTGTAGCCATGTAGCGCGAAGGGAAGCATCTCATGCCAATCCTTGTAGGTTTTTACCATCTTCTGGATGATTTTCTTGATGTTCTTGTTGGCTGCTTCTACCGCGTCGTTCATCTTCGGCCGATATGGTGAGGAATTATGGTGCTCAATCTTGAAGTCCTTGCATAACTCCTTCATTGTGTTGTTGTTTAGATTTGCCCCATTATCTGTGATAATTTTGTGAGGAGTGCCGTAACGGCAAATGATTTCCTTCTTGATGAATCGGGCCACCACTTGTTTTGTTATGTTTGCATAAGAAGCCGCTTCAACCCACTTGGTGAAATAGTCGATGGCAACCAGGATGAACCGGTGTCCATTTGAAGCATTTGGTTCAATCATTCCAATCATGTATATTCCCCACATAGAAAATGGCTAGGGTGCCGTCATGACATTCAGAGGAATTGGTGGCACATGCACCTTGTCGGAGTAAATTTGACACTTGTGACATGTCTTGGCGTAGTGAAAACAGTCAGCCTCCATAGTTAGCCAGTAATAACCCGCCCTTAGGATCTTCTTTGCCATTGCATGTCCATTGGCATGGGTTCCAAAAGACCCCTCATGGATTTCTTTGATGAGCATGTCTGCTTCACGTTTATCCACACACCTGAGTAAGACCATGTCATAATTTCTTTTGTAGAGTGTGCCCCTGCTGAGGAAAAACTGCGATGCCAATCTCCTGAGGGTTTTCTTGTCTGTTTGTGAGACATTCTCTGGATACTTTTGCTCTTCGAGGTATCTTTTGATGTCGTAAAATCAGGTTTTGTTGTCAAGTTCTTCTTCGACCACTGCACACACAACTGGTCTATCCCTACGATCCATCCTTATGATTGGTGCTTCGTTGTGGAAATTTACTTGGTACATGGATGACAATGTAGCTAAAGCATCCGCTACCTGATTCTCTTCTCGAGGTATATGATGAAAGGTGATCTCATCAAAATGCTTCATCAACTACAACAGTGGCACAATAAGGGATCAAATTGGGATGTTTTGTTTCCCACTCTCCTTTCACTTGATAGATGACTAGTGCTGAATCCCCGTATACTTCCAGGATTTTGATCATTAGGTCAATTGCCGATTCGAGGCCCAAGATGCACGCTTCATACTCTGCCATGTTATTGGTGCAGTCAAAGCATAACCTTGTTGTGAAGGGTTGATACCCATTTTTTGGTGATATTAAGACAACCCCGATCCCGTGCCCCATGGCATTTGAGGCACCATCGAAAGCGAGTTTCCATCGAGTTCGTGGTTCAGGCCCTTCATCATCACTTATGATCTTTTCGTCATTCAAGGCTACAACGTCTTCATCGGGGAAGTCAAATCGTATGGGTTGATAGTCCTCTAATGGTTGGTGAGCAAGGTGCTCGGATAATACGCTCCCTTTTATAGCCTTTTGAGTAACATATTGGATGTCATACTCGGATAGTAGCATTTGCCAACTGGCTATCTTTCCTGTGAGGGCGGGCTTTTCAAAGATTTATTTGATGGGATCCATCTTTGATATCAAACAAGTGGTGTGAGTCAACATGTACTGTCTTAAGCGTCGGGAAGCCCGTGCTAAAGCGCAATAAGTCTTTTCAAGTGAGGTATACCTTGATTCACAATCAGTGAACTTCTTGCTTAGATAGTAGATGGCGTGCTCTTTCCTTCCCGTTTCATCCTGTTGTCCTAGCACACAACCCATTGATCCATCAAGCATTGTCAAGGAACAAGAGGTATCAACATCGGTGGCTCTTGTAGGTATTGTTTGATCTTATTAAATGCCTCTTGGCAGTTTTCATTCCACTGAATAGTTTGATTTTTCCTTAGCAATTTGAAAATTGGTTCACAAGTGGCCGTCATGTGTGAGATGAATCTAGCAATGTAGTTCAATCTTCCTAAGAATCCATGAACCTCCTTCTCAGTATTTGGTGCATGCATATCTTGTATGGCTTTTATCTTGTCGGGATCAACTTCAATTCCCTTTGGGCTGACTATGAACCCTAATAACTTACCGGACCTAACACCAAAGGTGCACTTGTTAGGATTTAGGCGTAACTTGAATTTTCTCAGGCGCTCGAACAGCTTTTGCAAATGGAACAGATGATCTTCCTCCGTTTGAGATTTGACAATCATATCATCGACATAGACCTCTATTTTCTTATGAATCAAGTCATGGAAAATAGTCACCATTGCTCTTTGATATGTTGCCCCGGCATTCGTTAATCCGAAGGGCATTACCTTGTAGCAGAAAGTTCCCCATGGGTTGATGAACGTGGCTTTCTCCATGTCTTCTCGAGCCATTTTGATTTGGTTGTATCCCGAGAAACCATCCATGAAAGAGAATACTGAAAATTGGGCAGTGTTGTTTACCAATACATCAATGTGAGGTAGTGGGAAGTCATCCTTTGGGCTCGCTCTATTCAAGTCCTGGTAATCCACACACATTTTGACTTTGCCATCCTTCTTTGGGACTGGCACAATGTTGGCAACCCATTTAGGATACTTGGTCACTGCTAAGAAGCCAATGTCAAACTGCTTTTTGACTTCCTCTCTAATCTTGAGAGCCATGTCGGGTCTGGTTCTTCTCATCTTTTGCTTTATTGGTGGGCATTCTGGCTTAAGTGGTAGTCTATGCACGACTATGTTGGGGTCTAATCCTGGCATGTCCTGATATGACCAAGCGAACACATCTACATACCCATGTAGTAACTCAATCAGCTTTTCCTTCACGTCTTTTGGCAGGGAGGCTCCCACTTTGACCTCTTTCTTGTCCTCTTCGGTCCCCAAGTTGATCATTTCAATTGGTTCTTGGTGAGGTTGTATTACCCTATCCTCTTGATCCCCAAGCCTGGACAATTCTTCAGGAAGTTCATAATCGTCCTCCTCATCGTCCTCCGTTTGGTTAATCGGGAAATCGAAGTTGTAAGGGATTATAGCAGTGTTATTTTCGGTGGGTGTATTTGTGGATCTGCATGAGTATGATTTTATTAGTGTGCTTGACAAGAGTGGGATCTTGCTCCTACGTATCTCCTGGTGCGATGGAGAATTCAAAGCTACGTAGTTCTTTGGTAGAACATGTTTGTTTGTTGGTTGGTTTTAAAGAACAATGTTTTTGATCGTATTCTAGCGGTTAAATGTAGCTTGTATGCTCGCGCGTGGGAGGCTTAAGCGTTTGTTTGTATCGCGTTAGAATTGAGAAAACATAGTGCTTTTGTGAAAAGAGATTTGAATTTTAATTGACCACGGGGGGCCAAGAATTAGTTTGGTGTGTTGGATTTGTTTTTATGTTTTTTTTGTATTTTTGAAAATAGAATGACGATTGTCCGAACAACGAGACATACGTCAAGTGCTCGTGCAACTGGGGAATGGGAAGACATACGTCAAACCACTCCTTTTTCATTCAAGTTTATTATTGAAAATAGATGTATAAACTATAATTGAAAGCATTAACACTTGTTATATTTTTCTCTTTGAATAAAAATGAGTTTCAGCCATAAAAAAGGAGTTTTAGCCCAGATTCTGAAACTTCAGAACCAGGAACTGACTTCAGAATTCAAAATGTACGGCTTCAGAAGTACTGTTCAGAAGCTGCTTTAGAAGCACTGTTCAGAAGCTGCTTCAGAAGCACTGTTCAGAAGCTGCCTTCAGAAGCAGTGTTCAGAAGCTGACTTCAGAAGCACTGTTCATAAGCACTTCAGACTCTGATTTCAGAACCTCAGGGGTAAAAATGTTTGAAAACAGTAGGAAAAACATTCTGTTTTGGTGATTGTTGAAAAGGAAAAAATGATTTTTGGGTTTTTGAATGATGTTTTAGGGAAAAATAAGAGTTAAAATGACTAAAAATGCAGAAAAATAATGCAGGAACAGCAGGACAGCAAAACAGAGTTCTGTGATTTTTTCTCAACTTCTGAGTTAAATTTCTCACTCAATACTGAACCAAATACAAAATAAAAATACCAATGTAAAGTTTGCCATGAATACTACATCTTAGTGGTTTTAGATCTACCAAAGGATGTCCTAGAACCTAATATATTCTGGCCTCAAGTCATGCCCATGAACTTATGATGAAAAATGCATTATTTTTTAAGAAAAGCTACAAACACTTAAACAGAATGCGAAAAAGGAGATAAAAAGGTTCAAGATACTTACAAACTCCTAGTCAAAGCTTCAAATGCACAAAAGAATGAAAGGGGCTTTTGGGTGGTTGTAGTTTTTTTAAAGATGGAAGTGATGGAGAAGATGAACAGTAACATAATGGTGTTTTGTTACTATTCTCCTCTCTTTGTGTGATGTTTCTTTGTGGTTTAGTTGCTGTTTTGATTCAGTTTGATTTGTTGTGGTGGTTTGTAAAGAAAAAACAGAAAAACAGAGCTTCTTTCTTTTGGGAGGTTTTGTTATGATTTTTGCTGTTGTTTGGTTTTCTGATTCTGCCTCTAAAAAATCCTCCTATTTCATTCATTTTCGTCCCTGTTATATAGGCAATTTTGTGATCATTTGTAATCATGAAAATCCCTTGAAAGCTAGGCCTTTTTGTGTGTTATGGCAAAAACTTTGGTTAACATTTATGGAGGAAGTGACCTTGTGATTTTGGTGAAGACTTTGTGCAGGATTTTGAACAAGTTGGGGCTGAGTTTGACAGAAGTTGATGGAAGAAAAACAGGAAAGGAGGGGTGCTGCCCTGACAGAGGTTGGGAGAAAACAGGGAGAAGGGGCGCTGCAGGCAGGGGAGAAGCTTGCAGCTTTCTTTGACTTGTTTTGACAGAAAAAAAAATGGGAACAAAAGGCAAGGAAGGGATGCTGGAAACAGGGGCAGCAGCTTGCAGCTTATTTGGACTTTCTTGACAAAGAAGAAAGGAAGAAAACGGAAAGGAAGGGAGAAGAGGCTGCAGCTTTCTTTGACTTTGTTTTCTTTGGTATATGTTTTTTTTTTAGAAAAACAAAACATAATAATAATAATAATAATAATAATAATAATAATAATAATAATAATAATAATAATAATAATAATAAAAAGAAAGATAAATAAATAATAATAAAACTTTTTTTTAATATGAAAATTGATTTTTTTTATGATGACTTTTTTTGAAGAAAAGACTTGGACAAAATTAGGGTACAACACACCTATACTCAAGACATGGAAGACAAGAGATACCTCTTCTTCTTACTCGGTGGAAGTGCTTTGAGAACCACTATTTTGCTCAGATTTTCAATCAACAAATTGATTGCTTTATAGCTTTGTTCTTCATCAATATCAATAATCATTTCTATTTCATTCAAAACTTCTTGCACCACTTCCTGAGCATTTCCTTCCATTCTTTTTCTACTAACTTGTACGAAGTCTTCAATGACTCGGCTACTTCTCTCATAGAGTTCATCATCCCCTCTCTATCTTTACCCTTATTAGCACGAGTGCATTGTACATATTTCTTTGTTGCGGAGCTTGGTTCCTCTAAATCAATATACACATCGGAACTTTTTTTATCCATATTTGCTTCTTTGCTCATAACATCATCCGCATCAAATGCATGTTCTACTTGAACTTGCTCTATCTTTAGCACATATATCAACAATGTCATCCTAATTTGGAATGACCTTAAATCGGAACCATTTGGCTTCTTCATGAGACTACAAAACAAAAGAAAACAACAATAATCACAACAATGATCATTAACAATGTATGTACTATGTTTCAAGTCCAACAATTCCGACAAACCGTGTATAAATTTCAACAGTAATCACTACCATAATGTTATTAATATTGAGACTATACTACAACAGAATAAGATAATTAAGCAATTTAAAACAGAAGCAATTTAAGAAATTTAAAACATAAGCAAATTAGAAACAGAAGCAATTTAGAAACAAACTGAAGTATAACATATAGAGAAACTAAAATAAGATAGAGAAACTACCTTGACATATTCATTCTATGCATTTTCATCTTCGACATTAATCATGCATTTTGGGGCATCCCAATCAAATCCACTTTGACTGAGAATATCACTTACTATCATGTACCATCCTCGCCAATGTTTGATGCAGTTTTTCACATTATCTCCGATAAGCTGGACATTAAAACGTACAGACAACACATCAGCTGCGGCGCTGTATGCCACTGATTTCCATGCTCCGTCACTCTGGCGACCCAAACTTCTTTGATCTCTAAGTGCCTCAGCTAAAACACGCTCCATTTCTAAATTCCACGTGAAGTAACCTCTTACATCCTCTTTCTTTTCCACAATGTTGCTTTCCTCCCTCTTTCTTTTTCCCTTTGTCTTATGGCCCAAACTTCTTGCATTGACTAAACTAGGATCCATTTCTTGAAATCAAGTAACAATTAGATGTCAATAAGGTAGAAACCCAATTTTTTAAGATAGCAAAAAAAAATACAAACACTGCAACTAGCAGGTAAAACTATCAAGGATTCACATACCAATTCCCTGCCACACCAAAACAAACAGAAACTAGCCAAACACCACCAATTTAGAAAACAATGTGCGCACCTCGTTTTTTATGAAAAAAACGCGCAATCCTCCGAGGACGTCCTCGAACGCTCGGAGGGCCTTTGTGAAGTCGCCACCAAAGTTTTTGTGTAAAGGGAACGTTGATAAACCCTTAAGTTTTTTTTTTGTTTAAAGGGAAACGATAATAAAACCCTTTGACGATGAGGAAAGGATGGTCATCGCAACCATTGTCGGGTTCGGGAGTCGATTACGCAAGGGGAAGGTATTAGCACCCCTCACGTCCGTTGTACTCAACGGGAACCTTCTATTTGGCTAAAGCTTAAATTATTTTTAAATGTTTTGCGCGCATGCTTATCTATGTCAAAAGAAAATATACTAAAAAGGGGGGAAAGAGATGAAAACAAACGAAAGGAAAAAAAAGTTTTTATTATTGCGCTTGACAAGATGTCGATCTTGCTCCTACGTATCTCCCGGTAGTCGGAGAATTCAAAGCGTACGTAGTTCTTTGGTAGAAAAAACGTACATGTGTTGGTTAATTTTAAATGGACGATGTTTTAACTGAATTCTTGCGATTCAACGTAGCTTGTATGCTCGCGCTCGGGAGACTTATTAAGCGTATAGCTTGTATGCTCGCGCTTGGGAGACTTATTAAGCGTTTGTTTACGAATCGCGCTAGAATGTTAAAAGGTACGTCCGTTGGGGTAAAAGGGTTGAGTTGGTCGCTATGGGACCAAAATGGGGTGCAATGAACTCAATCGAGTCAAACATTGACCGGGGTGACTCCAACGAGTCGGGGGATTGTTCGATTGATCCACTGGAATCAAGAACGGGTACAATGGACTCGGACGAGTCGAACATTGACCGAGTGACTCAAACGAGTCGAGGGATTGAATCTAGTGGCCACGGGGGACCAAAAGGTTCGGATTGACCACAAGGGGCCAAGATTTGGTTTGGTTATGGTTGGGTACGTTGAAAATGGAATGACGATTGTCCGAACGACGAGACATACGTCACGCATTCGTACAATCGGGGCAATGGAGAGACATACGTCACACCATCCCTTTTTCATTCAAATTTTTGGTCGAATTTCTTAGAAATCCCAAGGTTTATCAAAACATTTGGTTTGAAAACCCAAAATGAAAGATTTTAGCAATTTGCTAGAAAACGCACAAGTTCGGCTCGTTTCGCGAACGGTTTTGAAAAGCGAACAAATTTGGCGTATGTTCACGCTTGGGCTTGGAAAATCATGAACAATGTTTATTGTTCAAGTTTGGATTTGAGATGATGAACATAGCTTATTTGTTCAAGCTGTTTTGAAAGTTTGGGGACATAACTTGTTTTGCAAGTTACCCAAAAAAGTGTTACCCGAACTTGCGAATTTTCCAATATTATGCAAAATCCTTGACATGGTTTGGATAAAATGAGTTTTAAACCTCTTAGGTTCTGAGCTCTTGGGCTAGAACCTCAAAAATTGCCCATTTGGGCACCTAAACTCAGATTCTGAGTTCTGTCATGGTCTCTCTGCGACCATGACTTCGCACTGCGAACAATGCGAATTTTTGGGTTCAGAAGCTGTTTCTGAACTTTTGTTCAGAAACAACTTCTGAACACACTCAGGACCTTTTAGGTGAGTGAAAAGCTTTGAGTTTTTGCAGTGAAAAGGCTTGGACAAACCAGTTTTGATGTTTTGAAAACCTTGGGATTTCTTTTGAAATTCAAAGGGGGTTTTTAGAACAAAAAGGTTTTGGACCAAAATTAGGATGCAAACACAATTGTAAATGCAAGATCAGTACTTAGAATACTTACAGAGATCCTTAGCAAAGCTCCAGCTGCAATGGATTTGAATTGGTTGAAGGTTCTTGCAAAGGTTTTGAATGTTGGTGATGAGCAATGAACTTTGTGAGGCTTTGTATTGGAATTGGTTTTTTGCTAGTGCTTTGCTGGTTTTCTGGTTGTTTGTAAGTGTTTCAAGTGTTTATGAGTAGTGTTTTCTGGTTAGAATAATGCTGTGTAGTGTTTCCTGGTTAGAATAATGCTGTCCTTCCTCTTGCCTTGCATCTCTATTTATAGGCCAAAACCAAATCAATTTCATCATTAGAAATCCCCAAAATCCAGCTGATTTATGGGCTAGGATCAGGCTAAATCCCTTTGCATTAAATGCTAATGGATAGAGGTAACCTTGCCTTGTGCCAAGGGTCAAGACTCAGCCTGATTTCAGCCACAAATTCAAAGGTTTTTGGATAGAAATGATGATGAAATAGGGCTGGATTGCAATTGGCCAAGCTTGGGGATCAATCCTTGCAATCTCAATGGTTGATCAATAAAAACGTGCACTGTGATGTGCAGAGATTGGGGGATGCAAAAGGCTACATATGGCTGGTGTGAGAGGGTGAAAAGCTGTTGCAAAACAGGGTAGGCACTCATGGCTTTTTCAAGTGAAAAATCCAGCTGGTTTGACTGGTTTTGGGGGGAGCAAGCAGGAGGAAAGTCTTCAAGCAGGTGGCTGGCAACCTTGGGGTGGTTAACAGGTCACTTGGGAGGGACAAGAGCTGCCCAAGGGCAAGCCCACTTGCTTGTCACATGCTAGGTTGGAAGAAAAAGCTTCTAACCTTGGCATTAATGGCAAGTCTCTCATTTCTGGTTTTGCTTGACCCAATTAGCCATGAATGCTGATTAAAATAAATATGGAAATGATGTGCAACAAATTCTGGAATTAAATCAAAGAAACCAAAAATCTGCAGAAAAATCGCAGACTTCGCAGTGAGCTTCGCAGTGCGAAGTCCTCATTTTTGAAATGTTGACTTTTCTGTTGACTTTTGTTGACTTTGACTTTTTCTCCCTCTTTGATTTTTTTTTGTTTTAAAAGGCTTAGGACAAAATTGGGGTACTACAAACAATACCTAGCTAAACCCAGCAGTACAACACACAACCACTTAGAAAACAAAAAAAACAGCCCCAAAAATAAACACACATAAGCTGTAAACCTGAAAAACAATAGCATCAGAAGCCAAAATCCTAGGAAGATCTCAAGACCAAAAAGACAGCAGACCACAAACCAGTAGCAGCAGAAACAAATCACTGAACCTATAATCCACTAAACCTAAGAAATATTTCTTTTATCTTGATATTCAACAAACACATTCATCACATAAGCGTCACGAAATGTTGTCCATTCTTCAGTCACTTGAACGCTTGCGATTTCATCTACACCATTAGTCGCTACTCTTTACATTTGTTGGTTGGTTAACTCTTCATCAACAGCAGATAAAAGCTCCAGGTCTTGATTCTCTAAAATTTCATCACTTTGTTTTTCTTCTATTATAAAATTGTGCAACACGAAACAAGCATTAATAATTCTAATTTGTGTTTTGATATCAAAAAAAGAAGGAGTTCTTAGTATACTCCATCTTTTCTTCAATACCCCCAATGACCTTTCAATTACATCCCTTGCACGTGAATGGCGGAGATTAAACAACTCCTTGTAATTTTGAGGGGTGTTTCCAATCCACTCTTTGAGGTGATATCTAGTCCCTCTATACGGTGCTAAAAAACCAGGGCAATTTGTATATCCCACATCCACGAGAAAATATTTTCCTACAATGATTTTCCCAAAATAATGAAAAAATCAAATAACTGCATTTGATCCATTAAATAAATAAAGTATCACCATATTCATAATGTTACCATTTGGAATTCGAAGACAGTTTTGACGGCGTAAAGCATCTCGCAATACTCGAGAATCTCCAGCAGACCCTTCCCACCCTGGTAACGCATAAATGAACCTTAAATCTGGACCACAAACTCCTAAGACATTCGTTGATATGTCACCCTTTCTATTACGATATCTAGGCCTATCTTTTGCAGCAACTGTCACTGGAATATGTGTCACATCAAGTGCTCCAATTGCGTTCTAAAAACATTAAAAAAAATTACAGCAACAATAACTACTTAAAATGGCTTATAAGTTGTCAAACAAATTTCAAACTTACCTCAAACCATTTCCATTTATTTGCCTCTGGACCCTCTAGATTATAGTCATGAAACTTCAAATATTCCCTGAAATTCTGGCCAGGCAATAAGAGACCAACAGGTTCTGAACCAGCAGGTTCTGAACAATACACAGGGCACAATAATTTGCTTAAAACAGAGCACACACACAAACACTACACAAGCAGCAAAATAAAGTGCAGGAAAGTAAAAGGCACACAAGGTTTGTTAACCCAGTTCGGAGTAAACACCTCCTACTCTGGGGGATACCAATCCAGGAAGGAATTCCACTATAGGAATTAATCCTTATGACTCAAGACACTGACTCCCAGTTCCAAGCCTAAGCAATTATCTTCCTCCTAGTCTTGAATTCTACCCAACACGTTGAGTATTAGAAAACCTCTAACTTCCTATTCAAGCAACTGCAACCCAGCTACTTGAACTACCCTTTGAACTTAACCCAGTTCTGAACACAAAAACTCCCCTGTTTTGAAAACAACTTCAACACACAAAGACAGCACTCATACCTACAGGCTTAGAGTGATTACAACTCAAAACAAACCTAAACCAACTCTAACAGAGTGGTGCACAAACAAAAACTCTAAGTTTAAAACAAAGACTCTATTCTCTGAATAATGCTCTGTACTTCGTATGTCTTGAATAGCAGCAGCCCTCCTCTATTTATAGCCTTCAACAAGTCTCTTAATTATGTAGCCAATCTTCTGAATTGGATTTGTTTCTGAACTAAGAATAATCCAATAAGGAAACAAATAAACCAGGAATGTATCTTTCAAAGATTCTGCAGAAATAATACGATCTTCATAATTTTAATACCAAATCTTCATTAAATCTTCTCCAATTCAACAGCAATCTAGAAGCAATAATCCTGGAACAAATCCTTGCCAAATGTCGCTAAGATTCGCATAAAAATAACTTGAAAAACATCAGCTTCTGATGAAGTCAACAAAAGTCAACATGGACATCAGAACCTGAAAACAGCTTCTGAAGTGCTACAGTGCTTTCAGCTTCTGATGGCATTTTCAGCTTCTGAATGGCTTCAAAATGGAAAACTTCCAACACAAGAAATGTTCTAGATGAGGAGATGCTTCTATTCACTACTTTGGTTTTTGCCAAAACATGCAGCCAACACAAAAGACTCAACAATCTCCCCCTTTGGCAAATTTTTGGCTAAAATCATCCAAGTTCTTCAATCTCCCTTATAATCAACTCAGCAATGAAGAACTCCATAAACAAACATCATAGCAATTAGTTTAGGCAGCGGATTCAGCTATGTTACACACCAGCTTCAGCTTCTGAACTCCTGAAGCACACAGATGCTACTCATCAACTCCTGACCATTACAAATATGGTACCAGAGCTACTCCAAGGCAAGGTATCAGAGCTACTGATCAACTCCTGATCATCACACACACTCCCCCTGCAACTCAGCAAACACTCAGCATACATCAAACTCCCCCTTACTTCTGAATCAGAGCATATCAGAGCCAACACTTCAGGAGCTGAACACAATTGTTCTTCAGGACCGTACCTCAGGTTCATAGAACCACTTAGGACCATAACAATCTTGTACTCCCCCTGAGACACATACTCCCCCTCAATAACATCTAGACAGCTCTTGTTATATTTGTTCTGAACTCTGAGCTTCACAAACAACTTCAGAACAACACTGAAAGCTGAATTTGAACTAATTCTCTGAGCAGCAACACTTGGTATCAGAAACAACACATTACATAAGATTTTCTCCCCCTTTTTAGCCACAAAATTATGACAAACTTCAGACTTCAAATAGGGATTAAAATCAGAACAAGTAACACAGATCTTAGAAACAACTTCAGACTCAGATTTAGATTCAGGATCACACTTAGCACAGGCACAACTGGCAGGTACTCTAACTTCCTCACATCCAGTTTGCAGTAATTGCTATAAGTCTTCATGTAAACACACACCTAACTTGCTTCTTAAGTTTTCAAACTGTTTAGCATCCAAGGCCTTTGTGAATATGTCAGCAATTTGTTCTTCAGTGTCCACATGTTCCAGTTGAATAATCTTGTCCTCCACAAGGTCTCTGATAAAATGGTGTCTGATGTCTATGTGTTTGGTTCTGCTATGCTGAATTGGGTTTTTAGAGATGTTGATAGCACTCAAATTATCACAAAACAATGTCATAACACCTTGTTTCATGTTGTACTCCTCCAGCATCTGTTTCATCCACACCAGTTGTGAGCAACTACTCCCAGCAGCAATGTACTCAGCTTCAGCAGTTGACAATGACACACAGTTTTGCTTCTTGCTAAACCATGAAATTAAGTTATTTCCCAAAAAGAAACAACCTCCTGAAGTGCTCTTCCTGTCATCAGCACTTCCAGCCCAGTCAGCATCACAAAATCCCATCAGTTCAGAACTTGGACTATGAGAATACATGATTCCATAGTCACTGGTGCTATTCACATACTTCAGGATCCTTTTAACTTGTGTCAGATGACTCATCTTAGGATCAGCTTGATATCTTGCACATACTCCAACAGCATAAGTGATATCAGGTCTGCTTGCAGTTAAATACAATAGGCTACCTATCATGCTTCTGTACTGACTCTGACCAACTGATACTCCTTGTTCATCTTTGGTTAGCTTCAGATGAGTAGCAGCTGGTGTCTTCTTATGAGCAGCAGATTCCATACCAAACTTCTTCACTATGTTCTTGGCATATTTACTCTGAGAAATGAAGATTGTATCTTCCATTTGCTTGACTTGTAATCCAAGAAAGTGAGTAAGTTCACCAACTAAGCTCATTTCAAATTCTGATTGCATTTGCTGAACAAACAGTTTGACCATCTTCTGAGACATCCCTCCAAACACTATATCATCCACATAAATCTGAGCAATCATCAGACTCCCATTTTCATCTTTCACAAACAAAGTCTTATCAGAACCTCCTTTTCTGTAACCTTGAGCCACAAGAAATTGAGTAAGCCTTTCATACCATGCTCTTGGTGCTTGCTTCAATCCATATAAGGCCTTCTTTAACTTGTACACATGTTCTGGAAACTTTGGATCCACAAAACCCTTAGGCTGTTCAACATATACCTCTTCTTGCAAATATCCATTCAGAAATGCACTCTTCACATCCATCTGAAACAATTTGAACTTGAGAATGCAGGATACACCCAACAGTAGTCTTATGGACTCTAGTCTGGCCACAGGTGCAAAGGTTTCATCAAAATCCAATCCCTCTACTTGAGTATAGCCCTGAGCAACCAACCTAGCCTTGTTTCTGACCACAGTACCATTTTCATCTGTTTTATTCTTGAATATCCACTTAGTGCCAATCACATTCTGTCCTTCTGGTCTTGGAACTAGATCCCACACTTCACTCCTTTTGAATTGATTCAACTCATCTTGCATTGCATCAATCCAAAATTCATCAGTCAGGGCTTCTTTCACATTCTTGGGTTCAAACTTGGACACAAAGCATGAATCACTAGCAGCTGGTTCTGATCTCCTGGTTCTGACCCCTTGATCTAAACTCCCAATGATAAGTTCCTTAGGATGATCCTTCTGAACTCTAATTGATGGCCCTTTATTGGTAGGATCATGTTCTGGATGCTCATCTGCTTCTTCAGACTCTGCTTGATTTTCTGCTTCTGAAGATTGTTCTTCTGATGCTTCAGACTCTGGAACAACTTCAGACTCACTTCTATCTTTCTCAGCAGTCAGATCATCAATTACCACATTAATGGACTCCATCACAACTTTAGTTCTTGAATTAAACACCCTATAAGCTCTGCTGTTCACTGAATAACCCAGGAATATGCCCTCATCAGACTTAGGATCCAGTTTTCTTCTATTCTCTCTGTCAGCCAAGATATAGCATCTGCTTCCAAAAACATGGAAATATTTGACTGTAGGCTTTCTCCCTTTCCACAATTCATACAGAGTTGATGCAGTACCCTTCTTTAAAGTGACTCTGTTGTGTATGTAACATGCTGTGTTCATTGCTTCAGCCCAGAACATATATGGAAGTTTCTTAGCATGCAGCATTACTCTTGCACATTCTGCTAAAGTCCTATTCTTCCTCTCAACTACACCATTTTGCTGAGGAGTAATAGGTGCAGAAAACTCATGCTTTATACCTTCAGAAGCACAGAATTCTGAGAAACTCTTGTTTTCAAATTCTTTGCCATGGTCACTTCTGATTCTGACAATACCACAGTCTTTTTCTCTTTGTAATTGAATGCACAAGTCTTTAAATACTTCAAAAGTATCAGACTTTTCTCTAACAAAACTGATCCATGTATATCTTGAGTAGTCATCTACCATTACAAAAGCATATCTTTTTCCTCCAATACTTTCTACTTGCATAGGCCCCATTAAATCCATATGAACAAGTTCTAGTACTTTGGTAGTTACCTGGTGAACTAATCTGGGATGAGACTTTCTTGTTTGTTTACCAATCTGACAATCACCACAGACACTGTCCTCATTGATCTTCAGATTAGGTACACCTCTGATAGCTTCAGTACTTAGGATTTTTTTCATCCCTTTCAGATGCAGATGTCCCAACTTCTGGTGCCAGAGTTTGACTTCCTCTTCTGAGCTCATAAGACAAGAAGTCAGACTTCTTTCTTCTTCAGAAAACCATAAATAGCAGTTATCTTTGGATCTGCAGCCCCTCATCTGAATCTTATCTTTCTGATCAGTAACAATGCACTCTTGCTTGTTGAAATTAACCTTAAAGTCTTGATCACAAAGTTGACTAATGCTGATCAGATTAGAGGTTAAACCCTTCACTAATAGCACATCATTCAGTCTAGGTAAGCCTTCACAGTTTAAATCACCAATACCCAGGATCTCTCCTTTTGCTCCATCTCCAAATGTCACATAGCTTCTGGAATATTGTCTGATATTGCTAAGTAGCTTCTTTACACCAGTCATGTGCCTTGAACACCCACTATCAAAATACCAGTCTTCTTTAGAGGTGGCTCTCAATGAAGTATGAGCAATCAGGCCTACATTCTGAACCTTAGGTTTCCACACCTTCTGAACACTGTGTCTGGGTGCAGTTGGTTGCACTCTTCTATATTGAAAGTGTTCAGGATATCCATACAGTTTAAAGCAAAAAGGTTTGATATGTCCCTTCTTACCACAATAATGACAGATCCAAGTATGATTCCTCCTTCTTCTGTTGTACTTCTGGGGTTGCATCTGAACATGTTTCTGAGGTTGCATCTTAGTATGCTTCTGAGGTCTCAACTGAATATGCTTCTGACCTTGCAACTGGGCTACCTTCTGAGGTTTCATCTGAGATGTTCCAATCATAGACTCATGTGTCTGAGTAGCAGGAACAAACTGTTTAACTGGATTTTTCTGCTTGAGATTCAGACTCTCATCAACAAATCCTAAACCAGTTTTTCCTTGTTTCTGACTTTCTAAAATTTCCTCCAACACATCAGTAGCAGTATTCATCATTCTAACCTGCTTTTTCATATGCTCAAGTTGGGAATTTAGCTGGTTCACTTCTTCTGTTAATTCAGAATTCTGCACAAGAAGTCTTCCTTTTTCAGCCTCCAGTTGAAAAATAGTTTCCTTCTGATCCAGAACTTCCTTGCACACATCTGCACTTCTAATGTACAACTTTCTGTAAGTGTCAGCCAGTTCATCATAAGAGAGTTTTTCAGCTCTGGTTTCAGACAATAGTGAACCTTCAGAATCAGAGTCAGACACAGACAAGGTTTCAGTCTCTAAGTACTCTTGAGACTTTGTAAGAACTTCTGATTTCTGAGACTGCAGCTTAACCATCAGACTTGTGTCACCCTTAGCAGATTCATTCTCAAAATCTTCTTCTGAATCTTCATCAGACCAGGACACAGCTAGGCTTTTCTTCTGCTTCTTAAGAAAAGTAGGACATTCAGATTTGATGTGACCATAACCTTCACATTCAAAGCACTGCACACCTTTGGCTTGGTTACTTTTCTCTTCAGGCTTGGTCTTTTTCTCATCAGTTTGTTGCTTCTTGAATCTGAAACTCTGACCTTTTGTCTTGGATTTTCTGTCAACCTTCTTCAGAATTTTGTTGAATTGTTTTCCAAGGAACACAAGAGCTTCTGATAAATCATCCTCATCAGACTCTTGTTGATCATCAGCTTCAGAATTCACACTAAAAGCTACACCTTTTCCTTTCTTATCAGGCTGTTTGCAGAATGCAGTTTCAAAGTTAAGCAAAGACCCAATCAGCTCCTCAACCTTCATGGTGGTGATGTCATGAGCTTCTTCTATGGCTGTAACCTTCATGTCAAACCTTCTGGGAAGTGATCTGAGGATTTTTCTGACTATCTTCTCATCTGTCATCTTCTCCCCAAGAGAATCAAAAGAGTTTGCCATATCAAGCACATTCATATAGAAATCCTGGATATTCTCATCCTCCTTCATCTTCAGGTTCTCAAATTTGGTGGTCAGCAGCTGCAATCTGGACATCTTGACTTTAGAAGTTCCTTCATGAGTGGTCTTCAGAATTTCCCAAGCATCCTTAGCCACAGTACATTGTTTGATAAGTCTGAACATGTTCTGATCAACACCATTAAAGATAGCATTCAAAGCTTTTGAATTTCCCAATGACAGATCATCTTCAGCTTTGGTCCATTCCTCCTCAGGCTTCAACACTCCAGTTTTGTTACCATCTTTGTCCAAAACCTCAGGATGATCCCAGCCTTTAATCACAGCTTTCCAAGTCCTGCTGTCAATAGATTTTAAGAAGGCACACATTCTAGACTTCCAGTACTCATAGTTTATGCCATCTAGTAGAGGTGGTCTATTGACATATCCTCCTTCTCTATCCATGCTTACCAGAAATTAAGTCCTCTGGATCTCACCCAAAATACAGGCAGGGTGCCTGCTCTGATGCCAATTGAAATTCTGGCCAGGCAATAAGAGACCAACAGGTTCTGAACAATACACAGGGCACAATAATTTGCTTAAAACAGAGCACACACACAAACACTACACAAGCAGCAAAATAAAGTGCAGGAAAGTAAAAGGCACACAAGGTTTGTTAACCCAGTTCGGAGTAAACACCTCCTACTCTGGGGGATACCAATCCAGGAAGGAATTCCACTATAGGAATTAATCCTTATGACTCAAGACACTGACTCCCAGTTCCAAGCCTAAGCAATTATCTTCCTCCTAGTCTTGAATTCTACCCAACACGTTGAGTATTAGAAAACCTCTAACTTCCTATTCAAGCAACTGCAACCCAGCTACTTGAACTACCCTTTGAACTTAACCCAGTTCTGAACACAAAAACTCCCCTGTTTTGAAAACAACTTCAACACACAAAGACAGCACTCATACCTACAGGCTTAGAGTGATTACAACTCAAAACAAACCTAAACCAACTCTAACAGAGTGGTGCACAAACAAAAACTCTAAGTTTAAAACAAAGACTCTATTCTCTGAATAATGCTCTGTACTTCGTATGTCTTGAATAGCAGCAGCCCTCCTCTATTTATAGCCTTCAACAAGTCTCTTAATTATGTAGCCAATCTTCTGAATTGGATTTGTTTCTGAACTAAGAATAATCCAATAAGGAAACAAATAAACCAGGAATGTATCTTTCAAAGATTCTGCAGAAATAATACGATCTTCATAATTTTAATACCAAATCTTCATTAAATCTTCTCCAATTCAACAGCAATCTAGAAGCAATAATCCTGGAACAAATCCTTGCCAAATGTCGCTAAGATTCGCATAAAAATAACTTGAAAAACATCAGCTTCTGATGAAGTCAACAAAAGTCAACATGGACATCAGAACCTGAAAACAGCTTCTGAAGTGCTACAGTGCTTTCAGCTTCTGATGGCATTTTCAGCTTCTGAATGGCTTCAAAATGGAAAACTTCCAACACAAGAAATGTTCTAGATGAGGAGATGCTTCTATTCACTACTTTGGTTTTTGCCAAAACATGCAGCCAACACAAAAGACTCAACATTCCCGGCTCACTTTCATAACAGCTTGAAGGACATTATTGAATTGCCTACTTATTGTTTCTTTGGATCTACAATAACTAAAGTGCATTGTCCTATATTTTAGGTTGTGAGCAAGGATATCCAAAAACATTGCGACAACTTCAGTTATAGGTGTGCGCTCTCGTTAAAAACGCGCAATCCTCCAAGACGTGTACGAACGCTCGGAAGGCTTTGTGAAGTCGCCACCAAAGTTTTTGTTTAAAGGGAACGTTGATAAACCCTTAAGTTTTTTGTTTTGAAGGGAAACGATAATAAAACCCTTGACGATGAGGAAAAGGACTGGTCATCGCAACCATTGTCGGGTTCGGGAGTCGATTACGCAAGGGGAAGGTATTAGCACCCCTCACGTCCGTTGTACTCAACGGGAACCTCCTATTTGGCTAAAGCTTAAAATGTTTTTAAATGTTTTGCGTGCATGCTTGTCTATGTAAAAAAGGGAAAAAGAAAATATGGTAAAAGGGGAAAAAAGAAAGTTTTTATTATTGTGCTTGGCAAGATGACGATCTTGCTCCTACGTATCTCCCGGTAGTCGGAGAAATCAAAGCGTACGTAGTTCTTTGGTAGAAAAACGTACATTTGTTGGTTATTTTTAATGAACGATGTTTTAACCGTATTCTTGCGATTAAACGTAGCTTGTATGCTCGCGGATGGGAGACTTAAGCGTATAGCTTGTATGCTCGCGCATGGGAGACTTAAGCGTTTGTTTACGAATCGCGCTTAGAATAGGTAAAACATGTCCGTTGGGTAAGAGGGTTCGAATTGGTCGCTATGGGACCAAAAGGGGTGCAATGGACTCAATCGAGTCGATCATTGACCGGAGTGACTCAAACGAGTCGATGGAATCTAGTGGCCACGGGGGACCAAAAGGTTCAGATTGACCACAAGGGGCCAAGAATTGGTTTGGTATGGTCGGATACGTTGAAAATGGAATGACGATTGTCCGAACGACGAGACATACGTCACGCATTCGTACAATCGGGGCAATGGAGAGACATACGTCAAACCATCCCTTTTTCATTCCAGTTTCTGGTTGAATTTCTTAGAAATCCCAAAGTTTTATCAAAACACTTGGTTTGGAGCTCAAAATGAAGAGGTTTTAACAAATTTGTGAAAAAACGCACAAGTTCGGCTCATTTTGCAAACGGTTTTGAAAAGCGAACAAATTCAGCTTAAGTCCACGTTTGATTTGAAAATCATGAACAAAGTTTTTGTTCATGTTTGGTTTTGAAAATGGTGAACATAGCTTAATTGCTCAAGTTTATTTGAAAGTTTGTGGACATAACTTGTTTTGCAAGTTATCCACACAAAGTGGCTCGAACCTGTGAATCCTTCAATTTTATGCAAAATCCTTGATAAGGTTTGAATAAAATGAGTTTTAAACCTCTTAGGTTCTGAGCTCTTGGGCTAGAACCTCAAAAATTGGCTGTTTGGGAGCCTAAACTCAGATTCTGAGTTCTGTCATGGTCGCACTGCGACCATGACTTCGCACTGCGAACAATGCGAATTTTTGAGTTCAGAAGCTGTTTCTGAACTGTTGTTCAGAAACAACTTCTGAACAAACTCAGAACCTTTTAGGAGAGTGAAAAGCTTTGAGTTTTGCAATGAAAAGAGCTGGACAAACCAGTTTGAGTGTTTTGCAAACCTTGGGATTTCTTTTGAAATTCAAAAGGGGTTTTTTAGAGCAAAAAGGATTTGAGCAAATTAGGATGCAAGCACAGCTATAAATGCAAAGATAATCACTTAGAACACTTACAGAGATCCTAGCAAAGCTCCTGCTGCAAGGAAATGAAATGAACTTGGATTGGTTGAAGTTCTTGCAAGGTTTTGATATTGTTGAATATGAGCAATGAACTTGTGTAAAGATGTGTGTTGGAATTGGTTTTTTGCTAGTGTTTAGTGCTGGTTTTTTCTGGTTGTTTGTAAGTGTAAGCAAGTGTATCAAGAGTGTAGAATGAGTAGTGCTTGTAACCTTGGGCATTGCTTCCTATTTATAGGCCAAAATGCAATCCAATGCAATGATGGAAAATCCATAGGACCTAGCTGATTTGTGGGCTAAAACCAGGCTAAATTGCTTTGCATTTAATGCTAAAGGATAGAGGTAACCTTGCTTTGTGCCAAGGGTCAAGACCTTGACTGATTTCAGCCACAAAATGCAGCTGAAATGATGAGAAAAAACTGCAAAAACAGGGCAGCTGCAATTGGGTGATTCTTGGGATCAATCCTTGCAATCTTGGAAGGTCAAGCAAGGAAAACGTGTACTGCCATGTACAGAGAGGTTGGGGGAAGCAAAAAGAGCATGTGGGCTGGTGTGTGGGAGGAGAAATCCAGCTGAAAACAGGGCACACCAAACAGCTTTTTGCAAGTGAAAACCAGCTGGGTTTGACTGGTTTTGGGGGAAGAAAGCAGGAAGAAAGTCCACAAGCTGGTGGCTGGCAACCTTAGGGTCAGTAGCAGGTCACTTGGGAGGGACAAGAGCTGCCCAAGGGCAAGCCAACTTGCTTGGCACATGCTAGGTTGGAAGAAAAAGCTTCTTTCCTTGGCATTAATGGCAAGTCCTTCAATTCTGGATTTGCTGAGCCCAATTGGCCATGAATGATGATAAAACAATAATAAAAATCATATGTAACAAAAAATGGAATTAAATCAAAGAAATCAAAAGTCTGCAGAAAAATCGCATACTTCGCACTGCGAAGTGGATTTCGCACTGCGAAGTCACCATTTTTGAAATGTTGACTTTTTGGTTGACTTTTGTTGACTTTGACTTTTCTCCTCTTTTTTTTGATTTTTGTAAATTCTTTTGAAAAGGCTTAGGACAAAATTGGGGTACAACAGCTGCCCCTACTTAATTGTGTCTTTGCATAGAGTGTATGAGTGCCGAGGGCATCTCATGAACTCTTTGCGAAGATCAATTAAGTAAAAGAAGGACCCAAATTTTGTCCTTCGCGGAACTAAAAGATTGTAAAATAGAAAAAGTAAGTGCAGGGTAAAAGATCGTCACTTAAACATCCGAGACGTGTATGAACGCTCGAAAGGTTAGGTGATTGGATCTGAAGAGAAAAAGATTGTCACCTAATCAGGTGATTTCAATCTGCGAGACGTGTATGAACGCTCGAAAAGTAAAAGATTGCGAGACGTGTATGAACGCTCGAAAAGTAAAAAGACTGCGAGACGTGTATGAACGCTCGAAAGGTAAAAAGCTTGCGAGACGTGTATGAACGCTCGAAAGGTAAAAAGATTACGAGACGTGTATGAACGCTCGAAAGGTAAAAGAGCTTGAGAGACGTGTATGAACGCTCGAAAGGTAAAAGAGCTTGCAAGACGTGTATGAACGCTCGAAAGGTAAAAAGGCTTGCGAGACGTGTATGAACGCTCGAAAGGTAAAAAGATTACGAGACGTGTATGAACGCTCGAAAGGTTGAAAGACTGCGAGATGTGTATGAACGCTCGAAAGGTAAAAAGCTTGCGAGACGTGTATGAACGCTCGAAAGGTAAAAAATTGCGAGACGTGTATGAACGCTCGAAAGGTAAAAAGCTTGCGAGACGTGTATGAACGCTCGAAAGGTAAAAAATTGCGAGACGTGTATGAACGCTCGAAAGATAAAAAAGCTTGCGAGACGTGTATGAATGCTCGAAAGGTAAAAAATTGCGAGACGTGTATGAACGCTCGAAAGGTAAAAAGCTTGCAAGACGTGTATGAACGCTCGAAAGGTAAAAGATCGCCACCTAAACAGGTAATCTGATCGGACAAAGATAAAGGATCGTCACCTAAACAGGTGGCCTTAATCTGGCAAAGATAAAGGATCGTCACCTAAACAGGTGGCCTTAATCTGAAAAAGATAAAGGATCGTCACCTAAACAGGTGGCCTTAATCTGAAAAAGATAAAGGATCGTCACCTAAACAGGTGGCCTAAATCTGGCAAGATAGAGGATCGTCACCTAAACAGGTGGCCTCAATCTTCGAGACGTGTATGAACGCTCGCAAGGTAAAAAGATTGTCACCTAAACAAGTGATTTCAATCTGACATGATCGTCACCTAATCAGGTGATTGGATCTGAAAAAGTCGTCGCCTGAATAGGTGCTTTAGACTTATCTGGGGAAATAGGACCTACAGCTGTGGGGATAGGGTAATCGTCTCTAGGCGTGGCTAGTACTTAGATTGTTGAAAAGGGAAACATGATTGTATGATGCATGACATGCTTCATGTTGTTTTATGCAATATGTTATGCAATATGGTATGATATGAGGTAGACTCAATCTGAATTTGTTTTGGGAAAACTCAGTTGGGGCATCCTAATGGTCGTGAGCAGGTCACTTGGGGATGTGATAAGGTTGGGAAGAAAACCGTCGGGGTTATTCTAAGAGAACTTACTGGGGAAGTTCTGGAATAGGTCCACTGGGGAACACTAGAGGTGATCAATGGATGTTGGTGAATATGTGATACTCACTGGAGAATATTGGTTGAGAATGCATGACATGAATATGAGATGCATGTATCCTGATTGATATGCATGTATGAATGCGTTTGGATATGCATGTATGAATTATGAATGATATGTGGGATGATGATTGGGTGCTGAGCAAAGTCGGTCTTTGGGCGAAATTGTATTTGGATGTAAGTAGATGCCAAGCATGGTTGGGATTTTTCTGGGGATTTGTGATTGTGATTGCCAATGATGATTGGTATTTTTTTTGGGTTGAGACTCCCTGGGGAATGTCAATAAGACTTGGGCTTCATGGGGATATAAGGATCATTTTGGAAGCATGATCAATATCCAGCCTTGTTTGATGGAAGAGATGTTTGGGGTGTTTTGACTGGGAAATTCTGTTCGACTTGTATGACCGATAAACTTGATGAGACAAGATTAGACCGGTAAGATAAAAAGTGGACCGGTATTGCATTATAAACACTCGGTAATCTTTAAAGGGGATGATGTCACAGGGGATATATCTGAATATTGACGGGGCAAAGCCGCGATAATTGATGAAAGATAAATACCTCGTGGGGATTGTTAATCCGCTGGGTAAATCGTGCTAATCCGCTGATGATTCCGCCGGAGATGCTTGTGCTTTGGTTGGCCAATCTTGCTTGAATCGTCCCTTCAGGCTCTCGATTCATTGGGGATATTTCTTTTGATTCGCTGATGACCCCGTTGGGGGAAATCCTTTTAGCAATTGACCATACTCGGCCTGCGAGGTTTATCTGCTCTATGGATAGATATTGACGCACGTTTTAAGTACTCACAGTTCAGAGAAAATGTGTTTGTTATCATTTATTCAAAAACATAAAAGATTCCACATAAGTTTTTTTTTTTGGAAAATTTTGTTTTAAGCACCATCATAAAAATGGGAAATTTTGACAAAAGTAAAAGACTTCGCTTGGGAAGAATTTTGTTAATGGGGTGGTGACCTGCCCCAAAGGTGTGGCTCCTTTGATCGTGTTTGGGATTGCTGATGGCAATTGGGCCTTTTATTGGTGATTGAGGAATGTCAATGACAACTGGGCTCTTTGTGCATTGTAGGGAGAGTGCCAAGCATGGTTGGGCTTTTTGAATGATTTGTGCACCGGGTATAATCGGGTTTTGGTTTAAAATTGTGGGTGCCAATGGAAATTGGGTTTTATTTGTTGGGTGACAATGAATACTGGGCTTTGGTGAGTAGGTGCCAATAACAATTGGGCTTTATTTGTTGGGTGCCAATGAATATTGGGCTTTGGTTTTGTTTGGATGTCGAGCGGGGTCGGGCTTTTATGATTGGATGCCGAGCGAGGTCGGGCTTGTATGATTGGATGCCGAGCGAGGTCGGGCTTTGAATGGTTGGCATGATTCATATGAAATTTGCGCATGCAATTTTAATGCCCCCATTAATCCAAGATTGCACTGAAAAATTCGAAACAAATACCAAACACAAAAAATTATATCGCACAGTTCAAGTTAATAACATGTTTATCAATGAACCAACCTATCACTCATTTAAGTAAATGAACAAATTGAATATTAATGTAAGGGGTTTTGAACACTCATCCGGCAAGTTTGCTAACATTCCGATCGAGTTATGTGTCCATCTAATCATTGTTTCTTAAAAGCATAAAAGCATTGATCAAAAGGTCTTTGAGGGTTGTAATTTGGCTGGGTTACAAAAGAAATGTCATATGTGGGGAAATTGAACTCAAATGGCCAAGCAAGAAGGAACATTCTTTCTAACTTATACCTTTCCTTGTTCAAATCACAACTTTTGGTGATTTACAAATGCTCTCTCTTTGATCTCGACATCTCTTGGATTTTATCGATCTTTCCTTTTCTTTTCTCTTTTCTTTTTCTTGGTTTGCTTTTCTTTCTTTCTTTCTTTCTTTCCTTTGGTTGTCAAGATCAATTAAGAAATTCACCGTTACTTGACTTTCACAACCTCCCTTTTCTCCCCAACTTATTTCAGGATGATACCCTAATTGAATGTTCCTTCCTCTTTTGGCAAGGGACAATAATCATGACGGTTTAAGGGTTCAAAAATTTGAAAGAAAATTATCAGAATTCAGTGACAATTTAACCATGAACTGAAAAAAAAAAATTTACAAACTCCGGCAATCTCATTAAGCAGTTGAGCTTATGAAAGTTGGCAGTTCATAGTTAACAATTCTGATTTGTTAGGCTCGAAGGGGTTAACAAATACTCACTTCTCACAGGGTGGGCTATTTGTGGTCAAGTGTTTTCACTCATATTCAAGAAATGCCTCGATCATGCCAATGCTTTTATACAATTTAAAACAACGTTTAGATTTAACATAAAAAGATCGAGTTAACAAAAATGCCGGCCTCCTGGATATGTATAATAATTTTGAGGCTTCCTCACATTTTGGCTGGTTCTAAATGGTTCATCGAATAAACACACTAACAACGCAAATTGCATGATATAGCTTTTGTGTTAAGTATATATCCTCATTTTGAGTTTAATCATACAAAAAACAGGAAGCATGTATTTAGCTTTGCGCAAATTAATCAAATTTATCATTACCATTTATCCGTGGCTAAATCAATTAATTTTGGATCAAACCATTGTGGGAAGATTTGTCAAATTCAAATTACCAATGATCCATAGCAAGAAATCTCGACATTTAAGCATATTAAAATTAAACAGGCATAAATGACGATGATTAAAAGGCCAGATAATAAAAGAAAGAGTACATAGTACAAATATGGATACAAAGTATTAAACATAGGAAGAGTGTATGAGAAAATAAAATAACATAAACATAAAAAACATGAGAAAACATCAAAAAAGGGGGCCACTCAAGGAGTGAGAGCCTCATCGTCCTCGGTCTCCTCATCCTCCTCCTCCTCCTCGTCCTCATCATCATCCTTTCCTCCATCATCACCTCCCTGGCCTCCGGCCGCTGTACCACTGCCTCCACCCTCTGAATACTCGGGCCTATCCCCGGGCCAAGTACCATGAGCTGCGAACATCTCTGGTGTCGGTATCTGAATGGCGGGATCTGTCGGCCTACCCAACTGTATCTGAAGGCGATACATGGAATCGTGCATCATGGTCATGTATCTATGACTGGAAGCATTCTGCTCCCATGTGAAGGTACAAGTGTGATGACCTTGTGATGCCGATGGAGGTCTGGGCCGTGGCTGCTGCGCCCTCGCCGCTCTCCTCCCTGTGCAGTGTCTCGCGATGTAGTCATTCGTGATCGTATTCTTTATGGTCTCGGAAACATGAGGAGGGATGGCTACTCGTGCCTCCCGGCAGAGTCCCATAATCAGACCCGGGAAAGCGAGCGGGCACATCTTCTTGGCCGGTGGCTTTATGCCACTCTCGACCACTATCTTAAGCTCCTGACAAATCACCCTGGCCACATCTACTTGCTTATGGGTGAGGATATAGTAGATTAGGGGGGTGACGTCCAAGGTGGTGGAGGAGGTATGGCTTTTCGGTTTTATATTGTGAACAATGAGGTGGAAGATGACTTGGGCATAGGTAGTGAGGTTGTTTTTTAGGGCTTTGGTAGGCTGCCCCGCCGCATTGAGCTCATAGCCCCTCCTGGATTGGAAGATGGTTTGGGCGTAGAGGTCGTGATTCCAATTGCCACGGTTTTGGTGCTTATGGAAAACACATAGTTCATCGTTCTCAAGTTGGAAGGGGTTGCGGAGATAAGTGTTGATGGCGTCGCGATCGAATCTAATGACCCGACCACGCACCATGGTTTGGTAGGTGAACTCTCCTTCCGGATCTGCGGGAATGGCGTTTGCATAAAACTCCCGGATAATGTCATAATTAAGGTTTAGTGGAGGGTTCACCAAAACTCCCCAACGGCGATGATCTATCAACCGTGCCAATTCTCGATAGGTGCCCCGCTCGCTTATGGTGAACTGTCTTTCAGCCCAGAACGTTCTGCTGAGAAGCTCCTCGTACCTCTCCTGATTTCGGAGGCTGAGGAAGCGGGAGGCATCGTATGTCCCTTGGGGTCTAGATCCTGATGCTTCACCCCTTGATCGTTTTCCCGTTGGTCTCGGCGCCATCTACAAGAAAAGAGACAAAGTTAGTAAACAACCTATATAATTACAAGCAAAATGGGGTGAAACCAATGGAATTGGAAAGGGAACATGAAAAAAAAAAAAAAAAATAGGTTCTGTTCTGCTACCTTCGCACTGCGAAGGCATGGTCGCAGTGCGACGTTGCTCGAGAAATTCTGGGTTGCCCAGAAAAAGGGTCGCAGTGCGAAGTTGAACTTTGCTCTGTGACCATGACAGCAAAATCCCCAGAAATCTGACCTAAACCCCTGGGTTAAGCCTCTCCCTAAAATATAATGCATGTAGATAAATGACTTCAGAATCATGGCTGGGTATCAAAAAGAAACTCTTAACAGCATTCTCTCTTTCAATTTTTGCAAATGGTTTTTTTTTTTAAATTTTACAAAATCAACTTGGAAATTGAAAGAAACAGGTTTGTTTCAGATACCCATAATGCATGCTTACTAAATCACAACTTAACATAGTAAACTAGGGATGAGATGAAGCTTAATATAAACTTAACCCTAAAAATGGAAATTTCAAAATTAGAAACCCTAAAACCCATACTGTTGTAATACGAATCAGAGATAAACAGAGGAGAAAGAAAAGGAAATCATACCTTGTTGTTGGTTCTGAATGGAATAACACACAAATTTAATGAAGAAAAAGGGAAGATTCAAAAAATGGGTATGCTTTTTTTTGAGCTTTTTTTTTTAGAAGTTATGGAATAAAAGTGTTGTTTTTTTAGTTTTAAGAGTTAAGGAAAAAAAAAGAAAACGGTTGGATAAAGGAGATAGTGGAAATGGGTGGTTGAGGGGAGTAAATGGAAGGTCAGCAGTTTTGAAAACTGAGCTGACAAAATTCGCATACTTCGCACTGCGAAGTAAGTTTGCTCTGCGAACCTCAAAGTTAACTTCGCAGTGCGAAGCTACCTTTGCTCTGCGAAGTCAATCAGATTCTGAATTTTTTCCAAAATTACTACCTTTCAACAAATTGGTCCTTTACATCCCCAACCATGGTTAAAAAACAGTAATAAACAAAAATTATTGATTGCCCCTTGACAAAATAAAATGCAACAATCATGAATGAATGCGAATGGATGATATGCAAAGGTACGGTTTATGAAGGTTCAGAACTTCCCCCCATCCTCACGTGTAGGCTCTAAAGGTGAGATTTCCTAAAAAGGTCCCTAGAGTCATAGATCTCACATGGAATTAAGGTCGTCGATGGACATACGTCACATGACTTCAATACATTCCACGTGAAAATCTCCTCTAGGTGGGGTTGGGCATCCTACCTCACGGACATACGTCAACGCGGGCTTCCGCTCACAACCACCATTCTAACTTAGTTTTCTCTCGAGCTCGGGTAGAGAGTCTCACACGTCCGGCATTAACCCGAACAATGTGGAGTAACATCGCTCAAGTAACATCCCCACATTTGATATATATGATATGAATATAAAGCAACATAAAGCATTTATAACATAAAGCAAGAGGATGATATAGATAGATAAAATAAAAGCATGCGCGCAAAGAAGATAAAAAACATTTAGCTTAAAAGCCAAATAGGATAGGCTTGACTCGCTAGTGGGAAAAGCTTCCCCAGTGAAGTCGCCAGCTGTGCGCTCTCGTTAAAAATGCGCAATCCTCCGAGACGTGTACGAACGCTCGGAAGGCTTTGTGAAGTCGCCACCAAAGTTTTTGTTTAAAGGCAACGTTGATAAACCCTTAAGTTTTTTGTTTTAAAGGGAAACGATAATAAAACCCTTGACGATGAGGAAAAGGACAGGTCATCGCAACCATTGTCGGGTTCGGGAGTCGATTACGCAAGGGGAAGGTATTAGCACCCCTCACGTCCGTTTTACTCAACGGGAACCTCCTATTTGGCTAAAGCTTAAAATGTTTTTAAATGTTTTGCGTGCATGCTTGTCTATGTAAAAAAGGGAAAAAGAAAATATGGTAAAAGGGGAAAAAAGAAAGTTTTTATTATTGTGCTTGACAAGATGACGATCTTGCTCCTACGTATCTCCCGGTAGTCGGAGAATTCAAAGCGTACGTAGTTCTTTGGTAGAAAAACGTACATTTGTTGGTTATTTTTAATGAACGATGTTTTGACCGTATTCTTGCGATTAAACGTAGCTTGTATGCTCGCGGATGGGAGACTTAAGCGTATAGCTTGTATGCTCGCGCATGGGAGACTTAAGCGTTTGTTTACGAATCGCGCTTAGAATAGGTAAAACATGTCCGTTGGGTAAGAGGGTTCGAATTGGTCGCTATGGGACCAAAAGGGGTGCAATGGACTCAATCGAGTCGATCATTGACCGGAGTGACTCAAACGAGTCGATGGAATCTAGTGGCCACGGGGGACCAAAAGGTTCGGATTGACCACAAGGGGCCAAGAATTGGTTTGGTATGGTCGGATACGTTGAAAATGGAATGACGATTGTCCGAACGACGAGACATACGTCACGCATTCGTACAATCGGGGCAATGGAGAGACATACGTCAAACCATCCCTTTTTCATTCAAGTTTCTAGTTGAATTTCTTAGAAATCCCAAAGTTTTATCAAAACACTTGGTTTGGAGCTCAAAATGAAGAGGTTTTAACAAATTTGTGAAAAAACGCACAAGTTCGGCTCATTTTGCAAACGGTTTTGAAAAGCGAACAAATTCGGCTTAAGTCCACGTTTGATTTGAAAATCATGAACAAAGTTTTTGTTCATGGTTGGTTTTGAAAATGGTGAACATAGCTTAATTGCTCAAGTTTATTTGAAAGTTTGTGGACATAACTTGTTTTGCAAGTTATCCACACAAAGTGGCTCGAACCTGTGAATCCTTCAATTTTATGCAAAATCCTTGATAAGGTTTGAATAAAATGAGTTTTAAACCTCTTAGGTTCTGAGCTCTTGGGCTAGAACCTCAAAAATTGGTTGTTTGGGAGCCTAAACTCAGATTCTGAGTTCTGTCATGGTCGCACTGCGACCATGACTTCGCACTGCGAACAATGCGAATTTTTGAGTTCAGAAGCTGTTTCTGAACTGTTGTTCAGAAACAACTTCTGAACAAACTCAGAACCTTTTAGGAGAGTGAAAAGCTTTGAGTTTTGCAATGAAAAGAGCTGGACAAACCAGTTTGAGTGTTTTGCAAACCTTGGGATTTCTTTTGAAATTCAAAAGGGGTTTTTTAGAGCAAAAAGGATTTGAGCAAATTAGGATGCAAGCACAGCTATAAATGCAAAGATAATCACTTAGAACACTTACAGAGATCCTAGCAAAGCTCCTGCTGCAAGGAAATGAAATGAACTTGGATTGGTTGAAGTTCTTGCAAGGTTTTGATATTGTTGAATATGAGCAATGAACTTGTGTAAAGATGTGTGTTGGAATTGGTTTTTTGCTAGTGTTTAGTGCTGGTTTTTTCTGGTTGTTTGTAAGTGTAAGCAAGTGTATCAAGAGTATAGAATGAGTAGTGCTTGTAACCTTGGGCATTGCTTCCTATTTATAGGCCAAAATGCAATCCAATGCAATGATGGAAAATCCATAGGACCTAGCTGATTTGTGGGCTAAAACCAGGCTAAATTGCTTTGCATTTAATGCTAAAGGATAGAGGTAACCTTGCCTTGTGCCAAGGGTCAAGACCTTGACTGATTTCAGCCACAAAATGCAGCTGAAATGATGAGAAAAAACTGCAAAAACAGGGCAGCTGCAATTGGGTGATTCTTGGGATCAATCCTTGCAATCTTGGAAGGTCAAGCAAGGAAAACGTGTACTGCCATGTACAGAGAGGTTGGGGGAAGCAAAAAGAGCATGTGGGCTGGTGTGTGGGAGGAGAAATCCAGCTGAAAACAGGGCACACCAAACAGCTTTTTGCAAGTGAAAACCAGCTGGGTTTGACTGGTTTTGGGGGAAGAAAGCAGGAAGAAAGTCCACAAGTTGGTGGCTGGCAACCTTAGGGTCAGTAGCAGGTCACTTGGGAGGGACAAGAGTTGCCCAAGGGCAAGCCAACTTGCTTGGCACATGCTAGGTTGGAAGAAAAAGCTTCTTTCCTTGGCATTAATGGCAAGTCCTTCAATTCTGGCTTTGCTGAGCCCAATTGGCCATGAATGATGATAAAACAATAATAAAAATCATATGTAACAAAAAATGGAATTAAATCAAAGAAATCAAAAGTCTGCAGAAAAATCACATACTTCGCACTGCGAAGTCACCATTTTTGAAGTGTTGACTTTTTGGTTGACTTTTGTTGACTTTGACTTTTCTCCTCTTTTTTTTGATTTTTGTAAATTGTTTTGAAAAGGCTTAGGACAAAATTGGGGTACAAGAATAGGAACTTTTCTTGTCCTTACCAATTGCCCTTTCTCTTTTAAAATCTTACAAAGCTTAAAAAATGCCCCCTTACTAACTCTTAACTACTCAATACAATCAGTTTCTATTCCTCTATATAAACGATTTTGAAAATTGCGCCTTTCCAATCTAAATTTCGAGCCGGTTCCTTAACAAAATATGTGTCATAATACCAAGTCATTGCACCTAAAAGCATAGTAACAACACCAACAACAATGAATGTTGTTTCCTCAAGCTCTCTCATCTCTTCATCTCTTTTACGTTTTCTTGAAGCTATCGAATCGTTGACTATACTAGTGCCCATTCTACTTGAAATCTAAAAACAATAAAATATGAATTGAAATCTGATAGAAAAAGCTTTCTATATGGTACTAGCCTATCAAAAAACAAGAGCAGTATCTACTCATTAATAAAGAGTCAATCAAACACAAACCACAAGCTTACACAGTTGAAATAAGTCAATTCTAACAATTTAAAATCCAAAAAACTCTGAAATCAACAAGTTCTAACAACTACACAGTGAAATCTATCAATTCTAATAGCTTAAATCAGAATAATAGTGAAATAAGTCAATTATAACAACTTAAAATCCAAAAAACTCTAAAATCAACAAGTTCTAACAACTTACACAGCGAAATCCATCAATTCTAATAGCTTAAATCAGAATAACAGTGAAATAAGTCAATTATAACAACTTAAAATCAAAAAAACTCTGAAATCAACAAGTTCTAACAGCTTACACAGTGAAATCCATCAATTCTAATAGCTTAAATCAGAATAACAGTGAAATAAGTCAATTATAACAATTTAAAATCCAAAAAAACTCTGAAATCAACAAGTTCTAATAGCTTACACAGTGAAATCCATCAATTCTAATAGCTTAAATCAGAAAAGCAGTGAAATAAGTCAATTATAACAACCTAAATCAAAAAATTCTGAAATCAACACCCACCGAGATCTATCAATTATAAGCAAAAAATATGCATACCTGAGCTAGAAATCTGAAGAAGATGATGGATAATCGTATAGCAAGGTTGAGAGAAGAACACGACGACAAAGATGATGCGATAATCTGTCTGCAACCGCAAAGATGATGCCAGGAGAGAGAAGCAAACAGCAGCGAGGAGAGAAGCACACGACGACGAGGAGAGAAGCACACGGCGGCGAGGAGAGAGAGTCACCACCGCGGCAGCGAGGAGATAGATGCACAGTGAAGAGAGTGAGAGAGAAGCATCGCGAGAGAAGAGAAGAGAGTGGTGTGAGAAACCGTGTGATGAAAATGATAGAGAATTGTGAAATTTTGGCAATTTAGGTGTTATTTTAAATCCTTCAAATTTTGCAAAAGAAAAATTCTTATCAAAATGCCTTGAATTTTAAAAATGAAGTAAATGTTTGTCCAAACAGTGGAATTTAGTCCAAGTCAATTTAAATACTCCAAAAAATTACATTCCCTCAAAATATTCCTCCATCCAAACACACTCTAAGGCTCCTCAAGTTCATATTGACTTTTGGGTGGCATTTAGGGTGCACAAATACTAAATTTGTGCACCATGCACAAGTTTTCTTGTGACCATTAGATCAAATGAATAACATAGTTCTATTATAGACCCTCAACACTAGATTCTTTTCACCATTCTCTCTCCACCCACCCACCGCCAGCAACAACATCAACCCTGTCTCCTTCTCTTTTTCTGTACTCTTTGTATTTCTGTACCCTCAACACTAGTTTTATTATAAACTTTTTCCTTAAAATGTCTGATTAGATTTTGCGTTCCTCAATTAATTCTTAGTTGGAATTCTTTACTGATTTACCAATTATTTAATTTCATTCCACCTTCCCATCCCATGCACTAATTCCTTGGCTAAAACTACAGTGTTTCCTTTCCTTTTCCGAGATTCTTCCTTTAAAGGAGATCTACACTCAACACCAAGCCTTGAAAATGTTGAAGCTAGAAAAGAGGCGGAAAATGAATCATGCAATTTTATTTTTAATTTTTTTCTTCATGTGGGAAAGTAGAATTTAGTACTGGAGGTCTTTTCTTGGATTTTTCGAATTGAACAACTGAAACCCCGGGAAAAAATTCAGATCTGATCCAGATCTATCATCGTGTTTCACAGTCAAGCAAAAATATATAGAAATCCAACCTCTGAAATAGTTGGAGTCGTGTGAATCAGACAGAGTGATTCACAATCATGTTAGCAAAATAATCACGCTTAGATCATATGAATGATACTAAGCCGCGTACGAAAATCACAAATCATAGGATTTCAATAATTGAGAGGGAAAATCTGAAACGTACCGATCCCAACATGATTTTTCTATGCTTTCTATTTTTAATTTAATTTCATTAAATAAAATAAAACCTTACAATTTAACAGATAAAAAATGAAATAATCATTCATGTGTGAAAGAGGATTTTTAAGGGTTGTTTCTTTGTGTGGCTCTTTACTTGTATTCTTGTTGTTGGGTTTCCAATTTTCCTTGAGCTTTGTTGGCTTTTAACTATTTCTGTTAAAAACAAAAAACTAGAGGTAGGAAGGTTGAAGATGAAGTGAAAAATATATGGTGTGGACAGACTACAATAAGATCAATGTTCATCTTTAATCGAGTGGCTAAAAGCAATTTTCTCTAACTTGTGCATGGTGCACAAATTTAAAAATTTGTGTACACTAAACGCCACTTGACTTATGTGTTTGAATGTCATTTTAGGTACGTTGTCCTGTTCCTGTGGAGAACAACCATATTTTGTAGCACATAACTTACTTCAACCATCATCATTGATGGTAGGCACATCAATTACTAAATATAACAAATTTCAATGCAAAGTAATACTCCCTCCGTTCCTTTTTAATTGTCACTTTTGCAGAAAATTTTTGTTTCTAATTAACTGTCACTTTCAAAGTTCAATGTAATATTAAATGTTATTTTTCCTATATTGCCCTTAGTAATTTATTGCGGAAAGAGAAATATATGAAATATGATATTAAATAATTAAGGCTATTATTGGAAAAACATAAATTGTTGTATCAAAAGTAGTAAAATACATTTATTGTCTTGGTTTGTGTAAAAAGTCAAAAAGTGACAATTAAAAAGGAACAGAGGGAGTACTATGTTAAAATTAAATATTTTTGTACTTCATTTAATATATGTCTATCGTATACTTGCAACTATTTTTAATAACTACGGGTGACATTCAAGAAAAATAGAAATAAATGTGTTTACAAAATGACAAATGATATGAAATAGAAAAATATTATAAATGTGATGCACAATATGATACGATGGGAGTAATATGTTTAGCACAAAGTCAATTAAGAACGAATTTGACTCCTTAAAATATCTTTGAGCCCAACTTTTCTCAATAAATATTGTAAATTTTTTATTATTTGTTGTGCTACTTTAATTTACATTTTATATGAGTGAAATTGCATCTGAATAATTCTTTTTTTGTCAAGTAACGTAGTAGTTAGAATTCATCTTTAAGGCGAATAAGCGGGGTATCCAGGGTTTGAATTCGACCTCTGCATATTATAATGCATTGTCCATGACAACTGAGTTATGTTCACGGTACTACTTCCGAATAATTCCATCTCTATTATTGTTAACATTTTCGCCTCTTTTTTTAATTGATGTACCCTTCATATTTCGTAGTTTACCTGTGAGTGTTTTCATTGTCTTCAACTTGAGCGAGAGATTGTTGGAAAATCTTGTATTGTAGTGTAAGTATACCATGTAGGGCCAATGAAAGGAAATCAAAATATATAACTAATGACTCCATTGAAAATATGAAAATCATCTTTCAAACATATAAATTACATCATCTAAAAGTATGTAATAAATCAACAACACATTCAAAATGGAGGGATTGGGTAGCTCAACTAATTTAAGTCAAAGCATAAAGAGTTGGAGACCAACTCATGGATAACTAGTGACATTTGACATTAAAAAAAAACAAGACATCCAAAATAAAAATTTCATGGGTTCACCAATTCACTAACTATTAAAAACATGAGGCTAAAATCATAAAACAAAAGTGATTAAATTAAATGACTTTTTTATATATAATCTATGGAGGAGAAAACTAAAAAAAAAGTGATTGTGACCTATAAATAAAAGAAATTAAAAAGAGTTTTTTTTTTTAATTTCAACCCATGTCGCCTCGTCACAACCCTGTTTTTTAGCAAGTTAAGCGAGACAGACAACCTATTAGTGTGGGATTCAAAATATCTTTACACCTCACTTAAAAAGGGTTAAACGGGTTGACCTGACGGGTCCAACCTGTTTTGCCATCCATATTCCTATCAGGGCATTGTTGTGCTCCACTACCTTGAGCAAAACCAACTTATGGATAGTTATCAGGTTGTTCCTACTTACATTAAACAAACCATGTGATATGCACTGAGTCGCTCCTACTTAAACGGGGGTTCACTTAAATCGGAAAAGTGTTTCTACCAATCTCAGATGCAATTACCCCAAAATAACTAGAGTACCACGTAACATAGGACACCATATCGCAAGAGGAATGATAGCAACAATCAAGAAATATCACACTAAAGACATCATTGAGGACATGGAGTCTCGCCCCCTAGATACAATCACATAACTCATTTATACCCCACTCACATACTTTGTTATATGACAACACTTGGGCGTTAGTGCCTCTTTTGCATGTACACACCCTACCGCTTAGAGAGGGAGCATAAGATTAGTCGCAGTGATTCTAATCACTAGACACAAGATGACACCCTCTGTTCGGGAGGTAAACCTCGTCTATATAGGAACACATTGTATTAGACATATAAAATACCCATTAAATAGATGTTGACTTTGGACTCAGTGAGAGAATAAATTATACTCCAATGACACTCTTTAAGGACTTTAAATAGTAAATTTTTATGGAAAATTGTGCATTTAATGCATCAGAAATTGAAGGGTCAAACTTTTGCAAAGAATAATTTCTTAATTAAGAAACCATAAAGAGTGTCCTAAGGACACTCGTTAACAAGACCCATAAAAATATGGTGTTGATGTCAAATTATGTGTCTAATAACCATTTCTCACATACCAAACAACTTGTTGGACTGCATTTACTTGAAAGTTGGAGATTCGTGTTTATCATCATTATACCCCCAAATTTAAAATACATCCGTCTCAAAATAATCGTTTCTTTACCATTTTTTTATTTGTCTTAAAATAATTGTCACTTTAGAATACCAATGCAACATTTATTATTTTTCACCATTATTATACCCTTGTTTATTGAATTTCATCCAACTTAACTATTTCACTAACTACAATTAATAGTAAATAATATTAATTTTACCATTGAAATCAACACAATTAATCATTTTTTTAAAAATCGTGCCCAAACCTTAAACATCTAAAATTTTGAGAAGGAGGGAGTAAGAATTACCATTTTATATTTTTGAATTTTTAATTAAATAAATATTATAAAGA
The DNA here is from genome assembly GCA_018208015.1 of Medicago ruthenica. Lineage (NCBI taxonomy): Eukaryota > Viridiplantae > Streptophyta > Magnoliopsida > Fabales > Fabaceae > Medicago > Medicago ruthenica. The sequence goes on from WNNG01000481.1 coordinate 60,597, forward strand.
TATTTACACACTCAAACTTGAAATAAATATAAATGTCATGCATTTAATATACAAAAACCACTAAAGTATCTATGTGATATATAAAGGGAACATGATACTTTTTCACTTCCAATTATACCCTTAAACAAATTTGTCTATATTGTCGGTGTCATTCAAAAACATAAAAATCTATATTATATTTGTTATATTGTTGGTGTTCATTAAAAAAAATAAGTATAATTTGTTACAATATGAAAGTGTAAAATATATATACTTATACTTTTAATCCAAATCAAAATTCGTTAAAAAACATTGTTTGTAATTTATATGCATTAGTGCGATAAAAAAAATAGGACAGATGGACACATAGTGCTCATCTTAATGCTGGTAAACATAATAAATATTAGTATATAAACATAAAACGTAGATTTTCATTGGGCATGTACACATAAACTTATCGAAATGGCTCGATATATCCTCACTTAATATACGTCGCTTTGAGGATATTTGATAAAATTTGAACGATACAAAGATAATTAGTATTATATTCGTAAGGATTGTAAGCGCGCGCTCATATATATATATATATATATATATATATATATATATATATATATATATATATATATATATATATATATATGAGTGTGTGTATGTATATATATAATTTAATATTTTTGGAGATTTAAATAGTTTGACCCCTGCTTGATAATTTATTTTAGATCATTCCTTTAAGGATTTTTTTATATAATTATTTAGAATATATAAGGTAAAATCAAACTATACAATGACACGAGATAGAACATATATTTATTTTATTATTTATTTATTTATTTATAAATAAAGATATGAAATCCTTTATTTCAAAAAAACACAAGTACTTAAATGCAGATATTCCTTCTTTTTTCCACATAATTTAATTAAACATTGTCAACATCTATCATGCGCGCTTTGCACCTTGGGCAGTTTGGGTTGTTCTTTGAAACAATCACAAACATCATGCAAAGCTTACACCCCTTCACACAAACTGATGGTGGAACTTGTTCGGAGGTACCACCAAGTTCAAATCCTAAAATTGGAGTTGATAAATCTTTAGATTCGACAGTGTCATGTAAGTTGTTAGAGCTCGATCCAGATGATAACTTCTGTGACGTCATATCAATGTTCTCATTCACCATTGAACCATCGACACTTCTTTTTTGTGTTTCCACCGGTGTTGGTTCAACCTTTGAATTTACAACCAAAGACATAAACTAAAATTACATAATTAGGACCAAATAATGTTATAGATTTCTAGGTGATTTTAAAAAGAGAAAAATATTAATCGATAGTCTATAGTTATTATGTTCTTTGCGATAATTGAAAATAACAAAAATTACATCATTTAATACTGAGATATCAAAATTGTAAGAACGAAGTCAATCAAAAAAATAGTTTACGTACCTCATAGTTGTATTGATCTTGAGATTCAATTTGTGCAGATTGATTGAGATCAAGAGAGGCGAGAAATTGCTTCCGGAGAAGGTCAGGATTAATGTTGATAGCATTTTGGCCTCTTTTCTTAATTATCGCACCACTCATCTTTCGCAATTTATCACCGGGTGACTCCATTGCCTTCGACTCAATTGAGAGATGAATACAAAATCATGTTTTACCATTATTTATAATAATATAATAATTAGTGCATTGGAGTGCCCTGACTTGAAAACCCAAGGTTCACGTTTATCATCATCATACATTTAATTAAAAAACAGTTTTTCGTTCCAGTCAAAAGAAAAATAGCAGTTATTGAATTTTAAATAGTATAAAAATATTCACACATTGAGACTTCAAGTAAATAGATGAGAAATGCTAACAACGTAATATTTAACACACATTTTTTACGCACTATTTTCTTAGTGAAAATTGACTTGAATCCCACCAAAACCATATTGATTTGGTGTGCATGACTCATGTGAACTTAACTAATAAAAGAGAATGTATTAAAAAGTAAGTGTGTTAAAAAGTGTGTTGTTAGCATTATTCTAATTAGAATAGTCATATATTAAGTATACAAAAACTATCAAAAGACTCGTGCATTGATTTATAATTTATTTATAAAAACAATATGATAATTTTTTTTAAAACACATGAGTATTTTCAAAATTCATATTAAATTCATTTCATGTTAAAAAATTTTAAATTTCAGTAAATGAACATTTCATAGTGTTCTAAACTTGTCTCATAAAAATCGTTAAAAAGTTTAAGAGTTTGAGGATAATTATACAAAATTTGTTTTAGCAGGGACTATAATTATAAGTAAATTTATTTTGTAAGGACTAAAAGAGCTATTAAAATTAAGTAAGGACTAAACTTAAAGCTTCCGGATTTTATAGGGACCAAAAACATATTTAACCCTAAAAATTATGTGTGTTAAAGAGTGTGTTGTTAACATTATTCTAATTAGAATAGTCGAATATTAAATATACAAAAACTATCAAAAGACTCGTGCATTGATTTATAATTTATTTATAAAAACAATATGATAATTTTTTTAAAACACATTAATATTTTCAAAATTTTATGCGATTATCTCAGCGGAAACAAATTGTTATGTCTCATGATAAAATTTTAAAAACTCATGAGTATTTTCAAAAGACTAATATTTTTTTGAACAATTCAAAAGACTGATATTAATGTGGTATTTTATAAAATGTTTGTTTATTTTATATGCGAAAACCTTTTAAAGTATTTGCATTGTGCCAATTTCGGATTTTATGTGCTTGTATCCGAACAACAAATGTTTAATATCCCGTTGATTTGTGATCGATACATAAAGTCGATATGATAAATTTTTAATAACTCGTGAGTATTTTGAAAATATAATATTTTTTTATGAAATATTTGTTCATTTTGTATGTAGAAATCTATTAAAATATTTGCACGGTTCCCATTATAGATTTTATGTTCTTATACTCCCATAATCAAATTTATATGTCCCATTAATTTGTAATCTATATTATATATAAAGAAAATAGCACCTTTCGGTTATTTTAGGTTGACTTTTTCTCTTTCCAAAATTATCTTCAACTTTCAATACAAATAACACATATGATAAATAGATAAGAGTAAATTCAAATATTAAAACAAAATGTAACAAACTGTATATGTCCGATTTTTTTTCTTATCATTTAAAACAGATAATGGATGAGAGTGAATTCAAATATTAAAAAAGGTGTAACAAACACAATATTAATTTTTTGGTTACCACACAAAATATATTATATAACAAACATTATATGAGTATGTCCTTAAAAAAAATGATGAGTATATGTCCAGTTTTTTTCTTTTATCCTTAAAAAATGTGTAACAAATTAGATCAAGTATATATATATTATATACTATATCTATACTATATATAAAGAAAATATGAGATTTTGGGCTGACTTTTTCATTATCCCAATTATACCCTTAAACAATTTTTTCTATAATAATAATTGTTGTTGGTGTCATCAAAAAGATAAGAATTTATATTATATTTTTTAGTTATACTGTCGGTGCCATTCAAATATATAAACATGATTAGTTTGGTTTGTTATAATTTGAAAGTAACAAGCATTTATATTTATACTTTTAATCAAAATCAAAATTTAATAAAAAACACCATTCATAATTTTCAAGCGTTGGCGCAATAAAAAGAGCGGAAAGACGGGTACGCGAGTGCCAGTCTTTTCGCTAGTTGGTATATAAAGTTGATACGATAAAATTTTGAAAACTCATGAGTGTTTTCAAAATACAAACTTAACGTAGACTCTTATTTAACCTTTCCAAAAAATCTTTAGAGTATTTACACCGTGCTCATTGCAGAATTTAAGTGTATACATCGGAGAGTACGAAACTTTATGTATGATATATATTTATCAATGACAAATATTTGTCTCACATTTTTTTAATATTTATCGGTACACAACAATTAACTTCGTATCAAACTCTTCTAGTCCACACTGATCAATCACAATGATGATAAATATTATTATATTGATAAAATTTGAACATTGTTTAATGAAAATACAAATATAAAGAAGATAATAGAAATTATATATATAACATAGAGAGAGATGAAAAAATATTGATTAAGAAAGAGAAAGTGAGATATCAGATAATAATTTAAATTTTAAATTAAAAGAGATAAGGGAAAAAAAGTTGAAAGAGAAAAGAAAGTGATAAAAAAATGAAAAGGAAGAGAGCGAATGGAAATAATAATAATAATAATAATAATAATAATAATAATAATAATAATAATAATAATAATAAAAAATAATAAAAAAGTAAAAGAGAAGATAAGTGGAAAGAGAAAAAAAATAAAAATAAGAAAGAGAACAGAAATGGAAAGAGAAAAATAATAAAAAATTAAAAATTGCCATTTTGCCACTGAAAGAAATTGATTTTAATTACTCGAACGAATGATAAGAATGTTATTAATATTCTTAAATTAGTAGTAGATAGATAGTAGATTGCTAACATAAACTTTTTTTTTTATGAAAGATGCTAAAGCATAGACATAATCCTCCATATATATTCCATAACAATGATCATATTTGTTGCAAAAAGTGTATCCAAACAAGAGTGTCACTTTAAATTTTCATTCAATATAGTTTTCATTGGGTTTTTCTTTCTAATTTTACCATCTAATTAATATCATGTGCATTACACACAAATTATTATTTTTCATTTTACATCCATGATTAGGAAAATACATCAATAGCATCTAAAGATACTTTAGTAAAATTATCATTTCTTTCTTTTATTTATTATATTTTTTTAGAGAATTTAGTATGTTTACTTAATATGTGTGAAATTGAAAAATACGATAATTATTATAAGATGAAGGGAGTAAAATGTAAATATCTTTTTGGTGTTATAAGATATGTAGATTTTGTAATAAAAAGAGTATATTAGATGCAACTTAGTTCGATCACTAGAGGCAGAGCAAGACCTAGAAAAACCATCCTAAAAACTATCCTAGTGGAAAAAGACTTGTTTTTTTTTTCAAGGATGGAAAAGGCTTGGCTGTCGTTGTGTTATATTTTGAAGAGTGAGACAAGTTGTTTTTAAATTGTAATATTTAGGATGAAATATCAAAGGAAAAATGGAGAGTACAAGCTCTGCTAGGGATTACAATTTAGGATGAAATATTTAGGATGAAATAACTCGTTAGATGACGTTGATCATGCTCAACGATGTAACCTAAAAACTAGAAGAGGATGGGGAAGTACACGACGAAGATGATCTCGTGAGATTTTGATTCATGCAAACTTAGGTAGCGAGGACGTAGAAAACAAATAGTCATGTGGAGGTTATTGATTTGTAGAAAGACCATTACTTATGCGATTTCAAGAATTCAATGAGTTTGCCAATGTTTTTAATTATGAGCCATACATGATTGATTGGAAGCATATTTTTTAGTTTTTAGCCATTTGAATGTGACTTCAATAGAGTTGCAATGTGGACACATAGTTTGGTATGCTTTATGTGAGAGGGGTGAGTGGACTTGCGACATGATTTGGTTTTGAAGTTTAGGCCGTTGGAGATAGTATGTAATGTTGAGCATGAAGGGTTGCTTCTAGTATGATATGCTTGTGAAAGGTTTTGTCATAGGAAGGTGGTTCATGGCAGAAAGATAGGAGACTTCAAGGAAGCTTAGGTTAAGTGGATGCTGGTTGAAAGAAGATGTGACAACACCACAAAATCAAATATTGCTCTTTAGGCACAGACACAATAGCTCTCACAAGTTCCTCAAACTTTTAAAAATGCCTCCAAGAGTAGTTAACCACAGTTCAGATAGTTAGCTAACGTATGCATGTGAACGGTAGTTATGAACCGTTAGGGACACCCAGCCATGTATAGAAACGGTAGTTAAGTACCGTTCAAATCCCTGTGACATCTTGTTTTTATTATTTTCCTGTTTTCCAATATTTCTACAGGACTTGTACAATAAATTGTGAAAACGCTTTTGTTAAAAGTATATCGACGTGAAAGTTTAAGCTATCAAAGGGAGAATGGGTGCATGTGAGTGGCTTTAAACCTGTATCATGTCTTCTCACAAAAGAATCAGTGAGGCTTAATGCATGAACAATGCGTGGGCACAGTTGAGCTTTTGAATGACAAACATGATATGGTGTATAGGGTTGGGAATAGGCTAGGCTGAGCTAGGCTTTGCAAGGTCTAAGCCTGGCCTGCCAAATTTTTTAAGGCCTAAGTCTGGCCTGCGACCTATCATAGGCTTACTTTTGAGGCCTGAGCCTGGCCTTCTGAAAGCCTGATAAGGCCTGCTAGCCTGTTTAAAAGCCTATATCATATGAACATCTTTAAGTAAGCAATGTGATCTAAGTTTAAATAGACTAGCGAACTAATAGATCAATTAGATTAAACTCTCTTTTAGTAATCAACATGAGTTTTTAGGGAATTTAACTATATATTGCATCATATTTCAATTCTAGTTTATAATAATACATTTGTATATGCTAAAAATTAATGTATACTAATAAACTTAAATTACTAACGAATTTATATTTTAATTCAAAGTACAAAATATATTATAATAATAAATAATATTAATCATATTTACTTAAATAGACCGGCCTAATAGGCTTAAGAGGCTTTTTGAATGGTCTGTGGCCTGACCTTTTAAGCTAAATAGGCTTCTAAAAAAGCCTAGGCCTTCTCTATTTAAGAAAAAAGCCTGGCCTGGTCTGGCCTGTCGTAGGCTAGGTCGTAGGCCCCTGTAGGCCGGCCTGGCCTATTCCGATCCCTAATGGTGTAGCTGCGTGTTTCTATTAGAAAGGCACGGACATGGATTTGGTGCAGTTAAAAACAACACAGTTTTAATCTTAACCATTGGATGGTTAGATAAAGTTAAAATATATGCATCCATTGGCTACACTAGCAAATTGTGTAAAACTGTGGTGTTTATTTACAACAACAAATCCTGGTCCGAAGACCGAGAGAATAAACATACAATCTTGGTATAAAATACATGATATATATGATATCATGTCAATCATAATTACATAATATTCCTAAAAACAAAATAGATTTACATAAACATCATCAGATCTTAATTGTGACTGACTGCAGATTATTTAAAGCTTTGATTTGATGCCATGTAAATCTTCAAAGCTTAAGTTGCAAGTTGGAGGCTCGTGAACGGTAGTTAAAATGAGTCACAGGGATTTGAACGGCAGTTTAACTAAACTACCGTTCCTATATGGCGGAGTCCCGAACGGTAGTTAATTACCGTAACTATCTTTGGAGGCATTCTCCGGTAGTTCGAGGTGTTTGTGAGTAATCACTAGATGCCTAAAGAGCAATTTCCCACAAAATCTGTGTGGACGAAATAAGAACATAACTAGCAATACTAATAAACACAATTAATGATGAAGATCCTAATAATGACTCATGGTAGCAAATTCAAAGTCATTCAATATATCAAGATTGAATGTGAAAATTTGAAATATAGACCAAAATGGTAGGAGCCTTTGATGTTAGTTTTTTTTTTTTTAATCTAAACCTTTCCCTCCTTCAACAATTTGTCAAAAGTCTAACCACATCGTGAAGCAATGATGTTGTTAATTGAATCTTATAGTAACAACTTGCATTCCTAAGGCGATTGTAGTTTCCCTCATCTTAACAGGATTCAACTATACCAATCACGATACGAACCGCAGCTTGGAGAATTCTTTCCGATCAGGTTTGTGGCAACACACAACTAGCCTAACATTGTCTTAAGCGGATGGATTCTCAGAGTGGATCCAAGACAGAATCAATGGCCTCCATACTCACTTTCCCTCTCTCTTTGAAGTTTTGAAAGTGGTAGGAGACTTTGATGGTTGTTAACAAGGGCAATGAAGGAATAAAAGGAATTATGTAAATGCAAACTAACAATAAATAGGGAATAGATTTGGGGCTGGACATGGAAGCTAGGATTTCTGGCTTCTTGTAGAATTGATTCTAGAAGACAGAATCAATTGTTGAAGAGGTAACCAAACATGCCAGAAAAAGGGAAGAATCGCGTTAAGGGTCTAAATGTGAGTTTGGGGTGCACAAACGCATAACCAAACAGAGGCGTAACAAAGAGTAACTTTTGTAAAATCACGGCACCACATTGTAATTTACCCAAACTCACAGCGATGCCGAACAAAAATTTAATCTACGACTACCGTAAAGCATGAAATGGACAAAGAGGGAATACAAAATAAAAATAAGGAAAAGGAAATTGTGTACCAACCTAAACTTGAGCCCGGTCGTGACCAAGTGTTAGATGCATATTAGGGCAATGGGCTGGGGGGGAGGGGATATGTTTTTTTTTTCTTTTTTGAATAAAGAAAAAGCATAACACCAAGCAGAAATTGTCACAAAACAACACCAGTTATGCCAAGTTTACAACACAATTTTGCATTATGCAGAGAGCAACACTAAAACTATATCCATCATTCACCAAGTATACACCACGTTATAAAACAAAATGAAACAGAGTACACATTCTAAATCCCAGAAGCCGAAACAGAGATGCTAAGTGCTCATTTGGAACTGCAGCACAATTCCATTTTTCGAATCAATATGATTCTGCTGTGAAAAATACGAAGCTACAAAATGTTGTTTTACCGCCAACGCGAGTTCAATGTTGTTCCAAGGTATTATAAACAAACAGGCTTTAAGTCTGGGGGAATATGATTTGATTCACATAGCCTCACGTTGACCCTGCTTAAGGCTATTAGTTTCCTTTGGTGATTTATGTTTGATATAACAGCTTGTAAACAGCAAAAACAAATCCTAAATTTTTTTTAGTGTGCGCCACAGCAAAGGTGTGGCTAACTTCAGTAACAATGAAATATCTAAACAGCAAAAACATGTGGTTCCATTAGCATAATTGGTAAAAAATTATCATCTACATGCTTATGCTGAACAGATATTGGTTTTACCTAAACATTAACACACATACAGAGAGAGGAGGGGGAACAAAGACATTGAAAAACAACCATTTCCTACTAACACCATAAATACTTATATTCTATTCAAAATGTATAACCAAAAGGACCTAATAACATTTTATAAAACTCTTTACATCATTCACAGCCAGTTATTTATCATATATTCCCTCTAGCAAGGTCTTTTCAACACAGATTAATCAACAACAATTTAGTACCAGCAATTCAATTCATAGGATTATTCATTGAAATTCTCCTAGATGACAAGGGGGAATGAAAGTACGCCTTGGTGCGTGTGCAGGGAGATTTACACCGAAATTTGGCTGCAGATCATACTCTCCACCCCAAATTGGAGGCATTCCAAAACGATTAGGAACTCTTCTCCTTTGGAAGAACCTCATAAAACCAGACCGACGAGGATTTTGGAAAAGAATTGGTGGCCCTAATTTCTTCTTTGTTGCCCGATACTGAGCAAACAAGTTCTTAAAAAACTTCATACCATTCACCCTTTGTCCAAACTCCTCCTCAAACTTCTTCTTCCACAACTCATCATTCGAGGCAAGGTACTGCAATTCAGAACATGTGCAACAAACTTTGGCCAAATCATCACCAGGAAGATACTCAAATATCAGCAGCTTAAGCTCCATCGGAAGACGCATAAAACATGGTGGAAGTTCTAATCCAGCTTTATCACAAAGATCAATTAAAAGCGGCAATGCAAGCCCGTCTTTCCCTATCTTCCACAATTCAAAAACTTCATCTCCACCATCGTTAAAATTACCATTAAATTCAGAATTTTCCAGCATCAATTCTAAAGGCTTGGCAAACCTACATTTATCTAAATAAACCCTATGCACCCTTGAACCAGCATCATCACATAATGAACCACAAACATTCACAAAATTCCCTATAGTCTGAATTTTCAAATTCACAGCATGAGATGAACCATTAGTAAGAATCTCAGGAAGGGTATACCTCAAAGATATCATTGATGAAGAAGATGACATATCATCAACCAAATGAGAGGAACTAATCGCCATACCCGAAACATCGTCCACACGAACAAAACCAGATTCAAGAATAACAGCATGAACCGCAAACAGCAACAGCTTCAAATCACTAACATCATCACCGAGCGCTTCCTTAATAACCCTCTTTACGAAATCAGGTTCTGGATTATTCTTTACAGCCATCGTCATCGCCGTCGCCGCCTCATCAGACCCATCAACCATCTCTGTGTCATTCACTTCTGGGGTGTTCAAAGTCGGAGACTTTTCGTCAGTTGTGGTGATTTCCGTCGACTTTTGAATGGTGGGTAGGTGGTTGGGTTTGAGAGGGAGGGTTTCGTTGTGGGAGAAAGCGTTAGGGTTGAAAGTGTAGAAGATGAGGTCGCCGGCGGCGATGCCGATTGAGTGGAGGGAATCGTTCGGGGAGGCGGCGTTGATTTCGTCCTTTCTGTTGAGGGAGAGATGAATAGAAGAGGAAGAAGATGAAGGGATGGTTTGAGAAATTGTGAAATTGAGTTGTTGAAAGGAACATGGATCAGGAACTTCGACTTTTAGGGTTTCTTTCGATTCTAAAGATCTGAGTCTAAGCTTCATGGTGTTGTTGATTTGGTTTCGCAAAATTCTGTAGAAATTTTCAAGTTGCTATGTATACACTGATATATAATTCTCTTCTTAGCAATGGAGACAAGGGATATGAATGGAGTAGCGTGTTCAATTGGGCTTTGTTTGGATTGATTGAACAAAACAGAGCGGAACGGAATAGAACAAAATGGAATGGAGTAGAGTGAAACATAGATTCTATTCCATTGGTTGGATATGTTGTGAAATGTTTCCATTCCATTATTTGGAAAGTGGGTGGAATGGAACAAGTTATAACTTTTTAATTCCATTTTTACCCTCATGTAAAAAAATATCACTAAATCTTTTTTAAAAAGAAATGGAATAAAAAACACTCAATTAAGACACAAATTATATAGAGCACAATGATGCAAGAAACTGGATTTTCTGTTCCTTAATACTAAAAAAATAGACCAAATCATGAAAAAGAGAAGCAAGAAACACGTTAGAGCATGCACAGAATAAGATACATAGCAGAGTTACAACTTACAGCTAAAAAAATAAACATGCAGAGCAATAAAGTAAAAACACACATAATTCATGAAGAAACCTTGTTGGATATGATTAAACGTAACTTACTCAACTTTTTCGCTTATTGAATATTGTATTTCCTAAAGAAACAATATTAATATCAAGAGGATTCATGAGGCAACAATCCAGGATATGCAGAAACGGGACATTGCAATAAGGACTTTTTTTTATATACACCGAGCAGAAGAAGAAATGTGAGAGGAAAAGGTATTAAGATAGGGGTAAAATAGTAATATTTTAATTATAAAGTTTCATTCCACTGGATACACCCCAAATTGGGGGAAAAAGAATATTGAAGGATTTGATGGAATGGAATGGAATGGAATGAGTTTCATTATGTTCCATTCCACTCCATTCATTTTTAACAAATCCAAACAATGGAACATAATTAGTTACCACTCCATTCCATCACACTCCATCACATTCCATCAATCCAAACATAGCCTTAAGTTCGACTTACATTCCGTTTCGCAAGGCTAAAAAGCTAGCTTATATCGTTTTATAGGTTATAGCAGATAGTTTATAAGCTTAAAAAATAGCCTCTTCTGGTAACTGTCTTTTTATCACTAGTTTATATTTTATTTTACTAACTTATAACTTATTTTTCAGACACTATTTTAAACAAAGAGAGTTTAAACTTATAGCTTATATGTTTTTCTTGCATGTTTACCTTTATTAATTTTTCGAAAAGTCATTCTTACCTTTTTACTACCTCCGCTCCAAATTATATGTTACTTAGGAAACAAAAATTGTTTTAAATTATACGTCGTTTTACAATACCAATAAATCATTAATGTTACTTTTCCTATTACTTTTTCTTCTTTTATTTATCTTTTTCATATCGTTTATTAAGGACAATAAAACAATTCATAATATCTCTCTTTCAGACAAAATTAATTAGATTTCTTAATGACACCCGACACAGATTAATAGAGGGAACGGTGGGGATAGCAATTGTCACCAATTATTTCCCCTTGGGTCAAAACCTAAAAAACAAAAGAAGCCCATAGAAAGAAAATGTATTTTTTGTTTTGATTGAGAACTAAAGGGACATTTAGTTTACGAAGCTGTGAATCATCAACAAGTACTCCTGTCTTCCTTCGTTTTCTCTCAATCTCGCTCGCTCGCTCGATCACTTTCAGTTTCAACAAAACCCCGCGTGAGGAATTAAACTCCCTTCATAAACCTTCTTTCGTTTCCATAGGTATTTTCTCCCACATTCATTTTTTTTTATTATTTATCTATAGAATAGATAAGACCACCATCAGATTGAATTTGAATTTCATTACTTACTTCAATGTCACTATTTCATTATTTTTTATTTATAATGTTATATAATACAAAGATTATACTCTTATAGATTGCAATATCATTACTAGTATTTCGAATTGGAGGCTTATTTGCTTAGATGTCCAATAATAATCCACAATATCCAGGTTTACAGGTACAATAACCTAGAACTACAAAATTAAATTTTGATGATTTTATATATTATTATTTTAAAATTATTTTAATTTTAATTTTTCTATATGTTGTAATAGCCAATTCGGCCTCCTATTCCCGGTTCAATGGATCCTCAGCGCAATTTCGGTCAACTCATGCCTGTCCAAGTAATGCTTTTATTTTATTTTTACTGACTGTTATGGTATGGAATCAACTCTAGGTCAAATTATTGTATATATATGAATAAATCGATTTGTTTCCGCAGTTTCGCCCGGTTGTTCCTGCGCAGCAGCAACAACAATTTGTTCCAATGCCGGCTCAACATTACCACCAACAGTTTAACGTTGGAATGCCGCCTCAAAATCAACAGCCACAATTTTCTCAACCAATTCAACAGTTTCAGCAGAGAGTTGGTCAGCAGTTACCACTCCCATCCCAGATGATTCCAATGCCGGTTCCGAGGCCGAATATGCAAACCTCGTCTGAATCGATGATGCCACAGCCTGATTCTCAAGCTCCGAATGGATACACACCGGGTTTAGGTGGCCCAGGAATGTCAATTTCGTCGTCGTTTATGGTAAAGTTTTGGCTTGTATTTATAGTGGATAATTTACTTTAATACCTTATCACACAAGTGCTGATTCAAGGTTTGCGATTATGCAGTTTGCATCATCCTCTTACGGTCAAGCGCCACAAAATAATTTTAATTCTACTAGCCAATACCAACCCGTTCCTCAAATCCAACCTCCCGCTGGTTCATCGTCCCAGAGTATTACTCCTGGTACAGCTCCTCAGAGCAACGGCGAGCAACCCACAGTTACAACTGTCATGCCTTCAGTATGAGTCTTACTTATTTTTGACTTCACACGGATTCTATGTTTTAACTCGGCGGGAATTTTATGCAGTCTCAATTTATTTATTTCAGGCTACAATTGTCCAGCCACACCTTGCCAAGGGTAGCTCCTCAGATTGGATCGAGCACACTTCTGCTACTGGAAGAAGGTAAACGATTCAAATGTTTAGTAGTGATCTTAGGTTACCGACCATGATTGAAAATAGATATGGAGTCGTGAGAGTGAGAATAGGTGAGGATTACAACCAGTGTTTTTAATATGCTATCCCCTTAGCACATATAATCGGGTTTGAAATTCTCTTTTATAGAATTTTGTGCCTGTCTTCATTACGCCCCTTGTCCTTTTTTTACCTATCATATGGGCTCCAAGCATAGTTTAGGTGTAGGCAGTAGTTAGCTTACCCTGATGGTACCATTCTTGATTAAAATGGTATTGAAACTACAAATAAAGAGAGTAGTTCTTGTAGATATCTTTAGTGTTTTATTTTCAGTTTAACATTTGTCCATTTCATTTTACCTAAACTGGCTATTCAACTTGTAATATAGTTAATGGATGGATTCTTATACTGTCATCACTCTTGCTACCGATTGCAATTTGTTTACATCTCTATCCTTCTTAACTTTTGGTTTTCATAAAAAAAATATTTCAACAAACCATCTATAGAAGGGAAATTACCATTATTATTTGGTATATAGACTTATCCCCTGGGCCTATGTTGCCGTCAATTTATAAATATTCTTGATGTACATTTGATGACTTAGGTCAGTTTTATATTCTCTTCGAGTAATGCTCAAAACTTTTCTAGTACAATCTGTCTACAAGTCTCAGTTTATAAACTTTCTCTTTATTTTACAGATTTTACTACAATAAGAGGACTAAATTATCTAGCTGGGAGAAACCTTTTGAATTGATGACACCTATTGAGGTGAGTCATACCGTTATTTTCATTTTCATGTTGTTGTTTGATTTGTTGGTCATGCCCTAGGATCTTACACTGTTTGGGTTTCTGGTGAAAGTTGAGAAGCTTACATGTCTCTTTTGGTCACTTAGTACAATATTAGCTGTGTCAAAAATATTCAAGTTTAATTGTTATTTGCTTTCTATTTGTCCATGTGTGGTGAAAATAATCCGGTACATTAGCTCACTCTTCATTGAATGGGTTTTCTCTCAGGCAGGCAACCATCAATCTTGACTTTTACGACTTATTGTAAGGTCAGTTTTGTGACAATTGTCGGTTGGACTGTCTGATATCAGCTTTGTTTTCCTTGGATGATGCTGTAGAACATTTTTCTTACATTCTTCTAAAATTTAAAATGAATTATGCTAGCAACACACATTCTTCTCAACACACTCTCTCTAATTGGTTTGATTTTAAATAGGCCCCACTAAATTTATGTGGAGCCTACATGATTTCGTGGGATCCAATTGAATTTCAACCAATTAGAGAGTGTGTTAGAAAGTGTGTTGTTAGCACTTCTCATTTAAATATAGAATGAAAGTTATTCCCTTCAAATCAGAAAGAATGTCAGAGAACAGTTGATTTTGTCCTAAGATTATTTTTAGTATCCATTGTTTAATACAAAATAACAATTCTTATTCCTTCATTATGTGCTGACTTCTAGCTTATGGTTGCTTATTCATGCTTCATTGAACAGTTACGTATACATGTTTAAGTTTGCTTCTGAAAGTAAAGTGCTCTTTCTCTGGTTCCATTTCATGTGTGTGCACATACTTTTATTTTTCTTTGATGTGATTTCTACTGTAGATAATTACCGTCTTCTATTTGCTTCATAGGCATTGATGGAAAATGCATAAATTATGTTGATAATATACACTGTATGTTTAAATAAGAAAAGAATTGTAATGATAGATCTCTTATTCAATCAATTTTTAATGATCAAAGAACAAAGATAAGTGTCAATCAATGTTAAGGCGATTTCTGATGACATTATAGTTCTCTGCACAAAGCTAATTCAATGTATTGTAAGAGACGGATTCTAGTATGTCCATTTTGCCTAACATTTTGAGCATATGGTGGTTGTCCATTTGTATCACTCCAAGCACCTCGAAGTTGGTGGCTGTTTTTTATGCCTTTTCCACTTTTACTTTACATGTGACTCCCATAACTTTAAGATGCTTACAGTTATAGGTACATGTTGTGCTACTCTATTGAGAGGTAGAATATGCATGGTGCCTTTGCTACTTACTGTACCTACTTTTTTATTTTAATGTTTTTAAATTCTATCATTGCATCATTGTTTAAATTGTTAATAAAATGTGTGTGCATTGCGCATGCCCGATGCTTCTAAATGTTTGGACAATTTTTTGTATTTATTTCAGACTATCGGTTTCCAATATTGCTATTTATGTATTGATCCAAAAGAATGTTACCAATCTTCCTGTTTGTAGAATAATGATTACTTAAAAATATCAGCATTGATTTTTGGGAAATGCTAATTTGTGCCCTAAGGGCACAAGATAAGGATCTTAAAATAGAATTAAAAAATAAATATTGCATTGAAAAGTTAAGTTTTTAAGCTTTTAAGGTTATGAATGCACAATTTCCAAGATTAAATTTCTACATTTAGTTTCTTATTTTGTGCCCTTAGGGGCTAGGGCACAAATTAGCTAGACCCTTGATTTTTTTATGTATTGCCCATGCCTTAGAACTTGGGTTTTCTGCTATGGAAGCAATAAGCTGCACTGCTTTCTATTTCTTCTATACGCGGTTTACTCTGCACTGCTTTCTATTTCTTCTATACGCGGTTTACTGCTGTCTGATTTTAGGATCTTAGAAAGGTTACTGTGAGTGGTGGTTACAAAGAAAATTTGCAGGTGCATTCATTTATGGACTCTTGGTATGAATGTACAATGTATCTGTTAAGGTTTGACTGGGAAGAAAAATAAAAATATAAAATGTGGAAGCTGAATATAATCGGCATTACTATAATATGCGGCCTCTAAATTTTTTCATCTTCAGATGACCATTTTATGCAAATATTTGTTAAATTATTATTTACTCATGGTCTGAACTCTGAATGATTGGGGACTAGATTAATAGCAGGAAGTACAAATTCATTTATGCCAATGAACTTAATTTTTTTGCTTAGGAATGATAATAAATATATAAAGAGAAGTATGTTGGTTTTCTAAGTTCTTGATGTCAGCTGGCTTGTTAGTAATTGTTCCTTTACCTTGCCCAATTATTTCCTGGATTTGCTGTTTCCTATCAAATTATTTCTTTAGAAGGAACTCTCCTTATGATAAGCTATCCACTTATTCCATTCTTTTCATTTTGTTAGAGGGTAGACGCATCAACAAACTGGAAGGAGTATACGAGTCCTGATGGAAGAAAGTGCGTCTTGGCTCTGTTAATTTGTCTTTTTCTTCTGTTTTTATTGCTTGTTACTGATTTTTCTTTTCACTTTTCTGAAAATTCTGTAGGTATTACTACAACAAGATCACTAAGGAATCAAAGTGGTTAATTCCCGAGGAACTCAAGGTTTCCACCATTGAAAACAATTTATTTTATTTTTTTAAAAATATTCTGGGTTATTTTGTTCCACATGTTTTTGTACTCATGTTTCTTTCCTGTATTTGTGTTTTGCTTCAAGTTTGCCCGTGAGCAAGTTGGAAAGGCAATGGTCAACGGAACACTTCCTGAGCCATTACTGACTCCCTGTACTCAACCCTCTGCCAATTCTGTGACTGAAGCAATGCCTAGTGCAGATAACTCATCTTTACCTGCTCAAGGCGAACAATCAAGTTCTATTTCAGTTGCGCCAGTTGTTACTACGTCCCCTAGTAATTTGCAATCTGAGATAACTTCTGGATCACGCGATTCTCCTACTACCATCGCTATAACTGGAACAAAAGTGGATGAACCCGAGGTGCCTGTAAATATTATCACTCCGTCAGATTCTAGCGTGGGAAGTGATAAAGCTTTTGTTTCTGATATTAATACTGCTGCAACACCAATGTATTCCCTATGCTGCTAGTTTCATGTTCATTCTATGATTTCATTTTTGTCTGCTGGTACGTCATTTTATTTATTTCTTGTAAAATGTTGTAGGAATGACGTCAATAACGTTTCAGCTCAAGATACTGTAGGTTCTGCTGATGGAGTTCTAGGAGAAGATAAAGAAGTATGCTTCTCTCATTGTAATCTTAATGTCTCTGATGATTTTTTTTTTCTGGCGGTTAGCAAGCTGATTAAATCTTTATTTATGCAGGATGGAAAAATTGACTCAATAGGGGAGAACGTTAATGACGTGGCCTCAGAAACAAAGTCAGTTGAGCCAGAATCCTTAGTTTATGCGAATAAGATGGTATGAGAATGAAATATCTTTATGTCAACTCTCTCTCTCTCTCTCTCTCTCTCTCTCTCTCTCTCTCTCTCTCTCTCTCTCTCTCTCTCTCTCTGTTCCTAGGCATTGAGCATATGCTATATTTCTTTTCAGGAAGCTAAAGATGCATTCAAAGCACTCTTGGAGTCTGTAAATGTTGGATCTGACTGGAATTGGGAACGGGTATAGTGATCTCAATTCATTGATATATTTTACCTGACTTATTTATATAAGTTATTACTTTTTGAACGTTTCTCTTGTTTGTTTGGTTTGCTTGGCATTGACGTTCAGGCTATGCGATTAATAATTAATGACAAAAGGTATGGTGCCTTAAAATCTCTTGGAGAAAGGAAGCAAGCTTTCAATGAGGTAATTCTTATGTAACCATGGAGAGGTCTCTTACTCCCGTTACTCTTGGTGCTTATTTATTTTTTCCGCTTGCCTGCACTTCACTTTAGCTCAAATATATCATCTGTCATTATCTCATTGAGTATCGATCTTCTTTCATCGATTTTCCAATCCTACAAAATTGATACATCACTTTTATTTAATTGTAAATTGGCAATCTTACAAAATTGCTATCTCTAGTCTATTTTGGCTAATGTGCTGCATCATTAACTTATGTTTATGAGATGATAATGCTGCTGTTTTTATTTCCAGTACTTAAGTCAAAGGAAAAAACAGGAAGCAGAAGAAAAACGTATGAAACACAAAAAAGCACGGGAGGATTTTAGAAAAATGTTGGAAGTAGGTTTATCTGCTTTGTCATAACTTTATAAAATATTACATGTCACTTCTTTGATTGTGCATTTATTGCTAATACATACAATTATTTTCCAGGAGTCCACGGAGTTGACTTCATCCATTAGATACAGGTTTCTTTTTTACTTAATGATATTTGGATTTATTTTTTTCTACACTTAGATTGGCCTAATCTTTCAATAAATATATACATGGGATCTTGCTATAGTTTTTTTTTTTTTTTTGGAAATCAACTCAGCAAAGCAATAGCTATTTTTGAAAATGATGAGCGTTTCAAGGCTGTCGAGCGAGAAAGAGATCGCAAGGATATGATTGAGAGCTTCTTGGAGGAACTTATAAACAAGGTGCATTCTACTATCTAATTGTTCAATCATTTTTAGAGCCTACGTACATATTTCCGGTTATTTCACTACTTCCTATCCTTTATACACGCACATATTTGTCATTATCTGCCATGTTTGCCTTGCTTCTGGGCAGAAACTTCAGCCTACATGTGTGTGTTAGCTCCATTGGTAGTATAATATACTGGTCTCCAGCATTTGCAAGCGTACAACTAAAATTTCCTCCATTTGTCACACTTGTCTTGGTTAGGATTTAAATACGATGTTTTCTGGATAAGCAAGATTTAGTTACGGTGGTTTCAAACCCATACTAAATTTTATTCAAATATAAATTGCTGGATTTGGCATTACTTAATTCTAAGCTGTAGCTAAATTACGTTATAGACCTATAGGTGAAGTGTGCTATTTTTTTTTTTTTGAAGGGAGGTGAAGTATGTTATTATTAGTAGAACAAGGGAATCTTTTTTTTTTTTGTTAAGAGTAGAACAGGGGACAGTGAGGGAGTTTTTTTAGGTTGTGTTCAATGCATTAAAATTGCAAATCTTTTAAAATGCTTTTAGTGAATATCAACCTGTGGAATTTTCATTAGGAACGGGCGAAAGTACTGGAGGAACGGAAGCGTAATACAGTTGAATACAGGAAATTTTTGGAATCTTGTGACTTTATAAAGGTAACTACTGTTTTTGTATTCGTTATGTTTCTAAAGGTCTTGTGTGATGTTGACATTTCTATTGATGCATTCATCATTTTCTCCATAGGCTAATACGCAGTGGCGAAAAGTTCAAGACCGCTTAGAGGCTGATGAAAGATGCTCTCGGCTTGAGAAAATTGATCGCTTGGAAATATTCCAAGTAACTTTCTTATTATTTTTTTAATTCACAATTAAAGCAAGCAAACTATTATCATGAATCAACATCATGATTCAACTTCTGTAATATTGAAATTTTCGGCTTATCTTCTTGAGACGGGCAAATAAATTACAGAACCCTCAACACTGTCAAATTATATACACATGCACACAGACACAAACATATATACATACAAGGTTTACAATATTTATTGGAAACATCACAAATAAGGAAACAATGGAAACTAATTATAACAGCATCTTATGTTGTATTCTCCCTAAATTAGTGATATTTTCCAACAAATCTAATTTATATTTTACCTTCCAGGATTATTTGCGTGATTTAGAGAAGGAAGAGGAAGAGCAGAAGAAGATACAGAAGGTGCTGTTATGTTTATGCTATACAAGTGGTTGTAGGACTCTACTTCCTTCCTTTATTTTATTGCATAATCTCATCTCTGTTCTCAATCAAAACAGGAAGAATTGAGAAAGACGGAACGTAAAAACCGTGATGAATTCCGCAAATTGATGGATGAACATACCACTTCAGGCATTCTTACTGCAAAAACTCACTGGCGTGATTATCATTCACAGGTTAACCGTCAATCACTCTGGTTATTCATCTTTCTGTTTACATTTTCTACACTCTCTGTTTCTGCTTTCTTTCATTAAATTGTTACCTTGTTTTAATTTTGTGATTTGTTGTCTTGGAAGCTTGGATAAACTATTTTACAGCGATGATGATGTTTTTTTGGTGGTCCTGTAGGTAAAAGACTTACCCGCCTATCTAGCAGTGGCGTCAAACACCTCAGGTTCAACCCCCAAAGAATTGTTTGAAGACGTTGTTGAAGAGCTGGAGAAACAAGTGAGTATGCTCAATTGTCTTTATGGTTGATTTTGAACCATCAGAGTACCTTTCATTCTTTCCTCACAATTATTTCTCAAAATATATTTTGTCCTTTTAAGATGCTTTTGGGAGTAACTTAAATTTGAATTTACTATAAAGGCAAGATAAATAATCATCATTTGAGATACTTTTAATTTTAATTTCTCTTCTGTTAAATCACGAGGCATCAAATGATTTTAGTTAGAAGCACACCCGCAAGAATTTATACCATCCTAAATGAATTTAAGATATTGCTCAGCAAAAAAAGTTAATTTGGGGGGAAATGATAAATTTCATTATACATTTCTTACTATGTTGAGATAGCATTGTTCCTCAACTCATATGAGCTGAACGACTTCTACATTTATGCATCCTGTCCTCGACTCATTTAGAGTTGAAAAAAAACTGTTCTTATAAAAACCTAATCTTCCTTCTTATTTAATGTTACAGTATCAAGACGAAAAGAGTCAAATAAAAGATGCAGTGAAGTCGGCGAAGGTATGAAAGATTTATTCTGTGGTTTTTGCTTAAAAATCCTTTTCTGACATATATGATGATCATACTTCTCAGATCACGTTGTCAACAACCTGGACTTTTGAAGACTTCAAATCAGCTTTATCAGAACACATTAGCTCTCCACCTATATCTGATTCCAACCTAAAGGTAGGTACACAAGTGACAAAGACACACATCCATGGGTATATGATTTTTACATTTCGGTACCAATTGCAAATTTGTGTTGTACAATGAATGGCGTCTCAAGCTTTTCATCACAGTTATGCTTGAACTTGTGGTTTATCCTTTTACTTATATTTATATCTATGAATCCAAAAACAAGTTTTAAAGTATAAACCGTGAAATAATTTTTTTAAAATCATTATCACAAGCTCAATTTTATAAGCATGAATAATTATCGGAAGTCTCTCTGATAAGTAAGTAAGCTGGTCACCTAATCATTTATTTTACTCTTGACAAGTTTTGGTTTTAATATTTCTCATATCAATAATTTTATTTTGTCCGATCTGATTTATTTTTAGCTCCCTTGTGGTAATTCTCATACATCTAAGTAAACCAATTTTAATAACTCTCTTACAAAGACCGCCTTCCAAATCAGGATTATAACTATATTTATGAAAACTTTGGATAGAGGCTGAGATTGTTTCAAGGATTTAAAATATCTGAAATTTTGATCAATTAGAGGAACAAATGTCACCTCTCTAGTGATTCTAGTTTCACCTTAAATTAGGTTCTACAGATCAATATATAATTTTTTCGCGTGAAGGCTGTCAGGGTGTTTCTGTGATAGCACTTGATCTGATTTTTTAATCAAACTGAGATTACCTCAGCTATCCCAAAATTATGAAATTTTTACCAACTGTATTTATCTCCTGTTTCAAATTTCATTTGAGACAAGTTCCACTTTATTCCGAGATTTATATCTTAAGATACAAGGTTTTGTATGTAGGCTGCCGGGGTGAAGCTAAGACAATCTCAGCTCTGCCAGCTTAAGTTCCACCTTTTCTTCATGTTTAGTAAATTGAGCTGGGTTCATTAGTTCTCCAAAGGAATACAGCACATATACCTCCTTGCCCCACGAACACTGGCTTTGTAGCCATCAATGTCTTTTCATCGGGCCACCACTCACACCGCACCTTTCATGAACCCTTTCTTGCAGTTATTGGCCCAAGTAAGAGATCAGAGCTCAATTCTTCCTTCAACAACTTATGCACCTCCCCTGCATGGATGCAGTCCTTAGAAACAGTGACCATCTCCATGTAATACCCACAACATGTTGTCTGGATGGTTTGGTATGGACCGAATCTCCACCTCCTTTGCCACTTTCAATCCCCTCTCAATCTTCTCCATAACCATTACCACCAACATAAGTTTCTCCATTATTTTGGTTGTATTATATCATTTTCTCTCTATTAGCTTCTTGTATGCGGACCCAGTTCACTGGGGTGAATACTTAATTTTGATCCAGTACCCAACTTTGATCCTGCACCGTTTGTCCGATTGTCTCTAATGAATAAGAAAGGTCTCCTGAACTAATTATTTTGTAACCAGTCTTCACCTCATCGTTCCCTTATTCAAGAATCCACCACATATAAAATTCTCAATTGTAAATCAAAATGGATTTGTGAGGAGCTTAAATCACTTACACAACTCATGCCTGAACCGCCTCAACAATCCGGGGGGAGCACTGGCCAGCTTCCCTCCCCTATCCACTCTTCATTCCTACCAGTTGAACCTGTTCAGTGCACTTTTTTCCAAACAAGCTACAGCTGCAGCCAAGTTCTCTCATTCTCTCTGGGATTAATTGATCTGAAAGTACCATTGAATAACAGTACAGCCAACCAAGTAGGCCATCACCCATAAAACCTCAAACCATCAAATCTACTCATGTCTTCCTAACTCCTTGGCATAATAGGTAAGTAGAAAACTCTGACTACTATTGTGGATTAAGTCAATTTAGCACATGCACTCCTGTTAGACATAGTAGATCTCTAGATAATATCCTATCTTATTCCAAAATTTGAGCTTGATTTGTTTCATACTTGAGGTTTCTATTGAGAGCAGATATCTAGGTCATACTTGCAGGCATTCTTTGCCTGTCCTAGGAAATGTTGGTTGACGTTATAAAATGCTTGACTGAAGTTCTTAATTTCACTTGGCATGAAACTTCATTCTGTTGGTCAAGATTAGTTCGAGTGAGTGTTCTCTCTCAGTATAGCAGTTAATAGGAAAACCCTTGGAGGCCTTTTTTTTGTGACGACTGACTGGAAACAGTCTGAAGTTACACTTTTCATATCAAACTTTCGACTTATGAATATGAGTAGTTTACCATGGTGAGTGACTGTCCTAAATTTTCTTCAAACTTGATTCATTATGGTAAGGCGTTTAAAAGATATCCCATCTCTTAAGAAAGTTTTCTTTCTGAAGTCTTAAGTTCTAATTATTCTTTATTTGGAAAATATCCCTTCTCCGTGTCTGGTCTGATTCTGTGCTATTCTGCAGTTAGTGTTTGACGAGCTACTAGAACGAGCTAGGGAGAAGGAGGAGAAGGAGGCTAAGAAGCGTAAACGTCTTGCAGATGCTTTCTTCCATTTACTATATTCTACCAAGGTGTGGTATTGTGGTCATTGACTAATAAGTGTTGTCACGTTGTTAATGATTGGGAAATAAATATTTTTGTTCTTTTGCTTAATTGTTGCAGGACATTACCGAGTCTTCAAAGTGGGAGGACTTTAGGCCACTTCTTGAAGATAGCCAAGAGTTCAGGTCTGAATTAAGAAAACTTTAACCATGAAATATAAATATTTCTTTCCTCTTTTAAATGTTTTTGAGGTCATTATATATTCAATGTATAAGTGAAATCATAATATTTCTAATATCATCCTAATTTAATAATATTCTTGTTCCTGATTTTAATTTTTACTGATTGTATATTGCTTTTCTAGATCTATTGGAGATGTGAGCCTCAGCAAGCAAATGTTTGAGGTGTATGTTGCACAACTGAAAGAAGAGGAAAAGGAGAATGAGCGGAAACGGAAAGAGGAAAGGGTATGAATTCTGATCATTTCATCCATAATTGAGAATTGAGATTTATGTTTCTCATTCATTATCTTTTACACACAAAATTAAAACTGTCTTCATATGAAGTTCAAATCCCTCAGACAATTAAAAGGGGAAAGAAGGAAGAAAAGGAGTGCTAATTCATTGCGGAAAATTAGTCATCTTGTCAATTGCTTTTTCTAATTCCAATGACTACAAAAATTATTTTCTTTATTGATTCTGTCTGTATTATTACCAATTTATACATATGCTCGATCTGGACATCTTACTAAATGTATCATCAATCACATGTGAAAGCATATCGCTGTGCTTGTTTTTTGCTGAATACCTTTTACTTTTAAGTCAGCGATAATTTTCTATTCATACCTCTTACCATACCTTGCAAATTTACAATGATCAGGAAAGGATACCCATGAATTTTCTTAACAAATACTAAGCGAGTCACAATATTATGAATATCTGCAAAATATTTTTCAAAATTTTCAAACTGTTGGTAACCTACCAGAATATGTGAGATGATTCCAGATATGTACTCTGTTGCTTTGGGAAAGTATTAACGTCTGTCTTTTACATTACTGTTCTCCAATCCACATAGGCAAGCTTACTTCTAAAACAACAGAATATCCTTCTGATTTGTACTATTCATTATTGGACTCACTTGCAGTGGTTGCATTATCTTTGGTGAAAAAACGTATTCATTTGGTAGCTAACAAGTTCTGAAATTTAATTTGGTAGCTAACAAGTTCTGAAATATAATTTTGTATAGGCAAAAAAGGAGAAAGATAGGGAGGAAAGAGAAAGAAGGAAAGCGAAGCAGAGAAGGGAAAAAGAGGGAGGGCGTGAAAGATGGAAAGAGGAGATACATAAGAGGGATAGAACAGACAGTGACAGTGTGGACTTAAATGAGGTCCACATCTCTAAAGAAAACAAAAGGAAGCAGCATCAAAGTCCGGACCATGTTTCTCACGAAACTGATAAAGAGAGGACCAAGAAATCTCACGGTCACAGCAGCGACCGCAAGAAATCCAGACGGGTAGGCAGATTCATTAGTTGTCTGTTTTTAACCAATGTTCACCATTGTATGTTTTTTCTGCTGTCATTTATTGTTTCGCTGATTGGGTGTGCTGATTTTTTGTTCTGGGATAAATGGAGCAGCATGGTTCTGGTCATGAATCCGATGAAGGTCGGCACAAGAGACACAGGAGAGACCATCGTGATTCTCATAGAGAAGGTGGGCAACTTGAAGATGGAGAATTTGGCGATGATGTGGTTATGGATAGATGGTAATCGTGTTTATTAGAACTTCATCTAGTACATTATGTTTAGCTCATATGTATTAACTTGGAACCAAAAAACTTATCAAAATATAATTTTTTTTAGAAAACTTCCTTGTATTCTGTAATGTTTTACACTGAAAAATTTGGTACTAGAAGGAAAAATTAAGTTCTCACTTGAGGCCCGGTTTGTGGCAACTTACATTAGTATAATACCATTTTTTTATTTTAAAATGTATTCTTCACTAGTATTGACATTGGTATT
Source organism: Medicago ruthenica (assembly GCA_018208015.1). NCBI lineage: Eukaryota > Viridiplantae > Streptophyta > Magnoliopsida > Fabales > Fabaceae > Medicago > Medicago ruthenica. The sequence goes on from WNNG01000481.1 coordinate 86,292, forward strand.
TTAAGTAAAATGGATGCAATGTTTTAATTCTCGTGGCCATGGTAAATTATCCCTGCTCAGTTAGGTTAGCTTGAATTAGGGTTGTTTGAATTGACTTATTTGAATTTATCTATACATACAACTTGTGAAACTGTTTGGGAGGGTTTATGAAAACAGCTTGTGTCGCGTCCATAAGCTGTTTTTAAGCTTATTTCCACAAGCTCTTTAGGATAACTTATAAAAACCGCTTATAGCTTATATGAAAATAGTTTGACTTTATATCAGTGTTATCAAATGGTGACTATAGTGTCGTTATAGTGTAGCACAATTTGAACATATAGCTATAGTTCTGCAATACGCTATATAGTACATAATGCGGTCAAACAGAGGCTCTAGGTGTACTATAGCACTTTGGCGGAGTAGAATTTGAGCAAACCGCTATTTTATATAATTTGAAATTGACAGTATTGCTTTATTTGTATGTTTTGTTATAGGAATAGCTTATATATAAGTATTTATATGCTAAACGTTTAATTAGTAAGGGTTTAGTTAAGTTGTTTATCCAAAAATAGGGTCTTAGTAGGGGTTACTTTAGGAAGCCTGAGTTACAATGATTATGGGTTATATAATGTTGCCTGTCCGATTTTCCTGTTGGTCCATGTGTACATTTTATTTGAGCACATAATCCCTTTTGTTTGTTTGTTAAAGTTCTGTATAGAATCCTATGTATCAGTGTTTTCAAGTGCAGACTGGACTGAGCATGAACCGGATTTGGGTTACTTCCTGTGATTTGGGATGCCACCTTATGTGCTTTGATCAATGATTATGAGGTAATGTTATAGTTTATTATATAGGTTATGTTGTCACTTAAATTGTCGTAGGTTAAATATTATCTTTACATTCATTTTTTTTAGTGACACATGTATAAAATATGTTTGTCCGAGTAGAATTGCGCTTTGATCCCTTAAACTTAAGTAAAGTATACTAATATTTTTATTAAAATTGTCACATTAAATATTATTATTACATTTTAATTCTTATGAAACACATGTATAAAATATGTTGGTCCAAGTAAAATTGCATTTTGATAAACTTAAGTAAAGTGTATTAAAAAAACACACACACCCACATATATATATCTTAAATATTATTTTTAATTTTGAATGAACACATGTTTAAAATACGTTGGACGAAGTAGATTTAGACTATCATCTCTTTTTTTTTTTTAAGTAGACTTTCATCTCTTAAACCCTTAAATAAAACATATTAAATATTTTCATTAAAATTGTCATGCATTAGATTTTATTTTTACATTTTAGTTTTTAAGAAACACATTTATAAAATTCGTTGATCCGGGTGAAATTGAACTTTGACCCCTTAAACAATTAAGTATACGAAATATCTTCAATTAAATTGTCATGTATTAGATATTATTTTTTACATTTTTATTTTTAACAAACATACACGTATAATATATGTTGGTTCGTGTAGAATTGAACTTTGATTCGTTCAAAAAAATACTGTGTTCGAACTTTATCGAAAGAAAAATTGTGATTTGATGGAGAGTTCTTATTGAAAGTGGCCAATTGATTTTTCAATAGAGTTTAGTCACGGACAAAATTAGTGGATATGGAGTATTTTGATAAAAAAAAAATGAATAATATAATAAGCTATGGATAAGGTGAGAGCATTCGCAATCAAAGGATAGGGTTACATGTAAATTTATTTATATTCATTTTGTCCACTACTTCCAGTTTCTAATGTTGGCTCATGATTCGAGTCTGGTGATCATTATATTGCATTTTGAGCAACATGAGTAATTACTAATTAGACATGACATTTTAACTTAAAATCTTGATGCATTATGTGTACAAATCATCTCATTTATATATTGTTTAACATCTACTTTTTCATTCAATACAAGATTTTTACTCACTTGATGTACCAATAATCTTTCTCTCAAGTGTGAAGTCATTCATTCATTTGTTTATGTTGCCCAATCAAACATAAGCATTTCATCTACATACACTTTCATTGTTGTTGACACACACATCAACGGATACGCTGCCCCACCTTGTCAGGTAGATTTTTTATACAAGAAATTGGTTAAATGATGGACTTTGTTACCTCTGTTGGTCATGATGGGGAGTCACGAGGATTATCACATTGAACTTTGAACAACGACACAAGTTGGATTATAAACTACATCTTAATACGAGACTCTTGTTCACACTTGATATATCAACATCTAAAAATGATATCAACATCTAAAAAGGTCACTAAGCACTCATCTTTCCCCATGTTAAAAATATCAACTGTATTCATTTATGAAAGATGACCATATGGTTGACGAAAAACTCGTGATGATACAAAGATAGATAGATGCTAAGTTAGCTAGATTGTCACTAGAAATGCAAAACCCCACCCACAGCAACCGTATACCAAATGCAACCGTGATGAAAAACTTCTTAACTTTATTAAAGTCATAAAACCCCACCCACAGCAACCGTATACCAAATGCGAATAGCACTGTCCACCCATTGCATCTTCTCATTGCGTGTAGCTTTTAATGTTCTCCTTTAGGCATGCCAGTTATTATTTCATGAGCCACTTGAAAATTCATTTTTACCAATTTTGCATTACATTGTTCTTTACGCGTGTTAATGCCTTCATGATGCTTTGTCATGATTTTAATTATTTATTGAAAGTCATCGCTATTATGCGAATCTTAATCTTGAAACAAAAAGAAATGATATTTGTGACAATTTTTGAGACAACTCTTTTTCATATTTTCAATTATGTTTTTATTCTCTCTCTATTGTATTTGTCCAATAAAAAAAAGAGAAAAAGAAAGTTATCATAAAATAATTTTACAAATATCATTACTTAAACGAAAATCACTTCGGTACTTGAGTGTAGTTAAGGATTTAGCATAGTGTTCGATTTTATTTTGAAAGAATTTAGCATCATTCAATATTATGTTATATTTCATATTAATTTATTTTAAAATAAATTCAAATTTTAAATGAATTTTGCTTATAGGATATTTGATCCGAGCAAACTTCAAAGTATATGTAATTTACCAAAAACACATCATTAGGTATAATTAGTTCATTTTTTTGTCAAACAAACCGTATAATTACTAGGTCATTAAACAACTATTTTGAAGAGAAAAAAAAAATGTTCGGTGGAATAACAAAAATTAAATTAAAGACGAACTTTTTGTAAAAGTGAGAAAGTAAAGATATATGTCTTTCTAATTTTAGAAATTAAGATTACAATAAAATTATATAAATAAAAATCAAGTGATTGAGTTTGAGAGAACCCGAGATTAATTTTTAGATAGAACAATTTTTTAACATGATTTACTCTTCGAATTACTAGGAGTCCTTTGATTAAGGAATCAGAGAATTATATAAATAAAGAGTGAATAAAATCATTTCACTTTACAAATAGAAACCCTCAAGAGTCTACCTCACAATTATCATAAATGTAAGAAATCACGTTGAATGAAAATGTTAATGTATACTACTATTAGCACTTAGTCGCAATATTTGATAGAGTATCTTGATTTAACCTATAGGTAGAGGCTTTTATGTGGTAGTCAATTGTTATGCCATACGTCTTTAAGGAAATCTCATCTCTAAAGGTTTATTAGGTGAGAGAGATTAATGAAAATACTACATCAAACATTTTTATCTATTTAGTGTAGTTAAAAAAAATCATTTATTTATACATTTTTGTACTTAATCTTTTAATCATGAAATGATAACATGTGAGCCCACGTATTAAACTAAACATGAAAAAGCTCCACCACAATAAATAATGTTGCGAATTTTCTGCGTGAGAATTCATACTCATCCTTCATTTTTCTTTTGAAAAGTATGGGATATATGCGTACGTGAGACATGTGACTCTTTGACTAATTTATAATTACTCATGCACTAATGAGAATCCAAAAGTAAAGTTGCATTGTAGCCCTTGATTTATTATTCCCTAACAATTCATGCACTATCTATATAAAAGGATCACATAGTCCTATTCTTTGCTGCATCACAAAGTAATAGGCAATTCTAGAAAGCAAATAATTAAATGTCGTCTAAAGTTAGTGCCCCCCTTTGCCTTGCAGTGTTCTTCTTCCTCTTCCTCACCTTCACATATGCAGGAAGACGTGGCCCAGTTTCTTCCCCTATCATTTCAAGCAATAATCAATATGAGGTGAGTTGCTTTAATTAATATCAAATCATATTATATGTAATCTCAACGATGTGGTTCAGCTAAGTGATTAAGGAGCTTTCGTGAAATCAAATTGTTTTGATTTTTTGCTAAAACAATTTTATAATAGACTTTATTTATTTTTTGTCCGAAGATCGAATTACTTAAACAAAAGTATATAATATGTCCTCTCTTTTGTATTGTTCAATTAATTAATCATCTTGTTTTCATAAACGTGTTAATTGAAGGTTTTGGAAAATGAGAAGGTCGACATAGAGGAGAATTGTAAGGGTATTAGTGAAGAGGATTGTTTGATGAGAAGAACACTTGTAGCTCACACGGACTATATCTACACACAGAAGGAAAAACCATAGGTTCAAAGATGGTTTTCTACACCTTGTTGTAATTTTATGTATAAGCTAGCTATAGTTTTCATATGCAAATTAATTTTTTACCTTTGAACAGTTAGTTTAGTTCACTTTGTTTTTCAATTCGTGCAGTTGCAGACAGAAGAATCTTAAATTTTGTGTTACATGTGTGTTCCTTTTTTTTTCATAATGTAAGCCAGTGTGTATACTAATTTTGGAAGAATATTTTGATATAGTATTATAATTTATACATAATACTTATGGAGATCTTATTTGTTTTCTTTTTGGGTTAGGGGTTGCAATGTTTCCAGTTTGAATGGTCCTATCAAAGTATAAGCTATAAAGTTTCTGTCTTGTTTGGCTCATAACCAACAAAATGTATCTAAAGTCGGTCTTTTGCAAAGTGAATAATAACTTTTGCAGGAGAAACAGGGAAAAGTTTAAAATTATAGATTCTTCGTGTTCAAGTTTTTTTTATGTTTCTATTTGTTCTGATGATTTACTAATGTATGCATTGTTTTACATTTTTTTTGAAAGGATATATGCATTGTTTTACATTGAAATTCAATAAAAATAATACTATTTGTCACACACACATCACCACTTTTAGAATTGATGGTATGGAAGAAGGTTTTCTTGCATTTAATTGTTGGAACAACCAGTGTCCGGGGATATCACATTGAGTTTTGAGAACAACATAAGCAGAATTCGACATCACTTGGTCCAAAAAACCAAAGCCTAATTAGACGAGGTTTGGAAACCCCAATCTTCTTGGCTGATAACAAAGAAGTAATTTGAGCCTCTTTCACATGTCAAATTGCAAGAGCATCCACACATGAGTTGGATTTTCGATAAACATGACAAATTCGCACCTTCCAGTCCAATTCAAAAAGTTCCATAACACTCGACTCTAATATTTATTATTGATATCGGAATGAAACTTGCATAGTTTATTATAAATGAACGCAATAGAGAAATCTCCTACTTCGTCTCTTGGTCATATGCAAACATATGGTCGATGCTCAATTTTTGGCGTAGGAATAGCCTACAATTTCGTCACTATTTCAATGGGGAACCCGTTGAGTAATTATCCAATCCGCCACTGACCGTTTTGGTTAATGAGGTCTACAACTTTAAAGTTCTTCATCTAAACTTGAATATTTGTGTCCAAATCAGCAATATGAAACCCCTCTTCTAGCCAACAATTCTCCGATGTTCGAATTATGTTTCCATCTCTGATTACCCAGAATAACATTTTAGATAAATTTGGCCAGAGTTGCACCAAGCTTGAATCACTTTGTTTAATTCCATTTTATCCCTATCATATTTATCATTCATGACATTACACCACAAAGATCTGTCGCCACTCCTTAGTTTCCATCATAGCTTCATTCATCTCTTGTAATCTTCTGATGCCAAGTCCCCCCAACTGATTTTGCATGGTAATTTTCTCCCAACTGATTGCATCTTTGTATCATCCCATGCATATGCCTTTGTATCTTTGTATCATCCCTTGTATCAACCCCCCGGAATCTCTTGTAAACAAGCTTTGAGATAAACTGGCCTCAATGACTGATTTAGCTAAAATAACTCTGCGTACAAAAGATAAGTGTTTTGCTTTTCATGTTACACTTGTTAAGTAGTCCAACGAAGAAACTTTATTTTGAAAATTGTATATTCAATACATTGAAATTTTAAAAAGAATTTTTATCTACATAAACTTATAAATTATTTCCTTTTTTGAATCTTTAACAAATAGTCTAAGAGCATTTGTTAGCATGACATTTTTTTTTATTTGGTTGAGGATATTTCTAATGTTTCCATATGGTGTTTGTAATTTTTTTTTGAGTGAAATGGTGTTTGTAAATTATTAAATTCTCCTTAGTTGAAATTGAACCTTGATGTAAACCTAATTTATGGTGACAAGATATACCCCGTTTTCTCAAATGTTTAATTTAATGTTTGATTTTTCAAATAAATTACATATTGATTCTCGTAAAAAAAAAACTAATTACAATTTATTCAAAAAACTTTTTCTATCAGGAAAAATTATTCAAAACTTAAGAAATATGATTGCAAACATTTTTCTTTAAAAAAATGATTACAAACAATTTAAATTATAAACTTAATAGTCAATATGCACTTGTAAACTTTTCCCCCTTTTTTTATAGATTCTTTCCACGGAATGTAATCTTATTTGAATTAAATATGATGATATCGAACCAAAAAAAAATTGAATTAAATATGAGCACCTCTAGCAGATGATTAAAACTTAGTTTGTCATCTTATTTGTGATTCATTTTTTACCAGCAGTTATAAACTTTCTAATTTAGTGTACAGTTTAATTTAAATTCTTCAAAATAAATCTAGAGTGATTAAATTACAATTACTCAGTCCATAAGTCTTAACTTGCCTAATAAAAATACTACCAAAATTTATTTTGTCTATCGACAACAAAAATAATTATCATAACTTACTATAGTCCAAAAAAAATAAACCACTTCCTCCGTTTCTTTTTAAGTGTCTCTTTTGGAGAAAATTTTTGTTTCTATTTAACTGTCACTTTCAAAGTTCAATGCAACATTAAATGTTGTTTTACCAATATTACCTTTAAATATTTATTGCGGAGAGACAAATATATGAAATGAGTTATTAAATGTATAAGGTTATTATTGTAAAAGTATAAATTATTGTATCAAAAGTAATAACATTTATTAATTATCTTGATTTGTATAAAATGTTAAAAAGTGACAATTAAAAAGGAATGGAGGTAATACATAATTCACAATTTAACTACCCATTAACCAATGGAAGCATTCAAAATGTTGTACGAGTCAACCACTTTAATAGGTACATTGCGATCCTACTATCTAGGGTGTCGTTTAGCCTGAAAAAGGCTAGTTTTTTTCCATCATGAGAAAGTTAGTTTTAGACCATTAGATCAAATAGGGAACACAATTTTATCATAGTCTCAACACTAAATTTTTCTTACATCATCTTCCACAACCACCCTTGTGTCTTTTCCTCATAAAGCAAAACAACCTCTTCCGACTGTGTAACTGTGGCTTCTTGTCATGGACCGTAACACAGATCTCACACCTCCATCTTTTCTTTAATTCAACACTTATACAATACCGATAGACTTGTGTTGTTTCTCTATTCTCCAAGTTCTTTTTCTTAAGCTTTTTTGTCATGTCTAAAAAAATTTCATCATAGAATCACGATTTACATTAATTAAGTCTTATCAAGTCAGCACAAACATTGGTAAAGAGCTCAACCATTGGACCTCATCCCGCTCAACCTCATCCAATTGCTTCTCTATCAATATCAAAAGAATATATTTTCTTTAATTCCTCATCCTTATACTCACAAAACCCATAACATTTTGGTTTCCCGGTTTCTCAATCAATAAGTAGCATCAAAAACATTTTTTTAAACATAAACAAATGAATAAACGTGAAAGTTAATTCCAGAAAATCCAGAACATATGATTGTTCATCTTTTTCATCATGATTTTCATCTTCACCAATTAATCAAATCAGTCTTTGATCAAATTAATCAAATTATCACAAAATGTAGAGAAAGTGAGGGAGATCTAGCTGTTAAACATGGTGGTGGTGGTGGTGGTGGTGGTGGTGGTTATGATGGTTATCCTCGGAGAGAGAGGAGAGGAGGAGGAGGAGGTAGAGAGAGAAAGTGAGAAATTTGGCTGATAATTGTGAGGTTGAGGTTGAATGAAAGGGAAAAAAATCTAGTCTTGAAGGAGTATGATAAGAGTGTGTTCTTTATTTGATCTAATGATTAAAATTTACTTTTTCATGGTGGAAAAAAACTAGCATTTCCTAGGCTAAACGGCATCTCCTACTAGTACTCATGATAATCTTGGTGTCGTCAAGTGTCGTGTCCTCCACCCGTTTTGAGTTTCTATGGTCAGGCTTAGCAACTACATTTTTTTTTTTCGGTCAAGTACTGCTACTGTACCATACTTTGAAATGGAAAAAAAAAACGAGAATCTCGTTGGTGAATAATTGATAAAAATACCGACGCTCTCTAAAGTTTGACTTTTTTTGTCAAAACTCTTATAAAACATAAGCATGAGTTTTTTTTTCGCAAAAAATAAAGCCAAACAGAATATTATTGCTGGTTCGAAACTTTTTCTTTTCAAAAATTAAACAAAACTAACTTTGTTTTGTGTGAATTAAATATCATATATGTGCAACTACATAAATTAATCTTTTGAGGTGGATATGATCTCAATAGATGACAAAATTCCATCAAAATATATAACATTGTTGCATTCTTAAATTGAAAGACATATTTTACCATCTCATTCAAGTGATCATAGTTAAACAAAACCAAATAGTTATATCCTTAAACATATTTTCTCTTGAAAACAAAGAGGTTATTTGGATATTGTGTACATCACTAATCGTGTTGTATTAATCATGGTTCAAGTCCTAGTTTTGATACTATGTGTGTGAATTTGAATTCCATTGCGACACCTGATTTTTTCGTTTGGTGAGATTTGAAAAAAATTTATTGAATTAGAATTTTAAAAGACTTTTTGATGATAATAAAATATTGTTGTATTTAATCAACAGTGATTATGAAATGTATAATCAAAACTTTTTATTCAATTCAACGAAATTCGTTAGTATTCAATTGATATTTTTTACAACTTGTAAAATGTCTTTATTAAAAAAACATAAAGATTTCGGTAGATATATTTATTTGTGGATTAGATTTTTTGAGATTTTTTACTTTAAAATTCAAGTAACACACTCATTTAGCAATCTGGCAAAAAAACCTTGACACTTTTTGAGACTCGCATAATTTTTGTGTTGCCGTTGTCTCTTTCCGCACTCATAGCTTCCTCTCGTTACTATTTCTTTGTTCATTGACCCTAAAAAAACTATTTTTACTGTTTTTTTTTTAAAAAAAAAAAACTTACAGGTTTTTATGTTGACTTTTTATATTCATTTTGTCAAGAAAACCCCTTGCATGTGCATTGTTCACATCACTATTTTATTTTTATTATTATTTGGGTTTTTTCAAAAAAAAAAGTTATTTGGTTTTATTTAGCAATAATTATGTTGTTGTTATCAATTTAAGAAGATATTAATCATGAATTCATTGTTCAAATACAAGAGTAGGAACAAGGATATGTTAACTTATAAAAGACTATTATATGTTCGGAGATATGGAGAAATGTTATATTTTAGGAAAATGTTAACTAGTGTCCCCGGACACTAGTTAACATTTTATAAATAAAGAAGAATCACATCATAATTAGAATCACATATTTTATAATACTTGAAGTTAGAATCACATCATAATTATTTGCTCAAAAAGAAGAATCACATCATTATTATTATTATTAGTCAATTAATGACTTTGTTACTAAAAGATTTATAAATAAATAAAAACTTCTTCAAAAAAAAGATTTTAAAAAATATCACTTTTACTTTTTCTTTATTCAAACGTTAGAGTTTGTTTATTATCGGAAATGTTACTTGTCCCCCAAAATGTTATCACAAGAAAATCTTGACAATACAAACTAATTCCCCTTCTCCACCTTTTTATTTTAAATCTTATTTTCTTTTGCGATGAATAGCACCATTCTTTATTTATGTTTTCATTCACTCTTGTATCGCTTTTTTCTTAAAAATTATCGAGTCCTTTAAAATATTAAAAATTTATAAAGTACTTCAAAATCTTAAAAATTTGATTTATAGATCTATTAAAATCTTTTAAATTTCAAAAAGTCAATACAATTTCATAAAGCCTTTTAAAATCTTCAAAACTTTTTTTTAACCAAAATAGTCTTTTAAAATTCCAACACTGTACACTCCTTAGAATGCAATTATGGAATGTCCACAATATAATATGATGTGAAATGTACACAATTTAAAAAAAAAATGTTGGCCTACGACCATATGATTTTGAAAGGCTATAAATCACGGCGTCGTTTGAATCACTTGGATCAAATTAAAGGAATCCTTACTTCCTTATAAGAGTATTTTACAAAAAAATACAGGTATTAAAAGAAGTTGTTGAAGTAATAAATTTGTCTGAAGAGTGTATAAATTTTACTAAATTGTCATTTACTCCCTCCATCCCTTTTTATAAGACTACTTTACAATAAAAATTTGTCCCTAAATATAAGACTATCTACAAATTTCTAGATGCATTTATTACTCTTTTTCCATATACACCCCTCATTAATATTATCAATATACTTTAAAATATGAAAAGTTAACATTAAATATCTCTATACATAAAGGGTAATTTGATAATAGTAACATACATTTATGACAAATTTATCACTTCAAACATTTTTCTTAATACCCGCGATTTTTGTAAATTATTCCTATAAAAAGGGACTGAGGGAGTATATATAAATGAATTGAATGTTTATTTTTCATATTTCAAGACAATCAGTAGTATTAATAAAGAGTATAGTTGAAAAATAAGTAATGAATGAATCTAGAAATTTGTAGATAGTATTATATCAAAAACAAACATTTTTGGGTTTTGCTAATGAGTGTCATAAGGATACTCTTTAAGGTTTCTTAATTAAAAAGTTATTTTTTAAAAAAGTTTAACACTTTAATCTTCGATGCATTAAATACACAATGTTTCATAAAAATATATTATTTAAAGTCTTTAAGGAATATCCTTCAAACACTCGTTAGTATTTTTGTAAATGATCTTATGTTTAGGGACGAATGGAATATTATTTGTCTCCTTCAGTGGATTAATTTGTTTGAGAAATCTAAACTAACAACAACCTAACAATAGAAGCTTCTATTCGTGGATTTGTATTTCATTCCATTCCATGGCACTGAAACTGCTAAAACAACTAATAGTGGGGACCCTGGTTACGTGATTTTTTGACGCACGGTATTTGCTGCTTGGTTTCGAAAAGACTAGAATTCCAAAATTCCAATTACTACTAGGTTGACTTTGAATCAATTAGCGATGAGGTCTACGATACCTCTTCATAATTTGGGGGCAATTTACCCTTTATGATATCAACTAATTAAATTGAGCATATTTTTGCATCTAAATCAAACATGGAAATATTTACCTCATATTCAATTAACGTGTTTTTATCTTTTCAATCAAAAAATTTAATGAGATATTTTATTTCCACATTTCAATTGTTACCAAGTTTGTTCTTCTTTTTTCTTTACCGTTTTTTTGTTTCAAATTTTTATTATTCTACAAAAAATTTTACACCATATCTTGTTGTTTTTTTAAACTTGGATCCGGAAAAAAAAAAATTCCAAACGTTGTTTTTCAGACATCAATTAGATTATTTTTTATTAATTAGACTATTATATGTTATCGTATGCATGTATCTATCAATATTAGTCTAAACGTTATTTTATTTTATTTATAAGATGACTAAATGCTATTAACCTAAACAAATTTTTTTTTTACAAGTTAAAAAAAACAGACTCATTTTAGTTCCTGAGATAAATTATAAGACCTAATTTAGTCTCTGAAAAATATATAATTCACTTTTATCTCCCCAAAAATATAAACAAAGACAACTTAGTCTCTACTTTCTTTACATTTTTTTTATTGATGAAAGAAAGATAAAGGAAAGAAAATAAGATACTAGCAATTTTTTTGAAAGATACTAACAATTATTTAGTACTTAGTAGTATAGTATAAGAGAAAATTAAATAAAATCATGATAGGAAAGACATGTGTATTTATAAAATGGAATAAATATATTTAAACAAAAATTAGATATGTTAAAAATAAAAAATAATTATCTCATTACAATAAATACAAAATATATTCCTTAACAATTTTTAAAATATATTATCCAATACAGAAGAAGTTGAACCTTTTTTCGGTCAATGTGATAACCACAATTTGACTGATCTCTATTTAAGTCACATTATAGCTCATACATTCAAGAATAAATTTCAAATCATTGTCAAAAAAGGAACAAGCCACATTTCGACTAATAATGGGTTAAGTCTCATTATAGTTCATTTGATATACAAGTAAGGTCAAACCATTGACAGAAAATAACTAACAACAGTTTGATTGATAACGAGTTAAGTCACACAATAGTTAATCTGAATCAGAAGAAAGCTCAATCCTTTGTCAGAAAATAAACTAACCACAGTTCGAGTAATCGCAAGTGAAGGCTCGCTATAGTTCATCTGATTCATAAAAAAAAGGTTGTACCTATGTTATAAAATGATTTGACCATATTTTAATGAGTAAATTACACTCTCATCACTTAAAAGATGCTTGAATTACACTCCCCTCCCCTCTTATGTTAAAACATACACTCCCCTCACCTCTTATGCAAAACGTATTAGAAAACTTTTCACTCCGCTCCCTTGAAAGAAGCTTGAATTACATTCTCCTCCCCTCTTATGTTAAAATCTACAATTTCCTCCCTTAATATGTTTTTTTTATATTTCTAGTAATCTAGCAAAAAAAAATCTAACACTCTCCGAAGAAAAATAGTATTGTGGGTCCACTTTAATATAATCAAAATTCAAATCCATATTGTTCTCTATTTTTTATTCACAATTTCATTAACATCTAGTTTTAAACGCTATTATAAATTATAAAATATAATACAACACAAAATAAAATTAAAATGAGTGAAAAATTACTAAAGTCGATAAAATATGAATATTTAAAAATGTATTCTATATTCTAAGTTATAAAATTAATAACAAAATAGACCTTTACAATTTTTTAGTGATGTAGCAATTATTAGGGATGACAAAAAACATAAGTTGATATGCATAGATAAAACCCGCCATAGGCATAAAGTGGGTAGGTTAATTCTTGTAGACAGATAAAATATATTGATATTTTAGCACATTTAATTAATGGATGCAAACATGGAAGTAATGATATTCGTCCTTAGACTTTATAATAAAAATTTAGATGTCATTTGTTGAGGTATTTACTACATAAAAATAACTATTTTAATTATAAATTGTTGTAGTACATGTGCATTATAAATTAAAAAAATAATAAAATAGGTGTTGGCTTGGGACCTTGAAGTATGCTTTTCTCAAGGTCTCAGGTTCAATTCTCTCCGATTTCAATTTCGATGGTCTAGTTTGACTTCTTCAAAACAAAAAAAAAACAAAAAAAAAATATTTCAAAAAAAAATTAAAATTAAACTTATTGAATTAAATTACTTTATAGTTAGAATTTAAATTCAATTACGATGCTAAAAGATAAGAAGTGATAACTAATTAAACATTATTTAAAAATTTGGATCCAAAGATAATTTGGTGATATTTTTATGCTAAATAGAAAAAAAATTAGAAAATAAAAAACAGAGTAAAATAAAATTAACAAGGGAGTGACACGTGTACATTAAAAAATATAAATATTCCATTACTTTTTATTGAAAATATAAAAAAGTATACATCATCAAAAGCAACTAAAAGTATAACAAAATTTGAATATTTAATATAAAATACACAAGTTCTGATACAAATTTAATATTTTAAACTTCTTAATATGCGCAAGTTTAACATGTGCAAACTTGTACACAATAAAAAAAATTCATATAACATAAGTCGAGTTCTATGATTTTAGAAATTTAGGTGTTTTAAAATATATTTTTTTGACCAAAAGGTGTTTTAAATTCATTAATTGCATAACTTTTAGACCAATATCTATTTTATTCTTATCAAAGAAAACAATTTTTAGACTAATATATTTATATCTTGGGAAAAAATAATGTTTAGTCTTCACGTCAAAAAACTAACGTTTAAACTAGTATTGATATATAAACACATGAGAATATATATTCTTTTTTGGGAACAAGGGAACATATAATCTAACTGTTGTAAAAGAAAATAATGTTTATGCTATTTTTTTTAGATCTTTCTAGGGTAGAAAAATAATGGATTTTGTGAATTTGTGAGAGAAGAAGAACCAAGATTGAAAAAAACACTAAGACATGGTGTAAAAAAAATTGCAGAAAAAAAAAAAGAGATGAAACAAAAAACAGTAAAGAAAAAAAAGAATAAAATATGCCTAAACAATTGAAATGAGGTAACGAAAGATTTCATTAGATTTTTTTATTTAAAACATAAAGACACACTAATTGAATGTGGGGTGAGTATGTAAATAATAAAAATATATTCAAAATATGTAAAATGTAATTATATGTTTGACTTTACTTAATGTAGTTCACATTGTTCATTTTAATTGGTCCGCATCAACAGAGAGTAATTTGCCCACAAATTTGTAAAGGGCAATCTAGAAAGAAAAAAAAAACCCGTATTACTTGTATGCTAATTATCCTCATAATTTAATGTTTCTATAGCCTCAACAAAGTTGGAGTCAAAGTCTAGAAAAATGAAATACTTGGACCATCTACAACATAGCATCTAAATTGGGTGTTTAAACGGATTCTCTATGCTCACATCACTTATTTTACCGTAATACTTAATAAGCACTAATTTTCTCCAATCCAACACCTCAAAAAAAATTATTAAATAGGTCCCACAAATACTTCTATATCATTTTACATTTTAAATAAATTTATTTATTTTATTAAGATTTATTAAATGAGACCCGCGAAAAATGAAGAGAGAGAGTGGTTACATAGTCACCCTTCCATAGACACCGATATATTATACTTCACAATGGATGTGTCTATTTAATGTGGTGTTAAATATTTGAAGCACCCACCATTGTGGATGGTCTTAAGCCGTTCAAGGAGATGTTATGACACAGTGTAGCATGTAAATGTAAAAAAGAGTGGACGATTGAAAATTAAGAGTTAATTTTTTTATTTATCTCTACTAAATCTATTTTATACACTTGGTCCACACTTATTCATGTTTCTCAAATTTGTCTTTTGCCACTTGAAAGACGAAAATGTATGTCAAATACTTCTCAAATCAATTCTATTATCATCTTTCTACACAAGAAAGGAAAATCTAAAGCCTTGTACTGATTAATCATTCGTCAAACTCATTCGTATCGTTGCAAACACTTCTTTAAGGGCTATTCATGTAATTTAGTTTACGTTTCATAATTAAAAATAAATAAATGGGAAATTTTGGTGCATTTTTTTTTTTGCAAATTATATATTTAATTTACATTCTTTTCTTTCTCGTAGGTTTCACAATCGGAGGTAATAATACTTGAGATGTCTCAAACAATAAACATGAATATTTGTCTGAGGCATAATTTAAATCTTAGTTTATTAGTACGTTGTGAGAGTTTAACATGTTTCGCTAGACTCAATCTCCCTTGCTGATTGCTTGAATATTAAATTAAGGTAAATATGTGTTTTACAGTACAAAAATGTTTTTTTAAGAAGAGTACAAAAATATTTAGTTCTTCTCAAAGTATCTAATTTTTAGTATCGGATGGTAGTTGCAAGAATATTGATACGTAGAGGCTTGGGTTTGAATCCGAGATTCTTCACTACTTTGCACTTAAGGTGTGTGAGTTTAGTCACTAAACAACCTGACAAAAAAATGAGAAACGATATTTGAACAATTATTTTTAAACAGCTATTATGACAGTTCTCTCTCATACTCTCATTATACTTTTATTCTTTCTCTCACTTTTTCTCTCTCTATTGTTATTGTCCAATAAAAAATACGGAAAAAAAAGTTGTCACTAAGTTGTTTATAATTGGTTGTCTAAATATCGTTGCTCAAAAAATATATTTAAGTTTTAGAGAAGGGGAGTATTAAGAACTGTGAAAAAACATAGATAGGTGTTTAGATTGAATTTTTTATTTAAAATTTATGTTGCTACGGTGAATACTGTCCAATTTGCTATATTATTAATAGAGAAAACCGGGACATGTATTAAATTTAAACTATGTAAACTAGGCATTTACGTGGGAGAAATTTCGAATTTGTAACAAACCTGCCGTAACATGTCATGATACATTTCCCATGATGGATTGCAGCCAGGGCTGGCCTTTGGGGGTGCAAACAGCTCTACTGAGTTGGACCTCTCAAATTTTGAGACCTAAAATATTTTTTTTTATATGTATAATACATGAAAACATCCAATATATATTTAAAACGCGCTAGCATAACATAAATATTAGATGACCTGGTGGTTGAGAAGCGCGTCTGAATTGTAGATGTCATTGATTCAACTCCCAAAAGCCAAATAAATACTCTTTTTGCTTTCATTATTTTTTTCGGCATGATTGGGCCTCACTTTAGGCCTAATTTATCATGGATTTGAGTTCTAAATATCTTCAATACTCTCTTTTTTCTTAAAAACAAAATATAACTTTTTTTTAAATACTTGTAACTTTTGGATCATGTTTTTATATAAAATAGCAAAGCTCTAATTATAAACTTTTTTTCTCTTTTAAAAAAAAGTTGTGTTTTTTTTATTAGGGGTCATCTTTACTTTCAGAGCCGAACCTCCAATTTCGTAGGAACGGTCATGATTGCAACACCTGGATTTTTTTTTTGTTTTTGAGATTTGAGAAAAAAAAAAAGTTAGAATGCAATTATGAAATGACCCCATTATGACATGATGTGAACGTTGGCCTACAAGCACATGAATTTGAAAGGCTGTAAATGATTGCGTGGTCTGAAGCACTTGGATCAAACTATATAAAGTCAAAAAAAAAAATTTACTCATCAATAAAAAGTGGATAATACTATATGAAGAAATAATAAATATGAAAATGTTGAGTAGCTTAATCGGAACAATGTATTTATATAACATTAAAAATAATATTTACTCATCAATAATAATATTTCATCAATGTTGAGTAGCTTAATCGGAACAATGTATTTATATAACATTAAAAATAATAGAAAACAAATAAATAACTTTGATTGGTATCAACTCAACATGAATTGTGTTACCCACTTTTTATTGACGAGTACGAAGTTGTCACCTTAAATGAATCCTAACAATAGAAGCTTCTATATATACGTGGATTTGGGTACGTGACTTTTTGACGTACGGTGCTTGCCGCTTGGTTTTGAAAAATCGTTTAACTCCAATTACCACTAGGTTGATTTGGAATTGGAAACCAAGTATTCCGGTTATGTGCTAATTATCCTCAAACTTTAATGTTTCTATACCTTAACTCAAAGTTGGAGTCAAAGTCTAGAAAAGTGAAGTGCTAGTAATATTAATGATAAATGAATGGGAAAAGCTGACTACTCTCTCCGTCCCTATTTATAGGAATAGTTTACAAAAAAATTTTGTCTCAAGATATAAGACCTTATACAAATTCCTAAATACATTGATTAATTTTTTTCCAAATATACTCATTATTAATAGTATCAATTTGTCTTGGTATATGAAAAGTTAACATTAAATATATATTTAATTAAGGTTAATCTAGTAATAGTCACACACATTTGAGACAACTTTATTACTCCAACAATTTTTCTTAATATACGTGATTTTTGTAAACTACTCCTATAAAAATAGACGGATGTAGTAAACAATATTGAAGTTATGTACCCTATCTATTCTTAGTTATAAATAAATATCAATTGAAAAAAAAATGTCTTTCGCTGTACTTCTCTAAAATCTAGGCATATAACTACGATAATGCCTAAGTTAGGCATTGGAGCTTATCATTTCACGATAAATGAACACAGAACTCAGACTTGCAAACGTGGATCCCAACACATGTGAAGTTTCATAAAATATGGTTATATAGGTCTTTGAAAGAGATGCTTTGACATACTGCAGCATGCAAATGTAAAGAAGAGTGGACGATTGGATATTAAGAGTTTTTATTATTATTATTATTATTACTGCTACAGACTTGTTTGAGTTTAACCTCGAGTAAATCTATATCATACATTCGGTTCCCACTTGTTCCTATTTTTAGAATGTGCTTGTTCGTTTTTCTTCCACTTGATAGATATAAAAATGTATGTCAAATACTAATCAAATCTATTATCTTCTATCTATATAAGAAAAAAATGTCTGAAGTCTTATCCTAATCAGGGTTATTCGTGTAATAGCAATTAGACTTCAATTCAAATCCCAACTTTCACTACTAACCATTGCAAACAGTGGCGATACAGCAAGACTGTTGGTACATTTTTTTTGTAAGGTCTGCAATCAGTTGAAAACAAATTGTCTCCACACAAACTGAAAATATTAAGGGCCTTGTCGATAAAATTAGTGTCGATGCTCTAACTATTTTACAGTTTTCCCCTTGAAATAAAAAAAATAAAATAGAAGAGGTAGAGTCATTCTTGAACAATAAATTTCATATTAGAAGTTCCTACACTTCTGTGCACTACAAATAAAAGTCTGTTCCAAAAAACTTGCTCTTGAACTTCTAATTGAGATGGCGGATCATAACTTGTAAACTGGATCAATTCCAAGGAGATAGAAACAATGTCTCATCACAATAAGTGTTGCTTCACATAACAAGAGTCTACTTGTTTCCTCCGGCGACCCAACAACCTGACAAAGGCATTCAAATTAATAAACAGCGAGTCAGAATAGGGAAGGCATTCAAACTCATACAGGAAAAATTTATAACTTTGGATACCTGACAACTTGAATAAAATTTCTTTGTGAAGATTTCGGACAAATTATACAGGTAT
The DNA here is from genome assembly GCA_018208015.1 of Medicago ruthenica. Lineage (NCBI taxonomy): Eukaryota > Viridiplantae > Streptophyta > Magnoliopsida > Fabales > Fabaceae > Medicago > Medicago ruthenica. The sequence goes on from WNNG01000481.1 coordinate 105,436, forward strand.
TCACATAACACGTTTGGTAATAAATTCGAGCATGACTCCACAAAAACCTGAAAGATAAAAAGAAAAATCTCATGTAAGTGCATATATTTTTTGGATTGTAAAATACACACACAAACACATGCATGCATGCGTGAACGTATAGTTGCTTAATCATCATGCCTCAGTCTTTTCTTAAAGATGGACCCAGATGAACAAAGTAAGTATAGTTGCTTGATCATCATGCCTCAGTCTTTTCTTAAAGAGGATGGACCCAGATGGTCGAAGTAGAACACTACAAGTATAGCATGAAAGGTATAAATCTCAAGAAAAAAATGATTCACTTTACCTCAGTAAATTGCAGTAAATGAAGACCCAATGTACGCTCGTCTTCATGCTCCAACACCAAATTCCCAGTCTGTCACGAGTTGGTAAACAAGATATGAAGCTTACTATTATACAAGTATAAACACAAATGCATTACTGAGTCATATTACAATCATAATAAATGAGTGCTTAATTGACTCATCAAGTCAACCATGATCTACTCATAAAACCAAGGCACAATACATATATGTTTAACATTCATTACATGAAACAAAAAGCAATTAAATAATTGTTTCAACAACTCTAATGTCATCATCACGGAAATTAGAAAAGTTACCTTTTTTAGTTCTTCTATGTCTTTACCAGATTTCCTGATAATGGAACAGATCCTAGCATGTGCATACAACAAATAAACAGCAGTATTTCCCTGTTGGACAAAAAGCTTAGAAAGGTGAGACATTTATGACATTCATGGGCCTTGAAGAACGGGCTCAACATCTGTTAAAAGATGTTTTTAGCAGTTCTGACAGCAATTGTCAATCAAAAGGAACAAAATTTATAGCTTTAGACTTCATAAATATTTTCTGTGAGGGGAGAAGGACAGGTCGGGGGCATCAATAATGGCTATGAAATCTACAAGCTTTTCTATTGAAACTTGACAAACATTTGAAAACGATATATGCACCTTATCATTAAGCATCTGATCAAAGTTGAAAGTGTAATTTGTTGTTCTATTGATCTTCAAGTCAGCATATCTGCAAACACACCAAAAGCATGAACATGATGATGGGCAACAAGTCTGCAACTCATTCAGCATTCCAAGAACAAAGGCATAAGCGGACAACAGAAATGTTGTAAAGTCAAACCAAAACCATTTATAGTCATTTGAAACAAAAAGCAATCCTGATAAATGGGGAACATTTAGCATGAGAAAAAAAACAACCAAGCAACCCGTGTGTCGGCTTTTAACTACCTCAGTCCCTAAATATAAGCCTTCTTTGAAAGAAAAAAGTATCCTTAAATATAATCTCCATTTCAAATTACTAAATACATTTATTATTATTGTTTTCAAATATATCCTTAATTAATACTCTACCAATTGTCTTAGCAGATGAGAAGTCAGAGTTGAACACACTCATATACAAAAGGGTATTTTACGAACATCCATATACAAAATAGACACATTGAGACAACCTATTCTTTTTAATACATGTGAAATTGGAAAAAGGAGCTTATTTGCGAAGGAGGTAGTATCTAATTAAACTAATTGCCAGTTAGAAAATCTTGTTAACTATATGACAGTTAAAAACACATATTCTAAACCTCAAAATAAAGTAAGTATATATCAACCAGATTCGGACCATTAGAGCAGAATGAAAAGCAACACGTTAACTTTTAAAATTCAGTAAGCAGGAAATTTTAAGCAGTATATCTGGTTCCAATTCAACTCAATAAAGCATGTCTACAATTTAGCTAATTACGTATTATTGCTGGAAAGCATGTTGGTCATTATTATCCTTTAAATATGGGAAAACGTTATTGAGATAAAGAACTTACTTCACAGCCCCATATCCAATTGCCTCTGATGTTTTCTCAATCTCTTCCTCCGTCCAATCTTTAGCATTATCTAGATGAACATAGGATTTAGAAGGTTAACTGTCTAATGCACAATATCAGTTCCATCTTCAACAAACAGAAACTTCATTTATTTGATTCTGGCTCGCATGAAGGAAGAAATAAAAATTGCAATAGGCAAATGGTACTTTACCACGTTCAAGAAGAGCAACTTTACAACGCCTTTTAGCTTCATCAAGTAAATCAACCAATCGAACAGTCTCACTGCTGCGACTCCGAAATCGTTTTCCGTCATCACCACAAACAAGACCAAAACCTATATGAGTGCATATTGGATACTCATTTGGATCCTTTGGAAGCCATCCTGCACGCCTAAAGGCCTGATAGAAAAACCAAAAGGGAAGTCGGACATTTAAACTCATTGCAATATTAGTAGCATTGACAATATCTTAGTCAATTGGGACATACCTTAAAAAGCATGTCAAAATGTTGCCATTGCCCAACATCTGTAACATATATATTCCAATCAAGCTTTTCGACATTCAGACGATACCTGCATGCAAGGTTCAAGTGGTTAAGATAACCGTAACAGTTTATTTTCCACAGTAGATCTATAAACTATTTCCTATTCCATACTCAGATAAAAATACAGGCAAATAGAAACATGTACACCAAATTTTCAACAAAAAACAGTGTGTGTGTGTGTAGAAAAATCATAAAAGCCTCTTTCATACCCGAGGCCAGCTACGCGAAGCAAACATGATATCCTATCACAAAACCAATCTGGACCGTTTAAATCTGAATCCTTGTTGATAACATAGTAGTCAATCGCGGATAGCGGCCGAGAGAGCGGGATAGTGCATAGCGCTATGACCGCTATTTGATAAGCTATGGGTATTAACATTTTGTAAGCTATGAGTAAAAAAACAGAGGAGGGAGATTGAAGAAATGAGTAAAAATTCTGACATTAAAGCTGGGAATAAACTCAAATATGAAAGGAACATCGAAATCTGTAAGGAAAATAAAGAAAAAGAACCACAATGAAGAGGATGTGAATCGTAATACAGAAAGGAACCAAGAAACAATCAATAAAACATAGAGATCAATAGAACAGCCATAAAAAACGAGGAATATGAGAAAAAAACGAACAGATGAGGAAGAAAACAGCGCACAAAGGTGGGAGAAGAGACAGAGGGCTGAAATTTTTTTAGGGTTTAAAGGAAATCTCGAAAATACCCTCAATTTTTTTAAAAATAATGGGCATTTTCGTATTTTCCCCATTAAAATGAATAGCGGTTTTGGATCCGCTACCGCTACGAGATCCGCTACGCCGCTGGAGCAGCTGAAGCGGCCACTATTTGAGACCGCAATGCTACGACGTCAAGCGTAGCGGTTCGTCACCGCTACGCTACGCGGCCGCTATAGCGCAGCTATTGACTACTATGACTTGATAATTAATGATACATTTTTCCTTTGTATTTTACCTTCACGTCTGACTATCGGAATACCCTTCGGGCCTTTGCCTAACCTATCTCATATTCTTCTTATTAATACTTCTAATGTGACATTCAAGATAAACTAAGTTTAACTAATTGATAGCAGAATTAGAATATTTGTGAGTCACATCACAACTTACAAAAAGATATCCAAAAAATTAAAAGTAAAAACTAACCAAAGTGATGCTAGATCAGTTGAAAAGTAGTTGTAGCCTCCATCTCTTTTCACAGCAATTAGTGGTATGTCTACACCCTCAACAAATATCACACGAGCACCGTCACTGTCTTCAATCAGCCCTAATTTCTCCAGTTTCTCCAAAGTTGGAGGGATTAATGGATTGAAGAAGCTCTCTGGCTGTGGCCAAATATATCACCCATCAGTGAACAGTAAAACATATCACAATTATTCAATAAAAAAAAAAATCTGTAATGACTGCAACATAAATCAAAGATATTTGATCATTTTATTGCTACACTGTATGCATTTTCCAATTTAATGCTACACTGTGACCAAATTTTTTGTTGCTGCAATTGCTATATACAGGAAATGGAACAAATAGAGAAGTCATAATAATTACATCAGTCTAGTTGAACTGAGAATAGAATTCAAACATAAAAAACCAACAAGATTATATATGAGCTAGATATCACATAGTTTCCTAATGTTAAATCAAAGCAACCAGTCAAACTTATGACCATCACAGAACAAGGAAAAAGACACAATTTACTTGATAGAATATGTTACATTTGGCTAAAAACACATAATCAAAGCCACAACATATTAAACAAAAGCCACACCAAAAACTGACAGAGTTTCTACAAAACCAAACATATATAAGGCACACAGAGAATTCTAAGAGGCCCAAAATTATAAGAAAAGAAAGAGATGAGAAATTCCTCATGGGAGATACAAAAGAAACTAGAACCCTTACCATTTCCTCCAAACGAATTCCAAGGCGCTGATAGACCTTGTTAAATTCAGTCCTACTAATATCGCAAATTTGTTTCCATGCCGTGCGATACTTGGAATCCTCCCCACTCTGAAATCAAAATTCAGGCATACAAAAAATGTAAAACCAATTCCCCATGACCTTGCAAATAGGGGGCAGAAAGAAACGTATCAGAAAAAGAAAAGGAAAAAAAATGACAAAAAATTTACCTGAAGCTTGACCACTGACATCTGTGCCTTTAGCTTGAAATCAGGATCACTATCAAACTTCAATTTTGAGGCCTTATAGAATGCCTAAAAATGCACCAACTCCAATAATTTCAGAATAAGTAAAATAATTTTCCATCGAAGCTAAATAACGATGAAAACATAAAATGTTGTCTCTAAGACCAATAAACATTGCGACTTCAAGGTTTGATTATTTATACTAATAAGTAATAACTAGTATCTATAGTCAAACACAGGCCTGAGCCTTTATTTCGGATTCATACCTTGACATCATTTTAATTAAAAAAATGGAAATGGAAGTGTAGATCTGATTTCAAACAGAAAAAACTGTTATGTTAAATAAAAAAATTGCAAACACGGTATAAAAGCAATGCCTGCCAAGAAAACCGATTAATTATCTTTTTAAGGCTGTTGACTGTTCCGTGAAGAAGTAGCAGCTTAAATTATCTATTTAGGTTTCGTGGCATTTATAACAAAATAATTCCTAGATATCTAGGAATGCATAGTAAGTACTTGCATATAATTCAACGACAACAACCATGCAGATAGTTAACTTAAAAAATATCAGATCTGAACTAGAAATACCGACAAAATACATGAATAAACACCTACATAAGAAAACTGGTATGAAGTTCATTTCCATATGTCGTCTCACCTGTAGATCTCCAATATCAGATTCCTTAACTTCTTCTGGGTTCGGAAATTTCTCAAAGAGGTATGCAATCAGCATCCCGAACTGCAAAATCAATGCATGGACTTTAAGACATATGCAACAATGCTAAAATGAGATTCCTCATAACAGAATGTTCTATAACTTAAGAAAATATGTTCCAAGTAAACATTGTTATTTTGGTGGCAATTGAAATAGTTCGGTATCTAGACTATTTTCTTTATAGGTGGTTACAGCAGTGTTTTTAGAAGATTACACGATTTCATTTTATTTGGATGAATGGAATTCATGTTCTTGATCACGACAGTTAAAAACTTACTTACATCGGCTATTGGTCCCAAAGACAACTAGAAGTTAAATGGTTGTTGCAAAGGAATCGCCCAAAGACATAAGGTTGTGAATGAAGAAAATTATAGCTCAAAGACAAGGTTATGGATGGAAAAATAACCTATCTTTGACAGTGTATAGCAACGAACTAGTCAAACAAATATAATAAAAATTCTACCTCCGTTTAAACATAAAACTATATTAAAACACAGGGCACAAAATAGCATAGTTTACTTCAGAGATTAGATCTACCTGAGTACCCCAGTCACCGATATGATTTCGGCGGATCAGACATTCAGGTTGGCAAAATTCAAGCATCCGTGCCAGTGTGTCCCCAATAATGGTTGACCTCAGGTGACCAACATGCATTTCTTTGGCTATATTCGGAGAAGAAAAGTCAACCATAACCCTCTTGATTGGAAGTCGAGGTGCCCATGAATCAATACCATCTGTAAGCATCTTCTGTAAGCTCTGCAGGAGGAATTTTTTTCGGTTGAGTGCATAATCCAAACAACACATAGGGAGACACACTACAATTCAAACACTAGCCTAGAAATTTGAGGACACACAAATAGAAATTCAATGAATCACCTGTGATATCCACTTCTTTGATAAGACAATATTGACAAATCCAGGACCTGCAACGGAGCACGATTCTACCATTTCTGATGGAGGGAGATTTTTCATAATGGCCTACACAAACAAAAAAACACACATTCAAATTAAACAAAATCAAATTTCAAAACCAGTAATTAATATAAAGGATTTAAAATGAATCACACAAAGGAAGGGGAAAACAAATGACATTATCTTGGATTATACCTCTCCAAGTGAACGGGGATTTTTGAATTCAGGTTGCTTCCCTTTAATCTTAGCAAAAAGACTCATTGCGTTATTACTGCACCAAGAGTTAAAAAATCAAATAAGCTTGTTTTACCAATGACAATGTACAGTGCAACGAAAACGCTGAGTGGGTGTTTGGATAAACGGCTTAATTAAGCGCTTATGCATAAGTTATTTTTAATATAAACTCGAATTATTCTCATATAATCCATGTAGATAAATGAATGGATTTAGAGAAAGTTACCATTGATAATCAGCATGTTTAACACCGTTTTTTGGAACACAAGCATCAATTGAGGGGACAACATCAGGTTCAGTGGGAACAGTAGCAATGAGAGCTTCCCGAAACAACGTGGCCAATTGCTTCCTGACACTCGCAGGAGCATCTAATTCCTATATATAAACAACGAACATCACCGTTATTTCATTACCCAAAAATGATAAAACCAAATCGAAACACAGAAATGAAAATAATAACTTGAATGAATTTGGGAATTATAAATTGATGAACTTACAATGAGCATGGTTTAACCGTATGAGAGAGAGAGAGAGAGAGATGGCGACGGTATAAGTGTAGAGGCGCTGCAATGCAACCTTCTTCACAAAAGAGGGTATTAGGGTTCAACTTTGTTAATCACTGTCTCTTGCATATATTTAAACTAAGATAAAATGCTCAAAAAATATATAATACAATCGAAATAACGGAAAAAACTTAGGTACAATTTCTTACGTACTTTTCGTATGGTTCTTAATTAAATTCACCATGATTTCCTTAAATCCTTACGAAAAGCACCTAAAAAATTGTACCTAAGTTTTGTCCTTTTTTTATTTGAGTATTCAACTCAACACGTTGAAATATTAAAAAACAATTATTTTACCTTCTTTAAAAAAAAACAATCTTTTACATGAGAGTTATAGTTTTTTTTTTTGAAAGATAGTTATTTTTGTATTTGAATCCTGAAGAACTTAGCATTACTCTTTAATATTTTAAGACAAGTTAGTAGTATTAATTAAGGAAAGATTTAAGAAAAAAATAATAAATGGAGAGATTATTACTAGGATTAGATTATTATTTATTTATTTTTACAATTAGCTAATGTGAGAAATAGACTTGGTTACGGATAGGGTTGAGAACATGTCAGGCCAGATTTTGATAGACTTTAGTCTAACTTACGAAAAAATTTGCAAGTCTGAGCCTGACCAATGACCTTTCACAGGCCTATTTTTTTGTCTGTCCTTATCTATTTAAAAGTCTGACTTAGTCTGAAAGCCTATTTACATGTCTAATTCAAATTAAAGTCATTAAATAGTTCATTTTATTTAATTTTAAATAGGCTAAATCAGCCTTAAAGTCTATTTCACTGTAAAACTTATCTATCACTATAAGACTTTAAAACATATTTAAAAAGTTTATTATTTGAGTTGTTTCTTGATTTTTATGTTTAATATAAATTATATTTTAACACAAATAAAAAATAAATTTTAATAATATGCATAAACAGGTCGGTCTATCAGGGTTCGTAGGTTTTTTTGATAGCCTAGGGGTGACATATTTACTTAAATAGGTTTTTTCAAAAGCATAAGCATATCCTTTTTAATAAATAGGCGAGGGTGTAGGCCCCTGTAGGTCGGCCTGACCTATTCCCAACCCTAGTTACCGGTAACAAAATTGTAAATAATGCTAATACCTAGGGATGGACATGGTTAAGTTTAGGATGAAAACTAAACCGACCGAACTGAACTCTTTGTATTTAAAACCGAACCAAGCTGTTATGGTGGTTTAGTTTTATGGTTTAGAACCGAAGAGTTTAAAAAAAAATCAAAATTTATTATTCCGAACCGAATAAAAAAATTTAATCAAATTGTTATTATTAGTACCGTTGAAAAAAATAAAAAAAAAATCAAATGAAATTGAATTTTAGAACTTTTTAAAACTGAAATGGTCTAAATCAAATCGATAAATCATAAATTGAATTGAATTGAACTATTTCAATTTAGTTTTAGAACCGTCAGTAATGATTCGAATTTGTTGGTTCAGTTCGGTTGAGTATTTTAGTTTTTTCCCCACCCCTAAGAAACGAAGAAACAAATGAATTTGAATGAGTGAAGTTAGTAAGCCCATATCACTAAGCACAATAAGCCCATATCCTTGGTGTGATGAAGAGGTTAGCGCTCTAGATTTAGGTGTTGAGAAATCTTAATAATATATAAATGTACCCCCCCCCCCCCCCCCCCCCCCTTTTTAAGCCAAAATGGCGAGTGTCATTCAACCACACTATCGTTGCCACGTCACATTAAAATACTCTTTTTATTTTTACTATTTTTAGCATTCAAACAATCACAAACATTAAAATATCATTTCCTCTCATTTTCCCTCTTCAATTCAAAATTCAAAATTCAAATTCTTTCAAACCCTTTTTTCCTCCTACTTTTTCTCCCTTATTCCTAACCAACATTAATTTCCCGCATTCTATTTTTTCCTTTCTCTCTCATCTCAATCTGAATGGAGATTAGTTATCCATCTCTCTCTTCAAACTCTTTCTTTCTTTATCTCCAAATGCTCTTCTATGCTTCCAATCACAACACAATCTTATCACTATTTCTTAAATCCTCATCTCGCACTGCCTTATTTCCTTTCTTCCCATCACTCCTTTTCCAGAATCCATTAATTTCACAAGCACGGTCGTACCTTTCCGAATTTCATCGTCGAACTCCAAGCCTCCATTACGGTTACAAATGTTGTCGCCTGAAATTCCTGGCAGAACCTGAATCTGTTCGTAAAACAGAGTAGAACAGAGTACGCAAAACAGCAGTTCAGAAGCAGAATAAAAACAGACAGAAAGTAAAAACACAGGTTATTTGTTAACCCAGTTCGGTGACAAACACACCTACGTCTGGAGGCTACCAAGCCAGGAAGAAAATCCACTATAATAGTATCAATTCGAAGTCCTATGTGAACAGCCCCTGTTTCACAGCCTTCTCACTTAATCACTACCCGTGGTATTTTTACCTAGGAACTTCTAGATATAAGACCCCTCTTACTTCCAACTCAAGCAATCACTGCCCCAGTGATCTTAAACTCTAAACAAACAAAGATGAAGACATTCTCCAAAAACACCCAATAATCACTCTTGCTTAAAAGCTTCAAGTGAACGACAGTTTACAACTCAATAAACAAAACCAACTCTAAACAATTGAGTGGTGTGCAGAAACAAAGCACAAAGCTCACAGACTCAAAACCTAAGTATAACTCTCTCTATATGACTTCTGTTTTTTTAACAAACTTCTTCAATAGCAGCGTCCTTTATTTATAGTCTTCAGCAGCAACGTAATCTTGAACCAAATAATCTTCAAAGATATATTTCCAGAATTCTTTAGAACCAAATAGAAGCAATTATTCTTTAAAAATATATTTTCCAAAGATTACTTTGAAAATATATTCACAAATAAAAGAAACCAATCTTCAACAAATATCTTCATGCAAAATAATCTTCCTTCAAGAAACAAATCCAAGAGAATTCTTAAGACAAATCTTCAACAGATCACACGAGAAAATAAACACCCAAGGCTTGAAAACAGAACGCAGAAAACCAGCATCTGAATGAACTTCTGAAGGTCTGCGTCTGAAGTTTTGCGTCTGAACAATTCAGCTTATGAAGGTTGATTCTGAAGGTCAGCGTCTAAAGTACTGTTCAGCGTCTGAACATCAGCTTCTGAAGGTTCAGTGTCTGAAGTGTTGGTGTAAGCCCTAGAGGCCAATAGTTTATGTTAAACTTTTCACATGTATCATGACTTTTATTATTAAATAAAATATGGCGTTCTTTATTACACTTGATATGAGATTAATAAAGTCCCTAGAATAGTTGGTTCATGTGATGGAATATTAAGTGTGACTTAATCATGAGATTACATCAACAGAAAGAACACTTTTCTTAAAAGTATCCATAGTCAAGCTTTAATATGAACTGGGATAATAATAAAGCATGGAGACTATTATGTACGTAGACTGATGACCATATCTCATGGGTCATGAATATGAGATATTAAGTGTTGAGTCTTTTGGTGTTGGCTGCATGTTTTGGCAAAACCAAGATATTGAATAGAAGCATCTCCATATGTATAACATTTCTTCAGTTGGAAGTTTTTAATTTTGAAGCCATTCAGAAGCTGAAAATGCCATCAGAAGCTGAAAGCACTGTAGCACTTCAGAAGCTGATTCAGGTTCTGATGCCAGTGTTGACTTATGTTGACTTCATCAGAAGCTGGTTATTTTCAAGGTTTTTCTATGCGAATCTTTGCAAGATTTATTGAAGATTTATCCACGCATATGGCTTCTAGAATGCTGATTTATTTGAAGAAGATTTTATTGAAGATTTGGTTCAAAGATATGAAATTCATATTTTCCTGTTATAATCTTTAAAAGATTCAGTACAGTTTTATTTGTTACATTATTGGACCAATCTTATTTCAGTAACAAATCAAATCAGAAGATTAGTTTTATTTTGCAAGACTGAAGGCTATATAAGGAGGAGGGCTGCTGCTATTCAAGATACGATTTTAAGAGTATTATTCAGAGAAAATTGAGTCTTAGTATTTTAAACTTTTAGCTTTATTGTGCACCACTCTGTTAGAGTTGGTTTAGGATTGTTATTGAGTTGTAATTCATTCTAAGCCTCTAGGTACGAATGAAGTTGTGTTTTTAAAGTTTTCTGAAAAACAGAGTGTTTTTGTTTAAGGGTAGTTCAAGTGGCTGGGTTGCAGTTACTTGAATAGGAAGTTAGAGGTTTTTCTAATACTCAACGTGTTGGGTAGAATTCAAGACTAGGAGGAAGTTAATTGCTTAGGCTGGGAACTGGGAGTCAGTGTCTTGAGTCATAAGGATTAATTCCTATAGTGGAATTCCTTCCTGGATTGGTATCCCCCAGAGTAGGAGGTGTTTACTCCGAACTGGGTTAACAAACCTTGTGTGTTCTTTTTATTTTCTGCACTTTATTTCTGCTCCTGAACTGTGTCTTGTTCATACTATGTTTTAGTTCTGAATCTGCTAATTTTTATTCAGAACCAGTTTAATCAGAACCAGTTTAACTCTCATTATTGCTAAGCCAGAAATTTCAATTGGTATCAGAGCAGGCACCCTGCCTGTAAATTGGGTGAGATCCAGAGGAGTTAATATCTGGCAAGCATGGATAGAGAAGGAGGCTATGTCAATAGACCACCCCTATTAGATGGCACAAACTATGAGTATTGGAAGTCAAGGATGTGTGCTTTTCTAAAGTCTATTGACAACAGGACTTGGAAAGCTGTGATTAAAGGCTGGGATCATCCTGTGTATACAGACAAAGATGGTAACAAGACTGAGGTTCTGAAGCCTGAGGAGGAATGGACCAAAGCTGAAGATGATCTGTCTCTGGGAAATTCAAAAGCTTTGAATGCTATCTTTAATGGTGTTGATCAGAACATGTTCAGACTCATCAAACAATGTACTGTGGCTAAGGATGCTTGGGAAATTCTGAAGACCACTCATGAAGGAACTTCTAAGGTGAAGATGTCCAGATTGCAGCTGCTGACCACCAAATTTGAGAACCTGAAGATGAAGGAAGATGAATCTATTCAGGATTTTTACATGAATGTGCTGGACATGGCAAATTCTTTTGATTCACTTGGGGAGAAGATGTCTGATGAGAAGTTGGTGAGAAAAATCCTCAGGTCTCTGCCCAGAAGGTTTGATATGAAGGTGACAGCTATTGAGGAGGCTCATGATATTTCTGCTATGAAGGTTAAAGAGCTCATTGGTTCTTTGTTAAATTTTGAGACTGCATTCTGCAAACAGCCTGATAAGAAAGGGAAAGGTATAGCCTTTACTGTGAATACTGAAGCTGAGGATCAACAAGAGTCTGAAGAGGATGACTTATCAGAAGCTCTTGTGTTGCTGGGAAAACAATTCAACAAGATTCTGAAGAATGTTAACAGAAAAGCCAAAGCCAAAGGTCAGAACTTCAGATTCAATAACAAAAAGCAACAAACTGATGAGAAGAAGACCAAGTCTCAGGAGAAAAGTAACCAAGCCAAAGGTGTGCAGTGCTATGAATGTGAAGGTTATGGACATATCAAAACTGAGTGTCCTACTTTTCTTAAGAAGCAGAAGAAAAGCCTAGCTGTGTCATGGTCTGATGATGGTTCTGAAGAAGATAATGATAGTGAATCTGGTATGTGTGATACTGGTCTGGTTGTGAGGTCAGGAGCTATCTTGAAGAAGGAACCTGCTTTAGAGTCTGAGACTTTTTCAGAGTCTGACTCAGAGTCTGAAGGTTCATCTGTGTCTGAAGCTGTTAAAACTTCATATGATGAACTAGCTGACAACTACAGGAAGCTGTATACCAGAAGTGCTGAGGTTTGCAAACAAGTGCTGGATCAGAAGGAGACTATTTTTCAACTGGAGGCTGAAAAGGGAGAACTACTTGTGCAGAATTCAGATTTGAAAGAAGAAGTGAACCAGTTAAATTCCCAACTTGAACATATGAAAAAGCAGGTTAGAATGATGAATACTGCTACTAATGTGTTGGATGAAATTTTGGGTGCTCAGCAACAAGGAAAAACTGGATTAGGCTTTGATGATCAGACTCAGAACTCTAAACAGAAGATTCTTGTTAAAAAGTTTGTTCCTGCCACTAAAACTGATAATCCTATGATTGGAGCATCTCAGATGAGACCTCAGAAACAATCCCAGTTGCAAGCTCAGAAGCAAGATCAGAAAAGACCTCAGATGCAAGGTCAGAAGCAAGTTCAGATGCTACCTCAGAAGCTGTCCCAGAAATCTTTCAGAAACAGAAGGTGGAGAAATCATCCATGGATTTGTCATCATTGTGGAAAGAAAGGGCATATCAAACCATTCTGCTTCAAACTTTATGGCTATCCTGAGCATTTTCAGTATAGAAGAGTGCAACCAGCTGCCCCCAGACACAATGTTCAGAAGGTGTGGAAGCCCAAAGTTCAGAATGCAGGCCTTATAGCTCACACTTCTTTGAGAGCAACTTCAAAAGAAGACTGGTATTTTGATAGTGGGTGTTCTAGGCACATGACTGGTGTGAAGAAGCTGCTGAGCAATATCAGATCATACTCCAGAAGTTATGTGACTTTTGGAGATGGTGTAAAAGGTCAGATTCTGGGTATTGGTGATTTGATCAGAGAAGGGTTGCCCAGACTTAATGATGTGCTACTGGTGGAAGGATTAACTTCAAATCTGATCAGTATTAGCCAACTTTGTGATCAGGACTTGAAGGTTAATTTTAACAAACTAGAGTGTCTTGTGACTGATCAGGAAGATAAGATTCAGATGAGAGGCTGCAGATCTAAAGACAATTGTTACTTGTGGGTTTCTGAAGAAGAAAGAAGTTTGACTTCTTGTCTTATGAGCTCAGAAGAAGAAGTCAAGCTCTGGCACCAGAAGTTAGGTCATCTGCATCTGAAAGGCATGAAGAAAATCCTAAGTACTGAAGCTATCAGAGGTGTACCAAATCTGAAGATCAATGAGGACAATGTTTGTGGTGATTGTCAAATTGGGAAACAAACAAGAAAGTCTCATCCCAGATTAGTTCACGAGGTAACTACTAAAGTACTAGAACTTGTTCATATGGATTTAATGGGGCCTATGCAAGTAGAAAGTATTGGAGGGAAGAGGTATGCATTTGTAATGGTAGATGACTACTCAAGATTCACATGGATAAACTTTGTTAGAGAGAAGTCTGATACTTTTGAAGTGTTTAAAGACTTATGTACTCAATTACAAAGAGAGAAGGACTGTGGGATTGTCAGAATCAGAAGTGATCATGGCAAAGAATTTGAGAACAAGAGTTTTTCAGAATTCTGTGCTTCTGAAGGTATAAAACATGAGTTTTCTGCACCTATCACACCTCAGCAAAATGGTGTAGTTGGGAGGAAGAATAGGACATTAGCAGAATGTGCAAGGGTTATGCTGCATGCTAAGAAGTTGCCATATATGTTCTGGGCTGAAGCAATGAACACTGCTTGTTATATTCATAACAGAGTTACTTTGAAGAAGGGCACTACATCAACTCTGTATGAATTGTGGAAAGGGAGAAAGCCAACTGTGAAATATTTCCATGTTTTTGGGAGCAGATGCTACATTTTGGCTGACAGAGAGAATAGAAGAAAACTGGATCCTAAGTCTGATGAGGGCATATTCCTGGGTTATTCAGTAAACAGCAGAGCTTACAGGGTGTTTAATTCCAGAACCAAGGTTGTGATGGAGTCCATAAATGTGGTTATTGATGATTTGTCTGCTGAGAATGAAAAGAATGAGCCTGAAGTTGTTCCAGAATCTGAAGCCTCAGAAGAACAAACTTCAGAAGCAGAAAAGCATTCAGAGGCTGAAGAAGCAGAAGATCAACCAGATCAAGTTCCAAATGGTAAAGGGCCATCTATTAGAATTCAGAAGGATCATCCTAAGGAGCTTATCATTGGGAGTTTGGATCAAGGGGTCAGAACCAGGAGATCAGATGCTGCTGTAACACCCCAAATCTACCCGGCAAATATAAACGAAAATCAGAGTATTTTAAAAACTTCCAACAAACATGGGATGTCACATATCAACATGAAACAACAAAACAACCTGTATTTCATTTAACATTGATACATAGCATTCGAAATCACAACTTTATTCAGCATGAATTCAAACTTCATCTTATGATTTAGAATCAACTTAGAAACATCTTTTAAACGACAAAGTACTTAACAAAATTCCACTTAATGTTTTTCTTCAACTGAAATAAATTTTAACTTAGAATACAACAACTGAAATAATAACAACTATTTCCCCGAGTGCTACGTATCAGAGCAAGACACCAACTTGAACTAACAGCAACTAGAGACTTCATAAAGTTACTTCAACTTCCATAGCTATTCTTAAGTACCTGCCCATTTCCCATGGTAGGGGAAACATCAGCAGAAGGGGTGAGATATCAAACAATATAAACGAAAGCATAATAATGAGCAAGTAAAAACGTAAGCACAGGATCATACTTCATTATCTCACCAATCATTTTATTCATGTTCACACATCATTTTCATAAACAATCATCATCACCAATATTCAAGCATCATCACATCAAGCACATCATGAACATCGCCACACGTCACGGTTATAACAATTTATCATCGACACATAATGCAATGAGACCCGACTTCACCTATATGCATGTGGTACCAAACGTCGCAAAATAATGCCAAATAGGGCATGTCAGGCCGGAGCCCCACGTCACTTTGCCAAACAAGGCTACGTCGCTTTACCATAATTTCAGGCCATCGTCACCAGATGCAATGAATGAGACTTCTAAAATGAAACAACAAAACACATGCAAGCATCATACATAAACCACATCACTGCCATATAAGGCTACATCACTGTCACTGTCATTCAAATTCACAATTACAGCAGTAGCACTGCTTTCACGTCATCATCGCAAACCGATCAATCATAAACAACGTCATATAACATCGTATTCAAACATCAACAATTCATCATACAATTTTGTAAAACCATAACAAATTATACATAACATATTTCCATGTCAAACCAAGGATACTAGAAAGATATCACAATTATCAACAACTTTCATGTTTATACCAAAGACCAATTTAAAACAGAGACGTGTGAAAAAGACGCAAAAACATGAAACAGAGAATGCTGTCACCGTACAATTTCACTAAGACCTCTTTGGAGTATTTTCTTCATAACTCAAAAACTAAAAGTCATTTTCACGTCAAACCAAAGCCACTGGAAAGCTAACAAAATTATCTAAAACCTTCATGTTTACACCCAAGGCCAATTCTGTACCGATCAATACCAGTTTTCGTTTCAAATTCGGAAAAGTTGTGCAGAAAGTCCATAAAAATTCACTGTGACCTACGTGCAGTAATTTGACCATAACTCAAGTTCTATAAATCGTCTTGACGTCAGACCAACGGCATTAGAAAACTAACATCCATACCTACAACTTTTGTGTTTACACCTAAGACCAATTCTGTACCGATCAATACCAGTTTTTATTTCAAAATTCGGGGCAGAGATAAGAAAACTCAGGAAAAGCAACTTATATTATTCAAACTTCTCATTCATTCAAAATCATCACAATCAACAACAATCATCGTCGCCAAGGCATAAGCCTATCTCGTCACTGTACCAATTAATATAGGTACTTTCATCGTCACTATAATTCCTGCAACTTCGCATTATCAACAAAATCATCGCAACATCACAACATCAACAACATACTCGCACATCATAACATCACATACACATCACAAAAGAAGACACAACGGATTAATAATTATAAAACAGCCCCTAAACATCTAGGTACTAATTCCTTCAATTTATTAATCAATCCGCTACTAAACAATTTCTATCATTCTATTTCCAATTTTACTATTTATTAATTCTAATACTAATTATTATTAACTTCCAATTATGCTACTAATTCAGCCTGCTACATATATCATCGTTATTACTACTGCTATTTCTTCTACGCGTTAATTCCATTGTTATGCAACTTAATTCATCAACCTCATATCTCTTCACTAATAATCATCACTATAACTTCTACTATCATAATTAATTCATACCCAATTTCAACCCATCCCAAATCATCCCAAAAGCCATTTATCACAGAATACGAATTCATGGAGTCACACACATCAACATACATCACAAACCACAATTATAATGCACAACAACGGCATGTATCATGCCAATTTCATCATCAAAATCACAGACCTCATGAATTGAACAAAAGGATCAAAATCCATACAATCACATATACCTAGAGTCTACCATACCCCATCATTATGCAATCCCTTAGAATGTAAGAACCCCACCCTTACCTTGGAATGACGGTCTCTCTATAATTATCCGGTTGCATCCAAGCTTCATCCATGGCTTCAACCTTTGCCTCTTCTAAATCAGAATCAAAAGCTGAAAATTTTCCCAAATATGCAGCTATAGTGCGATGATGATATCTCTCAACTCACACCTTATTTTGAAGATCCCAACGGTCAAAAGTTAGATATAGGTGTTGCGAACCTACCCTCAAAATTTGAGAACGATCCAACGGTTAACGAATCGGGGATCGTCGGTTTAGTGAGACTGCTGCAAGAAAAACGGGAATGAGTTTCTCTTCTCTAAAACCCTTATTCTTTTCTTCTCATAATAACCTAATTTCTTTCTTTTTCATAACCAAATAATAATAATAATAATACCTTTATGTAATCCATTGGGCTTCACTTTCACACCCCCCCACTTTTACTTCATGCAACCAAATATTAAACCCAACCAATAAACTAATTTTTATTATAATTTCTTTATCAATATTATTGCTAATATTATTTCTCCATCTTAACCAACTTAATTACTAGACTATCCACTGAACAACTCAAACAACATATTAATCCAATATTATTTCTACAACTTCGTCGATCCACCAATTAAATAATACTTCATAGAAATACACCGATTAAATTCCAACCTCCATACTTTCAACAATTAATTCCGAAAATACTCAGAAATATTTAATTAAATAATTAATTAAATTTCCGGGCGTTACAACTCTCCCCCACTTAGGATATTTTCGTCCTCGAAAATCTATCCGACACAACCATCTTCAACTATATTCCAACACACCATCATTTAAGGAGCAACATCCATCACACTCTTATACTTCGACATACAACGTCACATTATTATCTTAACAACATCTTCGACATCAAAACACCTTGACACATAATTCTCACATCCATAACTCACCAAATCAAACATGTAGAGTCGTATACTTATAGCAACTGCGCTACATACACTTCTGCTGCGCAACTCTGATAATCTATCTTAAGTCATCGTACTCATTAAAACTTCCATCAACGACATGGGTTACAAGTCTTAATTTAAGTTCGGACTTTCTTTAACATCCATCATAACATCATCGTTAACTTAATATCCTCAATCTTTCACTTTGCGACGTTAGCTCGCATATAAATCCTCTACTCTGAATCGTTCAATACTTCTCGACTCTTTCCTATCCACTCCCTTATTAATTCACACAAACACGATATAACATTATTCACTTCATGCACTATCAAGATAGCAAGTCAAATCTACACCATCCAACACGATCTCGTCTACTATCAACAAGAGATTAAGGGTGATCAAGTCCTCAATTTGTCAAGAGATATCCGACAACCGTAATGGAGCATAAACTATCGTTACTAACTACAATAGAGTTCTTTTCCAACTTAACTCACGTCACCCAAAAGCACCATACTTCAACAATTCCCAAAATCATCTGAACATGCTAACACCGACGTCTTGCAGCTACATACTAATACACCTCTGACGATAACATCAGACATAATTTCTTTTAGGTCATTACCAACACTTCCTATCCTTGAAATCTCATTCTTCGCATTTCCAACAATTTCAGCAACTCATTATAATTACTCACTAATATTCCACAATGAAGTCTACCACAATCCGTCACTATAATCATTCTTATTCAACATAAATTGCATCTCCATGCATTTTCCGATACCTTCGCATTCTTACAAATACCAACGTTTCATTCCTTATCCATATCTTACACCCTTCTTCACCTTTTCAATTTTCAGCAAGAATCACCCAACTTCAAACACAATTATATCTTCCAATACAGACCTCCCAAGCACAAAATTATATTCCAAAATGAAGGGAATTTCGTGTAGATTCCAGAACTTCAAGAATCTCCCAAATCCGAGTTACGAGTAAAAAGTTATCATCCTTGCAATGGGACTGGTCCAGAATTCCCGTATGCAGAATTTTCCAAAATCAGCATCAGACCCAAACATTAAAATGCACTTTTCTTCCTCTTCACAAACTTCCTGAAGACAAATCTTATATGCAAACTGTAGGGAATTTCTTGAGCTTTCCAAAAAGTCCAGAATCGCTTCCATCAGAAACACGAGTAAAAAGTTATGCCCCTTTTACTGACAGCTGCTCCATAATTGTAAAAATCAGAATTTGAGGTTGATGAACATAAGTTCCATCTCTCCCTTTCGCTTCCAAGATCTACCAACATCCTTTCTTTTCATCCAACTACGAAAATCACCCGAATTTAATCCAACTACACTCAAGACATACCATCTACCGAATTAATCCATCAACTATCACTTCCATTGGAATAATTCCTCATTCTCAATTAATTCACCATCCATAATCTACACACATCTCAAACTCGATTGATACGAATTCATGAGTCCATACTCTCGCCGGTTCCCAACAACATCGCTTCAATAACGTTTGCACTCTTACAATCAACATCACCTCGAACCAACTTCTACATACTATCAACACGTCCGGGAGGCAAGCTTCTCCCCCACTTATTCCAAACCAACTCCTGCAGACAACGACTATGAGCTAACAAACAAGTACCGACAGTGTTTCACACACATGTCGAGTACTAAGGGACAAACAACATTAGACAACATTGGCCGGACAGACCAACCAGGCTCTGATACCAATTGTAACACCCCAAATCTACCCGGCAAATATAAACGAAAATCAGAGTATTTTAAAAACTTCCAACAAACATGGGATGTCACATATCAACATGAAACAACAAAACAACCTGTATTTCATTTAACATTGATACATAGCATTCGAAATCACAACTTTATTCAGCATGAATTCAAACTTCATCTTATGATTTAGAATCAACTTAGAAACATCTTTTAAACGACAAAGTACTTAACAAAATTCCACTTAATGTTTTTCTTCAACTGAAATAAATTTTAACTTAGAATACAACAACTGAAATAATAACAACTATTTCCCCGAGTGCTACGTATCAGAGCAAGACACCAACTTGAACTAACAGCAACTAGAGACTTCATAAAGTTACTTCAACTTCCATAGCTATTCTTAAGTACCTGCCCATTTCCCATGGTAGGGGAAACATCAGCAGAAGGGGTGAGATATCAAACAATATAAACGAAAGCATAATAATGAGCAAGTAAAAACGTAAGCACAGGATCATACTTCATTATCTCACCAATCATTTTATTCATGTTCACACATCATTTTCATAAACAATCATCATCACCAATATTCAAGCATCATCACATCAAGCACATCATGAACATCGCCACACGTCACGGTTATAACAATTTATCATCGACACATAATGCAATGAGACCCGACTTCACCTATATGCATGTGGTACCAAACGTCGCAAAATAATGCCAAATAGGGCATGTCAGGCCGGAGCCCCACGTCACTTTGCCAAACAAGGCTACGTCGCTTTACCATAATTTCAGGCCATCGTCACCATATGCAATGAATGAGACTTCTAAAATGAAACAACAAAACACATGCAAGCATCATACATAAACCACATCACTGCCATATAAGGCTACATCACTGTCACTGTCATTCAAATTCACAATTACAGCAGTAGCACTGCTTTCACGTCATCATCGCAAACCGATCAATCATAAACAACGTCATATAACATCGTATTCAAACATCAACAATTCATCATACAATTTTGTAAAACCATAACAAATTATACATAACATATTTCCATGTCAAACCAAGGATACTAGAAAGATATCACAATTATCAACAACTTTCATGTTTATACCAAAGACCAATTTAAAACAGAGACGTGTGAAAAAGACGCAAAAACATGAAACAGAGAATGCTGTCACCGTACAATTTCACTAAGACCTCTTTGGAGTATTTTCTTCATAACTCAAAAACTAAAAGTCATTTTCACGTCAAACCAAAGCCACTGGAAAGCTAACAAAATTATCTAAAACCTTCATGTTTACACCCAAGGCCAATTCTGTACCGATCAATACCAGTTTTCGTTTCAAATTCGGAAAAGTTGTGCAGAAAGTCCATAAAAATTCACTGTGACCTACGTGCAGTAATTTGACCATAACTCAAGTTCTATAAATCGTCTTGACGTCAGACCAACGGCATTAGAAAACTAACATCCATACCTACAACTTTTGTGTTTACACCTAAGACCAATTCTGTACCGATCAATACCAGTTTTTATTTCAAAATTCGGGGCAGAGATAAGAAAACTCAGGAAAAGCAACTTATATTATTCAAACTTCTCATTCATTCAAAATCATCACAATCAACAACAATCATCGTCGCCAAGGCATAAGCCTATCTCGTCACTGTACCAATTAATATAGGTACTTTCATCGTCACTATAATTCCTGCAACTTCGCATTATCAACAAAATCATCGCAACATCACAACATCAACAACATACTCGCACATCATAACATCACATACACATCACAAAAGAAGACACAACGGATTAATAATTATAAAACAGCCCCTAAACATCTAGGTACTAATTCCTTCAATTTATTAATCAATCCGCTACTAAACAATTTCTATCATTCTATTTCCAATTTTACTATTTATTAATTCTAATACTAATTATTATTAACTTCCAATTATGCTACTAATTCAGCCTGCTACATATATCATCGTTATTACTACTGCTATTTCTTCTACGCGTTAATTCCATTGTTATGCAACTTAATTCATCAACCTCATATCTCTTCACTAATAATCATCACTATAACTTCTACTATCATAATTAATTCATACCCAATTTCAACCCATCCCAAATCATCCCAAAAGCCATTTATCACAGAATACGAATTCATGGAGTCACACACATCAACATACATCACAAACCACAATTATAATGCACAACAACGGCATGTATCATGCCAATTTCATCATCAAAATCACAGACCTCATGAATTGAACAAAAGGATCAAAATCCATACAATCACATATACCTAGAGTCTACCATACCCCATCATTATGCAATCCCTTAGAATGTAAGAACCCCACCCTTACCTTGGAATGACGGTCTCTCTATAATTATCCGGTTGCATCCAAGCTTCATCCATGGCTTCAACCTTTGCCTCTTCTAAATCAGAATCAAAAGCTGAAAATTTTCCCAAATATGCAGCTATAGTGCGATGATGATATCTCTCAACTCACACCTTATTTTGAAGATCCCAACGGTCAAAAGTTAGATATAGGTGTTGCGAACCTACCCTCAAAATTTGAGAACGATCCAACGGTTAACGAATCGGGGATCGTCGGTTTAGTGAGACTGCTGCAAGAAAAACGGGAATGAGTTTCTCTTCTCCAAAACCCTTATTCTTTTCTTCTCATAATAACCTAATTTCTTTCTTTTTCATAACCAAATAATAATAATAATAATAATAATACCTTTATGTAATCCATTGGGCTTCACTTTCACACCCCCCCACTTTTACTTCATGCAACCAAATATTAAACCCAACCAATAAACTAATTTTTATTATAATTTCTTTATCAATATTATTGCTAATATTATTTCTCCATCTTAACCAACTTAATTACTCGACTATCCACTGAACAACTCAAACAACATATTAATCCAATATTATTTCTACAACTTCGTCGATCCACCAATTAAATAATACTTCATAGAAATACACCGATTAAATTCCAACCTCCATACTTTCAACAATTAATTCCGAAAATACTCAGAAATATTTAATTAAATAATTAATTAAATTTCCGGGCGTTACAGCTGCAGCTACTGATTCATGCTTTGTGTCAAAGCTTGAACCTAAAAATGTGAAAGAAGCCCTGACTGATGAATTTTGGATTGAAGCAATGCAAGATGAGTTGAATCAATTCAAAAGGAGTGAAGTATGGGATCTGGTTCCAAGACCTGAAGGGTTGAATGTGATTGGGACTAAGTGGATATTCAAGAATAAAACAGATGAGAATGGTACTGTAGTCAGAAACAAGGCAAGGTTGGTTGCTCAGGGTTATACTCAAGTAGAGGGATTGGATTTTGATGAAACCTTTGCACCTGTGGCCAGACTAGAGTCCATAAAACTACTGTTGGGTGTATCCTGCATTCTCAAGTTCAAGCTATTTCAGATGGATGTGAAGAGTGCATTTTTGAATGGGTATCTGCAAGAGGAAGTGTATGTTGAACAGCCTAAGGGTTTTGTGGATCCTAAATTTCCAGATCATGTTTACAAACTGAAGAAAGCTTTATATGGATTGAAACAAGCACCAAGAGCATGGTATGACAGACTAACTCAGTTTCTTGTGGCTCAAGGTTACAGAAAAGGAGGTTCTGATAAGACATTGTTTGTGAAAGATGAAAATGGGAGTCTGATGATTGCTCAGATTTATGTGGATGATATAGTGTTTGGAGGGATGTCTCAGAAGATGGTCAAACTGTTTGTTCAGCAGATGCAGTCAGAATTTGAAATGAGCTTAGTTGGTGAACTGACATACTTTCTTGGGTTACAAGTCAAGCAAATGGAAGATACAATCTTCATTTCTCAGAGTAAATATGCCAAGAACATAGTGAAGAAGTTTGGAATGGAATCAGCTGCTCTTAAGAGGACACCAGCTGCTACTCATCTGAAGCTAACCAAAGATGAACATGGAGTATCAGTTGATCAAAGTCAGTACAGAAGCATGATTGGGAGCTTATTGTATTTAACTGCAAGCAGACCTGATATCACTTATGCTGTTGGAGTATGTGCAAGATATCAAGCTGATCCTAAGATGAGTCATCTGACACAAGTTAAAAGGATCCTGAAGTATGTGAATAGCACCAGTGACTATGGAATCATGTATTCTCATAGTTCAAGTTCTGAACTGGTGGGATTTTGTGATGCTGACTGGGCTGGAAGTGCTGATGACAGGAAGAGCACTTCAGGAGGTTGTTTCTTTTTGGGAAATAACTTAATTTCATGGTTTAGCAAGAAGCAAAACTGTGTGTCATTGTCAACTGCTGAAGCTGAGTACATTGCTGCTGGGAGTAGTTGCTCACAACTGGTGTGGATGAAACAGATGCTGGAGGAGTACAACATGAAACAAGGTGTTATGACATTGTTTTGTGATAATTTGAGTGCTATCAACATCTCTAAAAACCCAATTCAGCATAGCAGAACCAAACACATAGACATCAGACACCATTTTATCAGAAACCTTGTGGAGGACAAGATTATTCAACTGGAACATGTGGACACTGAAGAACAAATTGCTGACATATTCACAAAGGCCTTGGATGCTAAGCAGTTTGAAAACTTAAGGAGCAAGTTAGGTGTGTGCTTATGTGAAGAATTCTAGCAATTAAAGCAAACTGGATGTGAGGAAGAAAGAGTACCTGCCAGCTTTGTTAGTGCTAAGTATGATGCTGTCTCTGATACTGAGTCTGAAGTTCAAACTGGGGCAGTAGTTGAAGATGTTTGTGCAGTTTCCCTTCCCTATTTGAAGTCTGAGATTTGTCAGAATTTTGTGGCTAAAAAGGGGGAGAAAATCTTATGTAATGTGTTGGCTCTGATACCATGTGTTGCTGCTCAGAGAATTAGTTCAAATTCAGCTTTCAGTGTTGTTCAGAAGTGTCGCGGTGATTTTCGGAGATCAAGCTATTGATTAGCGTTGACTCACTAATTTATTTCACGACTGAACTTTTAATTTTTTAAAAGAAAAGTGGAAAAAAGTTCGAAATTACCACATTTTTAAAGATTAGGGTTCGGGGGTTAGTTACGTTTAGGGAAGGTGTTAGCACCCTAAACGTTCGTAGTACTCTACGAGAACCTCTTGATTTTATTTATTTATTTTGGCTATAACTTGCTTATTTTTTTTTAAAAGAAAAGAATGAATTAGAATAGTGAGGAAAAATAAAAATGTTTTTTTTGTTTTTTTATGATTTGGAAGGACACGGTCCTCTGCCTACGTACCCGTGAGGGATCAAAACCTCGTAGTTCGGGGTAAAAAATGACGTTTGATTTGTTTGATGTTTTTTATTTGTTTTTTTAAAAAAGGTTTTAAAAATAAAAGCCAAGTGGCAAAATGGGGTTGATTTGTGTTTTTTATTTTGAAAATGATTAAAGTGTAATTAAAGTGGATTAATGATTATTTAAAGAAAATAAAAGGAAAAAAACGGACACTTGATTGAAAATCAAGGTTTATTAAGAAAAGATTTTTTTTGTGATTTTTTGATATTTGCATGTTTTTGTTATTTTTGAATAAACTAAAACTAAAACGTAACTAAAAATTAAAGACGAGGAATTTCCGTGGTGACGTTGGATCACCACGAAATCCTTTTCGAAAGTAAACTACCTATTATTTTTGTATTTTTCTTTTTATAAAGCGAAATAAATAAAAACGTAAAGCAAAATAAATAAAGTGTGAGTGTCGGTGCATATTCTCATTTATGATTTACATTCGTTCCTAAATACATTCTAATCAAAATAAAAAAAATGACAAAACAATAACTAGAAGGGAATTGCAAATGCACTAAGATAAGTAAATATGCTAAAAGTAAAAATAAAATGAAAATGCATGAAAATAAAAGAAAAATAAAAAATAAAAATGCATTATGTGCTAAAAAAATTAAAAGCAATGAAATGCATGACACTAAATAAAAGTTTAAAAAAAGAATAAGTGCAAGAAATGGTAAAAAGAAATAAAAAAGAAATAAAAAAAAGGGGTGCTGAAGAGGATCAGGGGGTGGAAAGAGCAATCAGAGAGATGGAGAAGAGAGAGGAAGCCTGGGCCGAATTGGGCCTTGAGGAACAAAGAAAGAACCGGACCGGTTCGGTCTGGGAGAACCGAACCGGTTCGGTGTCCATATATATGTCAAAATGCGGTTTTTTTCTCACTTTTGTCACAGATTTTCTCTTTCTTCTCCACTCTTCTCCCTCTCTTCTCTTATGCGATTTATTGTTTTCTTTTTTCCTTTACCACAAAAAATCAAAAAAACCTAGATCTAAAAGAGGAAAACCTTTACCTTTCTTGTTGAATTTTTGGGTTTGGGTTTTATGCTTGCTGGTTTTCGGATTTTTGAGAGTTGTGGGTTTATGGTTTTCTTAATTTCGTACGGCTTTGGTGTGTGGGTAGAGGAGGGAGGCCGAATTGTATGGTGGTGAGGGTGGATGATGTTTGGCCGCGGTTTGCTGGTGGTTTGGAGGGGGGACGTGAGTTGTTGTTTGATGGTGGCTGAGGGCGTGTGGGTTGGTATGTGGCTGGGTTTGGTTGTTGGTTTTGAGTGGGTTGTGAGTGAGGAAGGCCGTACGAGTATGTGTGTGTGGGTGGATGATGTTTGGCCGCGTGTACTGTTAGTGTGGTTTAGGAGGAGTGGCCGTATGGGGAAAGTGAGGTTTGCGGTTTGGATAATTGTTTTGGGTCGTACAGTTTTGGGGAATGGAGTGGGGAGGCCGAATTGATTTTGTGTGAAGTTTGAGGGTGGTGGTATTGTACGTGTTAGGGGTGAGGAGGAGGTGTGTTAGTTTAAGGGAAGATGAGTGCCGTGCGGTTTGGAGAGTGGAGGCGTGGGCTGTTTGTGGTTGGCCGTACGTGTGTGGCTTTGTGTGGCGTGTGTGTATGAACAGTGATGTTTTTGTTGAATTGGCCTTTTGTTCTTTGTGTTTTTTTGATGATTGATTCTGATGAGTTCAAATTCTCCCTATGGCTCTGTGCGTGAATTCCTTTTAATCCTGTAATCCTCATAGTCAAAATACACTAATGGCTATCAATCACCATAATGCTGAATTAAAACCCATTAAGTGACAAATTAAAACACAAGATTATGAAAAAAGTCTTCTCCACAATAAATAAATAAAAAGTCAGCTGATTAAAAAGGTAAAAAAAAGAAGAGAAAAAATAAATAATAAAAATGCTAAATAAAATAACAAATAAAATATTTAAAAGAATAAAAATAAAGATAGAAAAAATAATAAAAACTAAAAGACGGACTCGGACGAAATTAAAAAGAAAAAAAATGAGGTATTTTAAAATACCTCTCTGTCGAAATTTCGTCTGAGACGACGAAAAATTCCGAACTAAAAAGACGAGTAAAAATAAATTTTAGGTCAAAAATTGGGGTATGACAGATGCCCCTATTTAAGTCTCTTCGTCCGGAGATTTAAAGGGAAAAATCTTGGATTCGACGGGTCGAAGGGACTTAAATACAGAGTACGCCAATTTTGGACCTAAAAGAAAAAAAAAGATGCTCGTGATGCGAATGCAAATGCAAGACGGCGAAGCTGACCCGACTGGGGGTAAAACAAAAACGAAAGGATACCCGAGTTCGTTAAAGAAAGGGATCCGACTCCACTGGGGAATAACATGATTTCACTGGGGAAGGAGTTGTCTACTATCAACAAAGATGACAGCTTAAAGAAGACAGATGATATGTATTACCTACTATCGTATATTGATAGCTTAAAAGAGGTAATATAAAAGGAGACACCGTCTACTATCGTTGTATGGATAGCTTAAAGGAGGTGACATGTATTACCTACTATCGTGTATTGATAGCTTAAAAGAGGTAATATAAAAGGAGACATCGTCTACTATCGTTGTATGGATAGCTTAAGACAGACAGATGACATGTATTACCTACTATCGTGTATTGATAGCTTAATAGAGGTAATATAAAAGGAGACACCGTCTACTATCGTTGTATGGATAGCTTAAGGAAGACAGATGACATGTATTACCTACTATCGTGTTTTGATAGCTTAATAGAGGTAATATAAAAGGAGACACCGTCTACTATCGTTGTATGGACAGCTTAAAGGAGGTGACATGTATTACCTACTATCGTATATTGATAGCTTAAAAGAGGTAATATAAAAGGATACACCGTCTACTATCGTTGTATGGATAGCTTAAAGGAGGTGACATGTATTACCTACTACCATGTATTGATAGCTTAAAAGAGGTAATATAAAAGGAGACACCGTCTACTATCGTTGTATGGATAGCTTAAAGGAGGTGACATGTTTTACCTACTACCATTGTGAGGGTAGCTTAAAGAGGTAATATAAAAGGGAGACACCGTCTACTATCGTTGTATGGATAGCTTAAAGGAGGTGACATGTTTTACCTACTACCATTGTGAGGGTAGCTTAAAGAGGTAATATAAAAGGGAGACACCGTCTACTATCGTTGTATGGATAGCTTAAAGGAGGTGACATGTTTTACCTACTACCATTGTGAGGGTAGTTTAAAGAGGTAATATAAAAGGGAGACACCGTCTACTATCGTTGTATGGATAGCTTAAAGGAGGTGACATGTTTTACCTACTACCATTGTGAGGGTAGCTTAAAGAGGGTAAGAGATAAATGACAGCTACTCGGGATGTAGCCGAACTGGTCAACTGACGACAAAAGACTGGATAGGAAAATGCACAAGCTACTCGTTAAAGAACTGCCACTGACGCCAAGGAATAAAGGATAAATGCCAACTGTTCGGGTTGTTGCCGAACTGCCATTGACGACAAGGAATAAAGGATAGATGCCAACTGTTCGGGTTGTTGCCGAACTGCCATTGACGACAAGGAATAAAGGTACGCACAAGCTGTTCGTTAAAGAACCGCCGCTTGGCATAAAGAGGATGACATCTCTGGACCAGACACACTGGGGATGACATTTGGGGATAAAGAGAGTTAAAAAATGTTCATGACCGATTGGTATGAAAAACAAGACTCAGGGTGGTTAATGCAGCCATGTATTGAATGATGTTATGTGCATGTTGTGTATGCATGAATGTATGAATGCATGAATGATGATGTGACTTGTATGACTGGCATGACTGATTAACTTGTGACTGTATGAAGGATTGATTGGTAAGATTGTACGGAAGACTGACTTGTATGATTGTATGAAAGACTGACTTATATGATACAAGATTGGACGGATAAGATGAAAAGTGACCCGACGTCGCATCACAAACACTCGGCAATCTTCAATGGGGATGATGCCACTGGGGACATATCAAAACAATGATGGGGTAAAGCCCGATGTATGCAACAACTGGTGGGGAGTAAACACTTCCTGGGGGAATCGTGCTAATCCAAAAACCTGGCAGAAGGACCTGGTGCTTCTGTGGTCATGCTTTTCTTTTGTTTTTTTCCTTCTTTTTGAATCCCTAACTTTTGCCTGGACTGCCCTTTCGGGTTTTCGATCCACCGGGAATATATTCTTTTGTATGCCCCTAATTTTTGCCTGGACCGCCCCTTCAGGTTTTCGATCCACCGGGACGCTCATTTTTGCCTAAGCCGCCCTTTCGGGTTTCCGACTTACCGAGCTCTTTTCTTTTTTCTTCTTTCTTTTTTTTTTGCAATGGACCATGTTTAACCTGCTGAGTTTGTCCGTTCTCAGGATAACTGTTGACGCACACTTCACTTATTCATGAGTTCAGAGAGAATGTGTTTGTTGTTTATGCTTCCCAAAAATATAAAAAGATTTATGATTTATTTTGAAAAAGGTTTTGCTTCAGGTACTACCATCAAAAATAGAAGAAATTTTATAAACAGAATAAATGGGAGTTCCAAATAAAAGGCACAGGCTCAAATTCATTTAACAGAGTGGTGGCCCGCCAACGGCATGACTCCACGGATCTCACAAAGTTTGGAAAATGGTAAATATAAGGGGAAGGTACATTGAACACAATAACCATTATTCTCCCTAACAACTTTGAATTCCACCGTTTAGATGCTTCAGATTCAGAGCCTCTTTGACCGCTAATGTGCCCCAAGTGAGTCATGGCCAACCTGATGCAGTTACTTTGTCTTTTGATCCTTAATTTTTGCATAGATCGCCCTTTCGGGTTTTCGACCTATCAGGATGATCATTTTTCTGTTTCATGTCTCTAATTTTTGCCTGGACCGCCCTTCCGGGTTCTCAGTCCACCGAGACGCTCATTTTTGCCTAAGCCGCCCTTTCGGGTTTTCGACTTACCGAGCTGTTCTTTTATTTTTAGACAAAGTATTTCTTGACTGCATCGGCGTTCACAGGACGGGGAAGCTCGTCACCATCCATAGTCGTAAGAGTCATTGCACCACCGGAGAACGCTCTCTTGACGACATATGGGCCTTCATAATTAGGCGTCCATTTGCCCCTGGAGTCCGGTTGAAATGATAAAATCCTTTTGAGCACAAGGTCTCCTTCTTGAAATTCATGGGGACGAACCTACTTGTCAAAGGCTTATTTCATCCTCTTCTGATATTGTTGACCATGACACCAGGCGGCCATGCGTTTTTCTTCAATCAGATTCAGCTGATCATACCATTCAGCCTCAGACAATTTGGCTTCCATCATAACTCTCATCGAAGGGATTTCGACCTCTACAGGGAGCACTGCTTCCATGCCGTAGACTAAAGTGAAAGGGGTTGCCCCTGTTGAAGTGCACACTGAGGTACGGTACCCATTCAAAGCATACGGTAACATGCCAATCCTGTAAGTGGCTACCATCTTCTGCACTATCTTCTTGATGTATTTTTCTTTTTTTTTTTGTTTTCTTTTTGCTTTTTTTTTTCTCTTTCTTGTTGTATTTGTTGTTGTTTTTTTTTGCAGATTCAATGGCACCATTCATCTGAAATTTTATCAGGGATACTGTAGTGGCAGCTCCTTGGAACCCAAGTTAATCATTTCGAATGCTTCTTCATGAGGCTGAATGGCTTTCATGTCATACTAATAACCGATAGATCTTTACGGGAATCCCTTCATCCTCCTCCTCTTCAGCTTCGTAAACAGGGAACTCAAAGTCGGGAGAGAGCATAGGGTTACAATGTTCAACGGGTTTATTGATGTTCAGTCTACATATGATTGATGATTGATTTTAGAAAATGAGTGAAAAATGCAGACCTTTTGAAATAAAATAAAATAAAATATTTTTGGGTTTTTTGTGTTACCATTTTCCAGAAAAAGCAGTAAAATAAAAATAAAAGTCGCGAAAGAAACGACAATTTTTCATTGATAGTGGTAACTTGAAGACAAAAGTAGAGCCCTACATGATTTCACTTTCGTATTGGGCGAAACGAAAGGATTTTTTTTTTGAAAAGACAATACAACAAAACACATTACTTGGACCTATGAGTAACTGAGAGAATGTCAACAACGACCCAATTACGGCAAATCCTTCCTTGTGTTTGCACGACCAACACCCATTTTCTCTCTTATGTTTACACGAGTGTTGTAGGTGCGAGTGGGTTTGTAATGAATGCGCCGGGCCACTTTCTTTGACTGCGGCAGATTGACCTTTTTGTGATGAAACAAAGGATGAGACTCGATTTAGAAACTATGAATGCGATATGATGCATGATTATGCGTATGCAAAAAAAGAAGAAAGACTTGTTATCGAAGGACTTTGTTGAAGTAATTGTAAACATCATGGTTTGAACATTTCGTTTGAGCATCAAGGCATTACAAGATAGTTCTTTTTTTAGAAACCAAGCCAAGGGACCAATTCAAAAGTCCTTTAGTGGAAGCTATTTTTTTTAAAAGAAACCTAAAGAATCCTAGCTCCCTTAAATTCAGCAAATCAGGGCTCTTGAAGATGTACTTCCTAGTGCTCCTCTATGATGTTTAAAAAACTTGTTTAAGTCCTTCGATAATTGGATGAAAAAAATGAGTTTATGCATGGATGCATGTATGCATGATTATGCTAAAGAAACGGAGAAAACATGGTCAGATTAAGTCCAAAATGTTGGGGTCAAGGGTAAACACGCCATTTGGTAAGGACTATGGTTTCAAATGTACCTGTATCACGGGTTCTACCAAGTTCCCAAAGTCATCGACCACTTCCGAATATTGTCGGATTACGGGACTGACTCCCGGTCCAGCGACATTCGTAGGAAAGTCTCGTTTGAGTGTAGTATCGCGTATCAACCAATTCAAGACTACTCTTGATTAGCCACCGCACTACGTCCTAAAAGGCCAAGATGGGTTAAAGGTAACTAAAGGTCCTCAACTTCATAGGCCACTTAAAAATAACAATGTCAAACACGACTACTCATGTTGACATGGTATTACCTTTAAGAGTCCTCCATTGAGCGGGGTTATATCACATGTACCAACACCCAAGACTACTCCTGGTATGGCACTTTGATTATACCACCATCCTATCTTATGTTTCCCTCAAGCCCGGGTATAGGACTTATCTCACCACTCACGTAAAAGGAAAAAAAACACATATGCACGTATTTACATTCTTATTTTATTTTAAGCAAGTTATAACACAAAATAATTAAATAAATTCAAGTTAGGCTCAACCCTCTTAGGGAGTCCCCAGTGAAGTCGCCATTTCTGTCGCGGTGATTTTCGGAGATCAAGCTATTGATTAGCGTTGACTCACTAATTTATTTCACGACTGAACTTTTAATTTTTTAAAAGAAAAGTGGAAAAAAGTTCGAAATTACCACATTTTTAAAGATTAGGGTTCGGGGGTTAGTTACGTTTAGGGAAGGTGTTAGCACCCTAAACGTTCGTAGTACTCTACGAGAACCTCTTGATTTTATTTATTTATTTTGGCTATAACTTGCTTATTTTTTTTTAAAAGAAAAGAATGAATTAGAATAGTGAGGAAAAATAAAAATGTTTTTTTTGTTTTTTTATGATTTGGAAGGACACGGTCCTCTGCCTACGTACCCGTGAGGGATCAAAACCTCGTAGTTCGGGGTAAAAAATGACGTTTGATTTGTTTGATGTTTTTTATTTGTTTTTTTAAAAAAGGTTTTAAAAATAAAAGCCAAGTGGCAAAATGGGGTTGATTTGTGTTTTTTATTTTGAAAATGATTAAAGTGTAATTAAAGTGGATTAATGATTATTTAAAGAAATAAAAGGAAAAAAACGGACACTTGATTGAAAATCAAGGTTTATTAAGAAAAGATTTTTTTTGTGATTTTTTGATATTTGCATGTTTTTGTTATTTTTGAATAAACTAAAACTAAAACGTAACTAAAAATTAAAGACGAGGAATTTCCGTGATGACGTTGGATCACCACGAAATCCTTTTCGAAAGTAAACTACCTATTATTTTTGTATTTTTCTTTTTATAAAGCGAAATAAATAAAAACGTAAAGCAAAATAAATAAAGTGTGAGTGTCGGTGCATATTCTCATTTATGATTTACATTCGTTCCTAAATACATTCTAATCAAAATAAAAAAAATGACAAAACAATAACTAGAAGGGAATTGCAAATGCACTAAGATAAGTAAATATGCTAAAAGTAAAAATAAAATGAAAATGCATGAAAATAAAAGAAAAATAAAAAATAAAAATGCATGATGTGCTAAAAAAATTAAAAGCAATGAAATGCATGACACTAAATAAAAGTTTAAAAAAAGAATAAGTGCAAGAAATGGTAAAAAGAAATAAAAAAGAAATAAAAAAAAGGGGTGCTGAAGAGGATCAGGGGGTGGAAAGAGCAATCAGAGAGATGGAGAAGAGAGAGGAAGCCTGGGCCGAATTGGGCCTTGAGGAACAAAGAAAGAACCGGACCGGTTCGGTCTGGGAGAACCGAACCGGTTCGGTGTCCATATATATGTCAAAATGCGGTTTTTTTCTCACTTTTGTCACAGATTTTCTCTTTCTTCTCCACTCTTCTCCCTCTCTTCTCTTATGCGATTTATTGTTTTCTTTTTTCCTTTACCACAAAAAATCAAAAAAACCTAGATCTAAAAGAGGAAAACCTTTACCTTTCTTGTTGAATTTTTGGGTTTGGGTTTTATGCTTGCTGGTTTTCGGATTTTTGAGAGTTGTGGGTTTATGGTTTTCTTAATTTCGTACGGCTTTGGTGTGTGGGTAGAGGAGGGAGGCCGAATTGTATGGTGGTGAGGGTGGATGATGTTTGGCCGCGGTTTGCTGGTGGTTTGGAGGGGGGACGTGAGTTGTTGTTTGATGGTGGCTGAGGGCGTGTGGGTTGGTATGTGGCTGGGTTTGGTTGTTGGTTTTGAGTGGGTTGTGAGTGAGGAAGGCCGTACGAGTATGTGTGTGTGGGTGGATGATGTTTGGCCGCGTGTACTGTTAGTGTGGTTTAGGAGGAGTGGCCGTATGGGGAAAGTGAGGTTTGCGGTTTGGATAATTGTTTTGGGTCGTACAGTTTTGGGGAATGGAGTGGGGAGGCCGAATTGATTTTGTGTGAAGTTTGAGGGTGGTGGTATTGTACGTGTTAGGGGTGAGGAGGAGGTGTGTTAGTTTAAGGGAAGATGAGTGCCGTGCGGTTTGGAGAGTGGAGGCGTGGGCTGTTTGTGGTTGGCCGTACGTGTGTGGCTTTGTGTGGCGTGTGTGTATGAACAGTGATGTTTTTGTTGAATTGGCCTTTTGTTCTTTGTGTTTTTTTTGATGATTGATTCTGATGAGTTCAAATTCTCCCTATGGCTCTGTGCGTGAATTCCTTTTAATCCTGTAATCCTCATAGTCAAAATACACTAATGGCTATCAATCACCATAATGCTGAATTAAAACCCATTAAGTGACAAATTAAAACACAAGATTATGAAAAAAGTCTTCTCCACAATAAATAAATAAAAAGTCAGCTGATTAAAAAGGTAAAAAAAAGAAGAGAAAAAATAAATAATAAAAATGCTAAATAAAATAACAAATAAAATATTTAAAAGAATAAAAATAAAGATAGAAAAAATAATAAAAACTAAAAGACGGACTCGGACGAAATTAAAAAGAAAAAAAATGAGGTATTTTAAAATACCTCTCTGTCGAAATTTCGTCTGAGACGACGAAAAATTCCGAACTAAAAAGACGAGTAAAAAATAAATTTTAGGTCAAAAATTGGGGTATGACAAGAAGTTATTTGTGAAGCTCAGAGTTCAGAACAAATATAACAAGAGCTGTCAAGATGTTATTGAGGGGGAGTATGTGTTTGAGGGGGAGTATGTGTCTCAGGGGGAGTACAAGACTGGTATGGTCCTGAGTGTTTCTGTGATCCTGAGGTATGGTCCTGAACAATTGTGTGCAGCTCCTGAAGTGTTGGTTCTGATATGCTCTGATACCATATATTCAGAAGTAAGGGGGAGTTTGATGTATGCTGAGTGTATGCTGAGTTGCAGGGGGAGTGTGTGTGATGATCAGGAGTTGATCAGTAGCTCTGATACCTTGGAGTAGCTCTGATACCATGATTGTTTGTGATGATCAGGAGTTGATCAGTAGGTTATGTGTGCTTCAGTAGCTGATATGAACTGAAGCTGGTTTCTGTTTCTCAAGATAGTCATAAATAAATCCGCTGCTAATTACTATGTTATGAATGATCATTGTGGAGTTCTTCATTGCTGAGTTGATTATAAGGAAGATTGAAGAACTTGGATGGTTTTAGCCAAAAATTTGCCAAAGGGGGAGATTGTTGAGTCTTTTGGTGTTGGCTGCATGTTTTGGCAAAACCAAGATATTGAATAGAAGCATCTCCATATGTATAACATTTCTTCAGTTGGAAGTTTTTAATTTTGAAGCCATTCAGAAGCTGAAAATGCCATCAGAAGCTGAAAGCACTGTAGCACTTCAGAAGCTGATTCAGGTTCTGATGCCAGCGTTGACT
Organism: Medicago ruthenica; assembly: GCA_018208015.1. Classification (NCBI taxonomy): domain Eukaryota; kingdom Viridiplantae; phylum Streptophyta; class Magnoliopsida; order Fabales; family Fabaceae; genus Medicago; species Medicago ruthenica. The sequence continues at coordinate 141,263 of WNNG01000481.1, forward strand.
TATGTTGACTTCATCAGAAGCTGGTTATTTTCAAGGTTTTTCTATGCGAATCTTTGCAAGATTTATTGAAGATTTATCCACGCATATGGCTTCTAGAATGCTGATTTATTTGAAGAAGATTTTATTGAAGATTTGGTTCAAAGATATGAAATTCATATTTTCCTGTTATAATCTTTAAAAGATTCAGTACAGTTTTATTTGTTACATTATTGGACCAATCTTATTTCAGTAACAAATCAAATCAGAAGATTAGTTTTATTTTGCAAGACTGAAGGCTATATAAGGAGGAGGGCTGCTGCTATTCAAGATACGATTTTAAGAGTATTATTCAGAGAAAATTGAGTCTTAGTATTTTAAGCTTTTAGCTTTATTGTGCACCACTCTGTTAGAGTTGGTTTAGGATTGTTATTGAGTTGTAATTCATTCTAAGCCTCTAGGTACGAATGAAGTTGTGTTTTTAAAGTTTTCTGAAAAACAGAGTGTTTTTGTTTAAGGGTAGTTCAAGTGGCTGGGTTGCAGTTACTTGAATAGGAAGTTAGAGGTTTTTCTAATACTCAACGTGTTGGGTAGAATTCAAGACTAGGAGGAAGTTAATTGCTTAGGCTGGGAACTGGGAGTCAGTGTCTTGAGTCATAAGGATTAATTCCTATAGTGGAATTCCTTCCTGGATTGGTATCCCCCAGAGTAGGAGGTGTTTACTCCGAACTGGGTTAACAAACCTTGTGTGTTCTTTTTATTTTCTGCACTTTATTTCTGCTCCTGAACTGTGTCTTGTTCATACTATGTTTTAGTTCTGAATCTGCTAATTTTTATTCAGAACCAGTTTAATCAGAACCAGTTTAACTCTCATTATTGCTAAGCCAGAAATTTCATTAAGTCTATACATATGTATGAGTATTAGGAGTAATATTTATACTGGATTGACCCATCGTGAGAATACTACATAGTATGTTATGAAATCGTCATAAGTTATTCTCACAATGATAATAGTGTATATCACTCTTAGACCTGAAACCACTGTGATCCCTAGATGTCGACTCAAGTGTTTTATTGTCATTCAAACGTTATCTGTAACAAGATAACTATAACGTTGGTTAATGGGCACTCGACGAATCATGTTGAGGGACATGAGTGTCCTAGATGGGATTTGTCCCTCCTTCATAACAGGAGATATATCTTTAGGCCTCTTGATGAAATATGACTGGAAAAATGCATGGTCATGCCGAATTAAGTCAATATGAGATATTGGACTTATTCGTTATTCAGTATATTTCAGAATCAAGAAATATAAATATTGAGCTAAACAAGGGTGACGTAATCTATGCCTTGTGTTCAATAAAGATATTAGGACAAAGGAGTAATTGTACACATAGACATTATCATGGAAAAGGTTTCGTCAGATCACTTGACATTCTTGTCACTTGGGTAGCAGTGATGTGTTGCTAGATACCGCTCACTGTTTGTAATGTTAAATATAAGATTTAATATTATTGCCAATGTTACAAGAACCTACAGGGTCACACACAATAGAACGGTCAAAAAGGAGAAATATAAGTAATACTTATATGATGGGATGCGTTTAGCAATTGACGCTAATTAGTTAGCGGAAGCTAATGGGTTAATGGGCTTATGGAAGCTCAACATGATGACTGATTTTCGTGTAGCAATGAGCTCTATAAATAGAGCTCTAATGCTGAAATCAGAAGTGCTAATTTTCGTGTAACCCTAAAGGCAAAACCGAAACCCTACATCTCTCCCTAACCTCTGATCGCTTGGCTAGCACCGGGAACCAGAGGAAATCGTTCGTGTGGACGAGTAGAGGCTTTGCTTGCTTGCTTAGTTGTGATCAAAGAAACTGTTTCTGCACTACAAGAGGTAACAATTCTATCACTGATTCATGTGATATTCGTAATGATCCAAGGAAAGAAAAATCGAAAATTTTAAACTTCCGCTGCCTTTTACATGTCGATTTTCCTTCAGTGGTATCAGAGCCTGGTTATGAAACCATGAATCGGATTGTTTTGTTTACTGCTTTATGTTTTAATCGGAATAAACATAATTGAATACAATTAAATAATAAAGACGAATTAAAATTGGCAAGGCATCACTTTTCTGTGCATGAATTTTCGATTTGTTTGAAGCTTCGTAACCGTATCTGGTGAAGCATCAATATATCGATCATCCATATCGACGGAAACGTGTTGCTCGATCACATACGCACATAATAAAATCATATCGTTTTTCTGTGCATGGCTTTTCGTTTTGTTTGAGGCTTCGGAACCGTTTTCTGGTGAAGCATCAATATCGATTATCCATATCGACAGAAATATGATTGATAAATTTTGTGTAACAAAAGTATATATGATATACTCGTGATGATCGTCCACTAATTAAGTCAGATGATATTTGTTCATATTGAATGATTGTCAACTGGAGCTTCGGAACCGTATCAGGTGAAGCATTCTAAGTTCGATCTTCATATTGGATAAATAATCAGAGTACTTTGATTGGTGTGATCATATTTTTACAACAGGATTCATAGCGCCGCAAGTGTTATGCTGTCATGATTAGGGTTACGTTCAAAGGTTGAAACGTAACACGCCGCAAGGTAAAACGCCGCAAGCAATTAGGGTTACGCCGCAAGTGTTAAAACCTATCAAATGTTGATGCGAAACACGACGTTAATTCAAAGTGAATCGTTCATATTGAATTATGAGGTGTTAATCTGCGTGGTGTGATCAATCGCCTAATTTTAATTTAATTTATTTAATTATGAGGTGTTGATAATAATAAAAGGTGTTTTATTGTTGTTGTGTGAATGATTATGGCCTTAGTCTTATTATTTCTTTTATTTTGGATTTTTGAAATACGGCCTGCGTGTCGTGCCTCTCTCTTGAATTCTATATGTACATTCTCTTCTCATCCAATCCCTCGTATGTTAAACGAGTTTCTTTATATGTAATGTAATTAGAATACAAGAAGGTAATAGGACCATTGACGTTGGATTAGCCCTAGAAGTCTAGCTTGAAGAAGCAAGGTCGTTTCTAGGATTAGTTTAGATTCTCTCATTGGCTTGAGAGAATCATAGCGTTAGGAGGCCATAATCATGTCACTTTTATTTTGTATAATTGTTATGCATGCTTGAATGATTGGAGTGCGGATATATATGATATATAAGCCGTGGTGAGGTGAGATCAAACTGAATAAAATCCTTCAAAGTAATATATTAAGTTTAATGCTTTCCAAAAGAATAACACCCTTTAAGGCTAATATCGAATGTGTGGGTTTGTCTTAGCAAAGCACATGTTCTATGTTTGTAAGTCGCGGTGCGGTAATATCATTTACCCGATTGTTATTCTTTTGGGTTTAACTTAACTAAATTAATTTTAATATGATTAGAATAAATTTAGAAGCAAGAATTGGGAAATATCTATATGATAGATCAGAGTAAGAGTTACTCGCCCAATTGATTTGAAAGTTGTATGAGATACAATTGGAAATGTTCCTACCTAAATAGCTGAGTTTTGGGTGATCAGCCCTAGCTGACTCAAAACAAGGTGAAATAAGGATTTCAACCCGCTAGAAAATCTTCCAACGGGATTTTCCGAATTAAATGTTTGAAGGTCATTTGATTTGAATAAAATAGTGGGAGCGTATTTAATTAAAGGCCAAATTAAATATGTTATTTTCATGATACTTATTTTGTATATTTTAAATTGTAGATGGCAACTAACGCTTCAAACAACATTTTGCGATCAATCCTTGATAAGGATAAGCTGAATGAAACAAATTTTTTAGACTGACACCGTAACTTGAGGATTGTCCTCACACATGAGAAAAAGTTGTATGTGCTTGATGAACCTGTTCCTGAAGAGGCACCAACTGCAAATGCTCCCAGGGCTGAGAGAGATGCTTATAGTAAGCATGTCAATGATGTCGTGGAAGTCGCTTGCATCATGCTTGCAACCATGTCCTCTGAGCTTCAGAAGCAACACGAGAACATGGCTGCGTACAATATGATCGAACACCTTAAGACTCTTTATGAAGAGCAGGCTAGGCATGAAAGGTATGATGTCTCCAAGGCCCTTTTTGGAACTAAGTTGTCAGAAGGAAGTCTTGTAGGACCTCATGTACTCAAGATGATTGGGTACGTTGAGAACCTCGCGCGATTGGGTTTACCCCTTGAGCGGGAACTTGCTATTGATCTTATCTTGCAATCGTTGCCAAACAGCTTTAGCTATTTTGTCATGAATTTCCTCATGAATGACATGGACAAAACTCTTCCACAGCTTGCAGCAATGTTAAAAACTGCTGAAAAGAACATGAAGGGAAAAGGTAAGACCATCTTGATGGTTAACAATGGAAAGGTCAAAAAGCATAACAAGAAGCCTAAAAAGTCTAAGGGAAATGGCAAAGGCAAAGCAGTTGCTAAGCCATCAACCAAAGCTTTGAAGCCTACTGGAGGTGTGGCTAAGGAGGGCAAGTGCTTCTACTGCGGTAAGACCGGGCACTAGAAGCGCAACTGCCCAAAATATCTGGAAGACAAAAAGAATGGAACGGTTGCTTCCACTTCTTCAGGTATTTTTGTTATGGAAATTAATATGACTACTTCTACATCATGGGTATTAGATACTGGATGTGGCTCTCATATTTGTACTGATGTGCAGGGGCTGAGAACGAGTAGAACATTGGCAAAAGGGGAGGTCGACCTACGAGTTGGCAATGGCGCAAAGGTTGCAGCTTTAGCTGTTGGAACTTATGAATTGACTTTACCTAGTGGTCTTTTAATACAGTTAGAGAACTGTTATTTTGTACCTACAATTAGTAGGAATATTATTTCTGTTTCTTGTTTGGACAAGTCTGGTTTTTCGTCTACAATAAAAGACAAATGTTGTTCTATTTATTTGGATAATATTCACTATGCTAATGCCATTATGAGTAATGGACTTTATATTCTTGATCTCGATATGCCAATCTATAACATAAATACGAAAAGGATGAAACCAAATGAGTTGAATCCAACTTATCTTTGGCATTGTCGTTTAGGCCATATAAACGAAAATCGCATTTCCAAACTCCATAAGGATGAAATTTTGGACTCTTTTGATTTAGAGTCATATGAGACATGTCGATCTTGTTTATTGGGAAAGATGACAAAGACCCCATTCACCGGAACAGGTGAAAGGTCTAGTGATCTTTTGGGACTCATACATACTGATGTATGTGGACCACTAAACACACCTGCTAGAGGAGGTTTTTACTACTTCATTACATTCACTGATGACTTTAGTAGATTTGGATATGTGTATATAATGAAACATAAATCTGAATCATTTACTTTCTTCAAGGAATTTCAAAATGAAGTAGAAAACCAACTTGGCAAGAAAATCAAAATGCTTCGATCTGATCGAGGTGGCGAATATTTGAGCCAGGAGTTTGACGATCATCTAAAAGAGTGTGGGATCTTATCCCAACTCACACCTCCTGGAACACCACAATGGAATGGTGTTTCCGAAAGGAGAAATCAAACCTTGTTAGACATGGTCCGATCTATGATGAGTCATGCTGATCTTCCAAACTCCTTTTGGGGACACGCCTTATTAACTGCAGCTTATAAACCTAACCAAGTTCCATCCAAAGCGATAGAAAAGACACCATATGAGATATGGAGTGGTCGAAAACCCAATGTGAAACATTTAAAGATTTGGGGTTGTGAAGTTTATGTGAAACGGCTAATGTCCACTAAACTTAAACAAAGATCTGACAAATGTTTCTTTGTGGGATATCCTAAAGAAACTAAAGGATACTACTTTTACAAACCATCTGAGGGCAAAGTGTTTGTCTCTAGAAATGGAGTATTCCTTGAAAAGGAATTTGTTTCCAAAGAAATTAGTGGGAAAAAGGTAGATCTTGAAGAAGTTCAAGACCCACAAAGTAGTAGTACGCCAATGGAGGAACAAGAGCAGGATACACAAACTGTTGTGACAGAAAATCCTACTCCAATAACACAAGAACCACGTAGGTCAAATAGGATACGTCAAGAACCTGAGAGATATGGGTATCTCATATCAGAAGAATGTGACGTATTGCTCATGGATCAAGATGAGTCTATGACTTATCAAGAGGCCATTACTGGTCCTGAATCTGAGAAGTGGCTTGAATCCATGAAATATGAAATCGATTCCATGTACACAAATCAAGTTTGGAACTTGGTTGAAGCACCTAAAGGTATTAATCCTATAGGATGCAAGTGGGTTTTCAAAAAGAAAACTGACATGGACGGAAAGGTAAACACCTACAAAGCGCGATTGGTTGCTAAAGGCTTCAAACAAATTCATGGTGTAGACTATGATGAAACCTTTTCACCAGTCGCAATGATTAAATCCATTCGGATCTTACTTGCTCGCTGCATACTATGATTATGAAATATGGCAGATGGATGTCAAGACTGCTTTCCTTAATGGAAATCTCCTTGAGGATGTGTACATGACACAACCTGAAGGACTTGGCATTCCTAATAACATCCAAAAGGTATGCAAATTACAGCGATCAATTTATGGATTGAAGCAAGCTTCCAGAAGTTGGAACCTTCGTTTTGATGAAACTGTACAACAGTATGGATTCATTAAAAATGAAGATGAACCTTGTGTTTACAAGAAGGTTAGTGGGAGCATAGTCTCATTCCTGGTATTATATGTGGATGACATATTGCTTATCGGAAATGACATCCCTACACTACAAGAAATTAAATCTTGGTTAGGGAAATGCTTTTCTATGAAAGACTTAGGTGAAGCTTCCTACATATTAGGAATCAGGATCTATAGAGATAGATCACAAAGATTGCTTGGCTTAAGTCAGGGTACATACATAGACAAAGTCTTGAGACGTTTCAATATGTATGAGGTCTAAGAAAGGACTCATACCTATGTCATCAGGTATAAGTTTGTCAAAGGCACAATCCCCTTCAACTGATGAAGAAAGGGATCGAATGGTCAATGTTCCATATGCATCCGCAATTGGATCTATCATGTATGCTATGTTATGTACTCGACTAGATGTCTCGTATGCTTTAAGTGCTACGAGTAGATACCAGTCTAATCCAGGCAACAGTCATTGGGTTGCTGTCAAGAACATCCTTAAGTACTTGAGAAGAACTAAGGATACTTTCTTGATCTATGGAGGTCAGGAAGAGCTCTCTATAATTGGTTACGCAGATGCTAGTTTTCAGACAGATCATGATGATTTCAAATCGCAATCTGGATATGTGTTTTGCTTAAATGGCGGTGCTGTGAGCTGGAAAAGTTCAAAGCAGGAAACAGTCGCTGATTCTACAACTGAGGCCGAGTATATTGCTGCATCTAATGCCGCAAGAGAGGCTGTTTGGATCAAGAAATTCATCTCTGATCTTGGTATAATTCCAAGCATTGTGGATCCCATTGAATTACTATGTGATTACAATGGAGCAATCGCACAAGCTAAAGAACCTAGATCTCACCAAAGATCCAAACATATACTTAGGCGATATCATCTCATTCGAGAAATCATCGATAGAGGAGATGTGAAAATATGCAGAGTACCAACATCAGACAATGTTGCTGATCCACTAACTAAAGCTCTGACTCAGCAGAAGCATGATGGTCATACTAGATCTATGGGTATTAGGTCGATGCCTGATTGGCTCTAGTGCTAGTGGGAGATTGTTGGTGTAAGCCCTAGAGGCCAATAGTTTATGTTAAACTTTTCACATGTATCATGACTTTTATTATTAAATAAAATATGGCGTTCTTTATTACACTTGATATGAGATTAATAAAGTCCCTAGAATAGTTGGTTCATGTGATGGAATATTAAGTGTGACTTAATCATGAGATTACATCAACAGAAAGAACACTATTCTTAAAAGTATCCATAGTCAAGCTTTAATATGAACTGGGATAATAATAAAGCATGGAGACTTTTATGTATGTAGACTGATGACCATATCTCATGGGTCATGAATATGAGATATTAAGTCTATACATAGGTATGAGTATTAGGAGTAATATTTATACTGGATTGACCCATCGTGAGAATACAACATAGTATGTTATGAAATCGTCATAAGTTATTCTCACAATGATAATAATGTATATCACTCTTAGACCTGAAACCACTGTGATCCCTAGATGTCGACTCAAGTGTTTTATTGCCATTCAAACGTTATCTGTAACAAGATAACTTTAACGTTGGTTAATGGGCACTCGACGAATCATGTTGAGGGACATGAGTGTCCTAGATGGGATTTGTCCCTCCTTCATAACAGGAGATATATCTTTAGGCCTCTTGATGAAATATGACTGGAAAAATGCATGACCATGCCGAATTAAGTCAATATGAGATATTGGACTTATTCATTATTCAATATATTTCAGAATCAAGAAATATAAATATTGAGCTAAACAAGGGTGACATAATCTATGCCTTGTGTTCAATAAAGATATTAGGACAAAGGAGTAATCGTACACATAGACATTATCGTGGAAAAGGTTTCGTCAGATCACTTGACATTCTTGTCACTTGAGTAGCAGTGATGTGTTGCTAGATACCACTCACTGTTTGTAATGTTAAATATAAGATTTAATATTATTGCCAACGTTACAAGAACCTATAGGGTCACACACAATAGAACGGTCAAAAAGGAGAAATATAAGTAATACTTATATGATGGGATGCGTTTAGCAATTGACGCTAATTAGTTAGCGGAAGCTAATGGGTTAATGGGCTTATGGAAGCTCTACATGATGGCTGATTTTCGTGTAGCAATGAGCTCTATAAATAGAGCTCTAATGCTTAAATCAGAAGTGCTAATTTTCGTGTAACCCTAAAGGCAAAACCGAAACCCTACATCTCTCCCTAACCTCTGATCACTTGGCTAGCACCGGGAACCAGAGGAAACCGTTCGTGTGGACGAGTAGAGGCTTTGCTTGCTTGCTTAGCTGTGATCAAAGAAATTGTTTCTGCACTACAAGAGGTAACAATTCTATCACTGATTCATGTGATATTCGTAATGATCCAAGGAAAGAAAAATCGAAAAATTTTAAACTTCCGCTGCCTTTTACATGTCGATTTTCCTTCATGAAGTACTATTCAGCTTCTGAACATCAACTTCTAAAGGTTCAGCGTCTGAAGTATTGTTCAGCTTCTGAAGACCCAGCTTCTGAAGTACTGTTCAGCTTCTGAAAACCCAGCTTCTGAAGACGCACATATTGAGATATCACTACAAGAAACTTGACATTTAGTGACAGCACAAAACCGTAGGTAAATGTCATTTGGCCGTAGGTATAACCCAAAATACCTATACCTACGGCCGTTTATTTCGTGGTCAATACTAGGCTTATACCTACGGATTTTGAACGTCACTATAGCCTATAGTGACGGAAATTCCCCGTAGGATAAAACAATTAGGTTATACCTACGGATTTGGAACGTAGGTATAGAACCTGATCAGGACAAAAAAAATGTTTCTATCTACGCCTATTTCTGTCACTACAGACTTTAACGACAACTAATATTTTGTTGGTATAAATATTACCGTGAATAACAATTACATATTCACATGTTTTATCGCTATAAATATACACATGACATTATTGATGCCATATTATTTGAAATTTTATTTTATGAAATTAATCAAAATACAAACGAGGCAATTAAATAATACATTTAGAAAGCAAAGAAAAGTTCCACATCATATATATTGAAGATTAACACCAAGTCTTACAAAGCCTTATATATAACAATGTCAATAAGTACTTTTCCCTTAAAAAAACAATGTCAATAAAGAAAAGAACCAAAATAATGACCACTTAATAGCCTAGTTTGCAACTTCAAACTTCCATCTCCAAGTCTCGATATTAGCCTCCTAATCTTCACCTACAAGAAATAAAAAGAAAAGATGAATAATAACACAGTTTAACATTGAGAATATCACTCCGAAAAAATAGAAAATATTACCAACTTTAGTGAGAATTAATTTAATACCATTTTCATTATCTTCGTTACTGCTTGGACTAGGGGAATTCGAAGGGTTATGAATACTAGAAGCATCAGTAACCTATCACATAAAATAGAAAATTAAAGATAAAGATTAGTATTAAATCAATGAAGCAACTTCTATTTTTATTCGAAGATTAGTAAATTATGATATACCTGTCTAGCAGCTTGTATTATCTCATTCACATCTTCTCCAAAAAATTGTAAGAAATATGCATCGCGGCTAGATCAATAGCTCACAAATGTAGACTTAAATTCTAGCCACTTCCACACATGATTCATACTAAGTTGCCAATTTCTTGCAGCTTTTTCTCAGTTCGGTTCAAAAGTGTGCAATTTTTTCTAAACAGTTCCCTCATTTCAGTTTTGTGATAAATTAGTGAAATACACGAATAATGTACCAAAACTTTTATAAACTTACAATCATTCTTGCAGCTTTTTCATTGATAATTGACCCATCTTTATGTGTGTGAGTTTCGATGTAAATATCTTGACGTTTAGGCATCACTCCTTTTCCCCTTTTCATCTAAAAACCAAACAAACATGTTATATATTTATTTATTTTAAAGTACAATTCACTCAGTGAAAAATACAAAATTATTCATTTTAATGTTTTACTTTCTGCAATAAACAAAATTGTGCTCACTTTCTGCAATTGGTATAAAATATTAGTCATAATAATAAACATTTTAATGTTTTACTTATAACATGTATGACTTACTTGTGCTTTATCAGAGAACCAATGACCAACCAACTCACGGTATTGCACTTCGTCAACTCTAACATCACATACAGCATATACAATTTCTTCTATTGTCTTACTCGAGTCAAATCCATCTGCCTTTAAAGCACCCTTCCATTGTCTCCATTTTTCATTCAAGTCAGATTTTATCATTGCTCGCGTTACATCAGTTATTGGAGGAACAAACTCAAATCGTTTCTACAAATTGAGAGATGTTAAATAAAAAATATAAGTTATATTACAACTTCTGATGCAAAAATAATTTAAAAATTTGCAAAAATAATACCTCTGTTTTTGTCAGCATTTCTTCTTTATACTTTAAAGGCAAATATTTCCAAGATTTGTAGTTGATGGGTGCATTTTGAGGCCTTCTAACAAGACTACCTAAGAAACGAGTAAAAGTCGTTGCTTCCTCACCAATTGGTCGACCATAGTTATCCAACTTAACAATTATGAAATCATCATCCAATGCCATGTATTTAACATTCTTGTTGGACCTCTGCGTCGTTTAGGTTCTACATCCACAAGTGAAAGGAAAGCCATAAAACATAAAAACATGAAGTAATAACTAACACAAACGAACATAATTTCCAAGGTTTATACTTTATACCTTCCACAATACGAACTCACGTAGCAACAATCCAAGTAAACTCGTTTCAAGAAAATTAAACAAATTAAAGAGCTTAACATTACAAATTCAAATTAACTCAACACAACTTATATGGTTAACAGTTCACATTGACACAACACAACTCATAGATTCAAATCAGCACAACAATTATTAAAATGAAGCAATACCCAAAATCCGAATCAAATTCGAATAAAACAATGTCATGAAAGAAAAATGTACCAACAATTCTTAGATGAATAACAGAGCGAGAAGAGAACTGGAACACGAGTCACGGACAAGATAGAACGAGTCACAAACTGGAACGCGAGTCACAAACGAGTCACGGACGAACTAGAACAAATCATTAACAAACTCAGTTAGCATAATAGATATATAACATGAAATTCCGGAAATTAAATTTACCAAAGAAAAAGGATCAAACCAATCATTTTGAAATGGTTTAAGGCTAAATAAATTATCATCAATTTTGGAATCTAAGAAGTAAAAGTGAATCAGAAATAAACTCACAATTCTGAGTATAAATAAAACAGAAAATAGATCCCAAACGAAACAAAAAATAAAACTAAAACCAAAATGATTAAACATAAAATAAAATTGATGATATCTCAAATGAAGTTAACATCTTCCGTCATTGCAGTCAGCATATTCTTTAGAAATTTGGAATAAAACATAACTATGGAATAAAACATAAAACAGAAGTAAGTTGCCAATCTGAGTTTGTCAATTACTCAGATTCAAAGTGAGTTGTCAGAAATAAAACATAAAACAAAATTCTGGAATCATATGTACTACTGATTCTATCATAATTTGGTATAAAAAGTGAATCTGAGTAATTGAACCCAAACGAAACCAAAACCCCCAAACGAAACCCATAAATTTAACAATTCTGGAATCAGAAAAAACTCACAACAAAACCCAAAAAAAAAAACCCCAATTGAAACTCATATAACCAAAAACAAATATTGTAATTGACCTCACTCACCGGAAGGAAGCAGTACTGATACAAATCTTTGCGATTTGGGAACGATTTTGAAATTCGAACCAGTGAAAGAGGAACCGGGAACGATTTCGAGTTTCAGCGAGGAACTGGAGTGAGATGGTGAACGAGTGAAATTTGTGAATTGAAATTCAACAAGGAAGGTTAACAAGGAACAAGTGAGATTTGAGAAAGGATTTGTGTTTTCATCAGGGAGAAACGGGTGAAGAAGGTAGGATTTGGGGTTTCAATTTGAGATTTGATTTTTGAGTGAAAATTTGGGAAAGCTGGGATTTTTCGCGGTTTAATAATTCCCTGGCCGCTATTATTTTTTTCACAAATTCACTGGGTGCGTTATTGCTTTTTCGCCATTTATTTCTGATTTTTTTTTAATGTATATACCTACGACCATTTATAATTCCGTAGGTAAATTTGTCCTATACCTACGGTTTTTTAGTCTGTCACTATAAAACTCCGTTGGTATATGGCATTTTTCTTGTAGTGTATCAACTTCTGAAGACGTACTGCTTCTGAAGACACACAACTGCTTGTATATTTGATTTTAGCAAACATGAAGCCAATTAACCAAATATCCAACAATCTCCCCCTTTGGCAAATTTTTGGCTAAGATCAAATTGAGAACAGAGAGACATAACAAGCAAGTTCTTCACACATCAAAATTACGCAACCACCATGAAGAACAACATATAAACATACATGTAGCAACAGAGTTAGCAACGGATAATACACTATGTTTCACACATACAGTAGCAACTTCTGAGGACACAACCAACTCCCCCTGAAACATATCATTCAGCATCTGTCAGGAAACACACATACTCCCCCTGAAATAGAAACTCCCCCTGAAACAGAGATTTCTCCTGAAACACATCACAACAGCTCTTCTGTATTGCTTCAGAAGAAAACTGACTTCTGAATTGTAGTGCTTCTAACTGTTTTCTGAACAAACACTTATTTATCTCCTCCTTTTTAGCCAAACAATCTTGACAAAACACAGTCTTCACACATAAAACAAAAAAAAAAACTGAATTAGCAACAGAGACTGTTTTGACATCAGACTCTGCATCAGACATAGTTTCTTTATAAGGACCAGCAGCATCTTCATCTCCCTCACTTCCTGCTTGCTCACCCTCAACAATTTGTAATTGCTATAACTCCTCATGCAGATTACCCCTTGAAAAATCATCAACACAAACAGAAACATTCTTCTTTCCACCTAGGCTTTCATCAAGCATTGACCTCATGAGATCCATGTGAAGTTTAAGATGTTGCAGCTTCTTGTGAGACATCTTGATTTGTTTTCCACTTTGACAATCACCACAAATTTTGTCTTCATTAATCTTAAGTTTGGGTAGTCCTCTGATGGCTTCCACATACATGACTTTCTTCAAACCCCTCAGGTTTGAGTGCCCAAGTTTCTGGTGACAGAATCTGACTTCTTCTTCAGGTACCCACAAGTAACAATTGTCCTTAGATCTCTTACCTTTCATTAGCACTTCTCTTTTCCCAGCAGTTACCAGACACTCAGTCTTGTTGAAGTTCACTTCCATCCCTTGATCACACAGCTGGCTTATGCTAATCAAATTGGAAGTTAACCCTTTAACTAACAGCACATTGTCTAACTTTGGTAGTCCATCACTGACCATATCTCCAATTCCAAGAATTTATCATCTAGCTCCACCACCAAAAGTCACATAGCCACTGGTGTAAGGTCTTATATTCTCAAGAAATTTACTAACTCCAGTCATGTGTCTAGAGCATCCACTGTCAAAGTACCAGTTTTCCCTAGATGATGCTCTCAGAGAGGTGTGAGCTGTTAGACCAACTATATTACATTTGGGTCTCCATTCCTTCTTGACATTGATTTTGTTTACAATGGGTTCCACTTTTCTTTGTTGAAAGTGCTTGGGGTATCCATGTAGCTTGTAACAGAATGGCTTTATATGCCCCTTTTTCCCACAATTCAAACAAAAAAAACGTACATACCAACTTTTTCTCCAATTATATCCTCACACCCTGTCTTGTATAGTAAAATAGTAAATGAGTCTGTTTTTTATCATATAGGTAATAATAGAAAGGTAAATATGAAAAAGAGAACGCTGATACAGAAGGGTTCCATTTTAGCAAAGTCATAAATTAATATTGTAGGTTCGTTTATTTTACATTCATGTGCAATTATCTTTAATGATTTACCAACAAATACTAATATTTTCATTTCATTCTAAACGATAATATCTTGTAAGTATTTTAATTATTCAGTAATGGAGCATTTTAATTTAGCAAACGAGAGAGTAAGGAGGATCGTGATACGAATCATACGATCATGTTATCAATTTGAGTTTTTAAATGATTGAAAACTATAGTGTGTAATTGAGAGAAATGATACACAATAAATTGAAACGTGACACTATAATTAGCCTTTGATTAAATAAAATAAACGGTTGGAATTTGGTGTCAACAAATCCGTTGATATCTTGTGTCAACGAATCCTAATCAATTTCAATATAATAATAATAATAACAACAACAACAACAATAATGTACCAAAAAAACTATAACTGTCTGTCCTGTAGTCATGCTTGGTCAGTTCTATGTTATAAAAACTTCTATGTGATTAATTACAAAAAGGTTCTTTATAATATATTTTTGTGTTATTATTTTTTGTACATTGCAGAAGTGTTCAACGTGAAAAACTTATGATTCATAAATAACGATCCTATCTCTAGACTAGTTTAATTTTTTGAGAAAATGTTGGCAATTTAGTTGGTTTATATTGATCACTATCACTTTGCTGTCAGTACACATAACATAATTTAGGAAATTATACCCTACACCCCAGTAATTACACTTTGTTGGAAGTGTTCTGGAAAAGTAGTCATTGAAACTCAAAGCCACTGATCTTCTTTTTTTGACAGATCAAAGCCAGATACTGAACATGGTTTATCAATATTCAGTGGTTTTGATTCTTTTATTTATATTTTCATATGGGTTAAACATGGTTTCTCATTGAATCTTGTTGAGTTTCTATTTGATCATAACCTCACTTTCTTTTCAGATCGGGATCTTGTAAAAAGAAGATCTTTTAATCAAATTTAAGGTTTTCTTTATTCTGTAATTCTCTGTTTAGATTTTATTTTAATTTTAATCAAATTTAAGGTTTTCTTTATTTTGTAATTCTTTGTTTAGATTTTATTTTAATTTTAATTCTATCAAATTGACGTGTGAGGTGGAGAGGGAGAGAAAAGGAAGAAGGAGTGATGAATGGGTCTGCAACATGAGTTCAATTTGAACCTTGGAACTTCAAGTTGAGAAAAGTAAGTATTACGATGAACCTGATGTTTTTTCGGAAAACTTCCAACCAGGTTTTTGTGGGGTGAATGGGTGAGATTTATTAAAAGGTTAAAATTGGTATTTTTATGGTTTGTAAGGGTAAATGTATAATTGTTGGGGTGTAGGATATAATTTTCCATCATTTAATATAAACAAATCCCTATTGTGTATTTTTACTCTTTGATATTTTTTTATTATGTCGTGAATCTCACATATTTTTTTTTTGTTAAGTAGCCTAGCGACTATAATTCACTTTTTATGAATCTCACATAATTTAATATAGTATTCAATTTTCTTTTGGATGCTCTCATACGAACCAGGATTTCATTAGATGGTCTATATTATAAATTGATCAAGCCATACAATGGTTGAGATAAAAAATGTGTTTTTTTTATTACAAGTCCAATTCTCATACATCACGATCCACAGACACAACCATTTGCAACTTCCTTTTTATCACACAAACCTTTCTGCCAAATAACTAGTTTAAGATAGGAACCGATTTGATTGTTTTAGAAAATATGCAATTTATAAAAGAGTCATGGAGTTAGTGGAGTTCATCACGACAATGAACAATCCAAATCTCAATCCTTCCTGATGCCATGGAAAATCAAAGCCTAAATGTAAGGTAATTTTAAAGGTAACTAATGGCATCTTTGAAGGTACAAACATGTATTTTATCCAACATAGCCTCATATTCTCATGATTGCTATGTTTGTAAAATCCATTAAGTCCTATTACCCATATCACCTTAATGACTTTTAGACTATTATCATGTTTCAAAATCTTGTTTAATCTTATAAGTCCAACAACATCCTTTGTCTCTCAAAACAAAGGTTGTTGCCTAAATATTTCTTAAAAACAATAAGATTAGATTAGGGTTTTGAAGCTACATAACAATTTTTTTAAGGGAACAAAAGAAAGAATTGGAATCATGGAAAGTTCATATAATTCCAAAACAAGAAAGGAAACTACTAACTCATCATAGTGAAGAACTTAAACAAAATATATAAAAAAAAATAAGAAGTAAAGAAACTAATTTGTTGTTTCAAATTTAAAGAACAACATTTGAAAGTTCGCTTTAAGCCTCTAAATTTGTTGGACCGACCTTGACAAGACTATTGGCATGTTGGGTTCATTTTTTTTATTCAATGTTTTTATTAATAGGAAAAGGGTAATTTTTATTAAATAAAATGATACTAATAACATTAGAATCATTTTAATTCTATACCTGAAGATAACAAGGCTAAAGTCATAGTCATACTAGTCATCAAGATTGGGCTACCCTTTATTGATATTAGAATGTGAGACGAGAAACACGGTCAATGTTTGGTAAAAAGAATAGTATAATAGATAATGTAAGTGAAAATGGATTTTTTTTAAATGGAAGGCCTGTAAAAAATAAATGAGTAAACAAACTATTAATATCCAACACACACAAATATATGTCAATTATTCTCAATACTTATAGATGAATTATTTTATCTCAATAATTGTCCAGTATTAAAACTACAAGCCATTACAAGTTTTGCCTTCTCTAGGTAAATTATTAGAGAGCAAAAAAGACGGGTAGAAACACAGACCACAAATCCAGTCTACAACATGCAAGTTACTCAACTAGAGAATAATCTACTTCATGTTGTAGATGTCTAAAACACCAATCGAACATGATAAAAAGTGGTGCACGAGGACTTGGAAGCGTTATGCTTTTTTTGCAATTTTCTATCATCCCCGAAATACACACTACATATTGTAGATAAAATTCTGATGACATACACAGAGTTGCTCTCATATCCCCACATCTTTGGGTTGCTCAATGCATAACAATTTGTCTTCGAAACACCAGAAACAAATAATGCAATGTCCCTAAAGTTTCCAGTTTGACATAATTCATGGTTGAAAAGTCTATCTTGTACACCTTCCTTATTTCATTGACCATTAAAACCACTAAAAGTTGTTCATCACAATTAACCAACCTAGGCCACATGGAAAATGATACATCAGGAGTACTCTTTAGTTTTAGAAATTTAATATTTGCAGAATTCAAGCTGAGTACCCCTATGTTGGCCTTGTCAGTGACAACATATATTACATTATGTAGAACCAGAAAGTCAACAACCCTCCCTAGATCTCTGTAACACCCATACTAATTTTATCTAGAATGTTAATATGTGCATTAAACTGATACTAGATACATCAAAGTTTTCAATAATAAAATACAACACAACTGAAAGAATACAAATTCGTTTATACAACCAAATCAAGTACCATAATAAATACTTAAACAAAAGTCCGATAAGCTCCTGAGCTGGTACATGACGAGCATAATGTCTCAGTGAGCTCCACCCAACCTACTGTTGGCAACCTCGGGGAAACCTAGGGTCGTCGTGCCTACTTTTGGCAATCTCGGGGATTCCTACGATCGCCAAGTCTTAACCTTTCCCATAAGGGATTAAACCTGCCTGAACCTGATAACTGTATAGTCATAAAACTATACTATAACCTGATAACTTAGTGATCGAGGGGAAAACTAGGATCACTGCATATCTCTTTCATAATCATAACATAATCTCATACCTAGTGATCTGGGGACATCCTATGATCAATTTCTGATAACTGTTATCTGAACAGTACTTGCCATAAACTTATGTAATAAATACATATACATCTTACTTTAACATAAAGTTAGTAAGTTAAGGTTGAACATATAATTACTTATCTTGGTTCATTTATGGAGTGCATCCGGGTGGAGTAACCCTGAAGTACATCTCCCCTCATACCGGTGAAATTTCTATCATATCAGGCTAACACCGGACTCCTCTTAACGTCGTGCAGGACTTACATAGAAACAATGCCTATCCACTACTAACGGGGAACCTCGACTCCACTACTAACGGGGAGCCTGAGAATCACGACTTAACTTATTCCTTGCCGTGTAGGACTTACATCCAAAGAACGCCTAACCATTACTAACGGGGTACCTTAGCTCCACTACTAGCGGGGAGCCATAGAGTCACGACTTAACATAATTAGCATACTCTTACATATATATAACTTGAAAACTTACGTGCGAACAACCCTCTCGGAGAAGTCCCATCCGGCATAATTCGGAGCCTGCTGGACACGTTAAACATAATCTTATAATTCTTACGTGTGGATAGCCCTTTCGGAGAAATTCCATCCGGCATAATCCGGAGTCAGCTGAACACGTATAACCTTAGCATAATACTTATCTTAATTCATGTGTATATCTGATACATCATTCTGAACCTATGCATATCTGATGCATTCATCACATAGATAATCATGTGATACTTAACCTATAATATAAGGTTCTAAGCTTATCGTTCTCATAAGCCACTTAATCATTGTTGGGAAACTAAACCCCTTAAGCTTATCTGAAGCTTTGAATGTTGAAACATTCCTTGTACTTTCGTACACTTAATTATGTACACTTAAATCTTGCTTTCCTATCAAAGGATTTATACATATCGTCATCATATGTCATACTTATGGGCTTGTAAACCCATCTATAACAACTCTTGTTCTTACTTGAACTTCTACGGATAAAATACCCATCACTCTGATTTGATACATATCTTTAACCTAGATTAGTCCTTGAAGGTTCTTGTATATCTCTACCCCAAAGCATATCAAAGATCATTGGCAAGGTACAGTTATTTATAATAAAAATGTCATTCTGGGCAAGTTCGCTTTGTGACCCTGAGCGTCGCTCTGCGATCCCTGCGTCTGAACCTTCAGACTCTGAAGTCAGTTTTTGAAGGTTCAGAGTCTGAAGCTTTCGCAGAGCGTCCAAAACTTCGCTCTACGACTCAACTTCTGATCACTTCGCAAAGCAAAGTCTGGGCGATGGCTAGGCGATGGTAGACAATAGCAAAACCCTGCTACTTCGCAGAGCAAATTCTTGGTCGCTCTGCGACCGTAGCAGAACATAGAATTTTCTGAAAAACATGTTTTAATCTTGAAAACCTTGGTACCCAACTGTCCAGTGACCTTTGAAAACATGTCAGGGACTCATTTGAGCTATAAAAACTTATTGTGAACCAGGATTAAGCAAGGATCAAGCATATGTATCAAAAAGGGGAAAATTATCCTTTTATTTCTAAACCTTAGCAAATAAGTTGTGATCTCACACAATAATGACCCAAAAGGGTTAAGATACTCTATGGAACTCACCATGTAGTTGCTGGTTCTGCCAAGCTTCCTTCTACCAAAACCTTAGCTTGGTCTTGCTCTTTGCTTACGCTTCCACTTACTCAAACTTTCCCAAAACTTGCTTTCAGCCCAAGAAATCAGGGAAGGAACTGATGCATCAAAGCTGCTGCTGATGATGATGCCCGAAACTAGAGAGAGAGAGAGAGAGAGAGAGATAGAGAGGGAGAGAAATATGAACTTAGTGAGAGAAGGAAATGAGGATAATGAAGAAATATTCAATCTTATCCCTATTTAAACCCCTTCCTCTCAAAATTACCATTTTGTCCCTACTCACTCGTAATTCCTCTGTTACTGATAAAAGTTACGTTTAAGTGGGATGTTACAATCTCCCATTGTCGAATAAGTAACCCAACCACGATTTTGGGATTGGTAGACATGCAAACGACGTTTGCATAAAACCACCAAGACAAATTCCTCAGAGCATTTGCCAAAAGCAAGCAAGGCACGATCAATTAAAATAGACCAGCTAGCTTCAGAGGTAGGGGTACTGATTACCTTCTTTATTCTTGTAAATGGGTTGATTAGCAAAAATGAATTATTATTGTCCCTTGTTGTGATAAAATATCTGCTAGAAGACGTAACATAGGTATAATTGACGAAATACTCCATCACCTTCAAACAATAAATTTTTTGGTCAGGTATGCTAATAATGGAAAATGATTCCTTACCAAGATATGAAACTTCAAGAAGTAAAGGTCCTTGAGATGTCAAGAAATTTCTCCAGTAAATTTTTTGAAAAGCCCTCCAATTCTTGCACACACCGGAAAGCTGAAAGTGGTCGTCAAAATCTAGTGTTTTGGAAATGATACCAAGCACATCCAAGGGAAATTCACAGTTCTCTTCTACCTTCTTCACCTTTTTTCCTTTGTATCACAACAATGACAGTCTTATTTCTAAACATATGCTTTTTTATTTTTATTTTCTGAAACATAAGATATTTTATTGTTTATGTGATGATATCATTGAAAATGAGGAGATAAAGAAATATCTATTACCCCATTTTCCGCAAACAAATATCCAAACCAACATAATACAAATATGTGATCCGTTTTTTTTCCTTCATGTGAATAGTTTATTTTGCCATTTTCGTGATCATGGATCATGTGAATGTATAGCAAACAATAGATATCTATTTTCATCCTCATAGAAATTAACATTCTAACTTATTAGGCATGTCATTCTAACATATAAACCCATTTATGCTATCAAAGACAAAAATGAAAAACCCACGAGCGATAAAGGTTTTAGCTGCATGAACAGAAAAAATACAGTATAGATATTTATGAGAATAGCCTTCATTGTATTGAGATACTATCAAATAACTTCCTAAGCTCTAAAATTATACCAATATGGATCCAAGATTTGATTACATGAAGGCATTCAATATGATTCTACTTCTAAAAAATATATTGAAATAAGTTTTGAGTGTTCTTTTCCATCACAAACAAGCATGACATTATTTAATATAGTTCTCAAAATTGAATTACTACAATTACAATCAACAACAAATTTTCTGACTGCAGAGGTAAATATAGTTTACCTTTGATGGCCAAATATAGTGACAACATCATAATTTGCGCATGTCAATAGCTCAACTCAAACAAAAATGGAGTCCTAGATAGTCTGAACAGTTAACAGTACCAACATAAGTCAAGACGATGGCAAGGGTTTAAGACAGACATCAACCCCAATTACATCACCATAGATGCTCAAGAAGAATTAGCATCCACCATTTCTAATGGTCACGTAAAATAAGAGACCGAAAGACACCATAGTTTCAAAATAAGTAGACCAAGGACCGAAGATGTGGGGTCATGCCACCTCTCTGCCCCTTGATACATTCCTTTTAGAAATTTTGTTTATTTTCTTTGCAAAAAATTCATTCAATTAAATGTTTGGCCCCCAAATTTAAAATCCTTGGCTCCACCTCGACCTTCTAGTTCTAGATGATGGCACAGACAAGCATTAAACATGTTATCTTGTATACGATGAAGGGGAACACTTGTGAGATGAGAACAAATGGACAAAGTTAACATGACTGGTAAAAAAACCACAAGAAGCTTCAAAAGGCTATATTGGTGGATGATTTCATAGGACCACAACTCATGTTTATTCTAGAAGGATGGGCTAAATTGAAAAAAGGGAAAAAAAGATCCTTATAGAATAGGTACATAGTGATAAAGGTTATGGTATGAGCCTATGAGGTGATATAAATGGGGTTTGGTCATTCTTTAGTTTTAATGGAAAATGAGCCAAAATAATACAAGCTAAATATAATGAAGAGGAGGATCTGTTAAAAGTTAGTTGCTGTTTTTTTAATTTTAAAGTTTCCGAAAGATTTTCTGGTCGGACATTAGTTTCACAAGGACATAAAATGCATGAATGAACCCCTCCTAACTACTAACAAACTAACCAGTTGAAAATGGAAGTGTGATTTGATGTTGTTTTGGCAGGAAGGTGTTGAATCTCAAAATTAAATATGTATACCCTTTAAAAACACCTTCACTCTTGCTTTGACATCTCTTATATCAATTTTCCATCCCTGAAATCTAGTAGGAGTTTTAACAACTCATCATACTTTATCCTGTTATTGTTATATTCAAATTCAGCTTTTACTGCTTTAAGATACGCCAATGCATCATCGCGCTTTCCGGAGGAGATCTTCGTCTATATTATTAACAACATTATAATAACTAGTCATTCCAATAATTAAACCAAAAAAATAATTGATTCGATCGATGAATTGGAGGAGGAGGCGCATACCTTTGGAGTTTGCCACTGATGGAATGGAAGCTTTAGCTTGTGTTTTGTTTCGAGGAACGAGAAAACGACTCACAGGGGTTAACCATATGTCAGAGTATATAATATAATACTAATTATCTTATTTTATCATCAAATCAATTTCATTGATTGTTTCAAAAAATAAATTAGTAGATTTTCAATAAATTTAAATACTACGTCTGTTTTTCATCTTTTTTTATTGCGTCAACGCACATAGACTATCAACGGTATTTTACATAAACTTTGCGTGTAAATTACAAACGATATTTTATCTAAAAAAACCATATTGATTAAAATTATAAATATAGATATTTGTGACTTTCAAATGTAACAAAATTAACAAATCTTATTTATTTTTTTCAATGACAACAATAATATAACAAATATAACAAAATTTTTTATCTTTTTTATTAACACCAACAGTATATCATTATTATATGAAAATTTGTTTAAGGGTATAATTGGATTAACAAAAAAAGTCAGCCCAAAATTCCTCTAAAATCCTTTATTCTCTTTATATACCGTATAAATTATGCGTAATCAAAACTAATTTGTTAGTAGATAAAAAAAAGTGATAAATTTGGGATTTGAAATTGAAGGAGAGAAATTGTTGTATAAGAGTGGTCATTAAATTAAAAAGGTTGGTTTTTATTGAGATAAAACCAAAAGGGGGATTAGGGTTCCATTTCCAGGCTATAACAGCCTCAAGTAAACTACTAAAAAATGTTTCATGAACAACATTAACATTGATGTGTTGGATCCAAAAACTGTTTAGGACACAGAATATGATTAATTACACATATTTTATCCTTCTTATTTCTTAATTCAAATATAATTTTACATATAAATGTTTCATGTACAACATTATATATAAAGTAATCAGCTGAGTTTGATTTATATAAATATGAATCAGTATCGAGAGTCGTGAATTTGAACTCAACAAAATAATGTTAAATGTCCATGTAAATAATTTTTAATTGAGTTTGATGAAAAAAAAGGCAGTGATGAAAATATTTTAGACTTAAAGGACCAACTAGTAGCAAAACAAACTTAAATATTAATTTCAAAATGCCCCTCGGATTATATAATTCGGAAACCAGTTTCAATTATATAATTCGAACCATTTCGACATATATATATACACACACACACACACACACACACACACACACACACACACAACAACTTCCCCCATTTTTACAGTTTAATTTTTCACTTTCCCTTTCTCTTTCTTCTTATCCGAAAATCAACAAATCGATCAAATCTTGGCTTTTTTCTTCTTCTCAAAATCATCAAATTTCAAGGTTTATCAAACACTAAACTGAAGGTTAGGTCTCATTTTCTCTGCATGCAATCCTTTGAGTTCGATTTTTTTTTCTTATGGGTACTGAAGCAGTTCAGATTTTAAAATTGAAACAGGATTGTTGCAGTTTCAATTTTATAATCCAAACTGCACCAGTATGTACAATATGAAGATTTTTTGACTTTTGTCTATTTTTGTTGATAATACTTAACCCATTTATGTATGTTACAGGTATGGAACAACATGTTGATTGCACCAGGGCCAAAGAACATCTATGCTTGCTTATGTTAAGAGGGAGCGTATGGAGAGGATGCAAGCATAGGGGGGAGAGTTTAGGCGTGACAGGGGCAGGGGAAGGGCAAGCCGTGTCGGTGTTGATGGTGAGGGAACCTCCCAGGGGAACTATGTTGAGCCAGATTACGAGCCTCAGATAGAGATGGAGGAGCAGGTGGAGGGTGACCAGGAGGTGGACGATGATGAGGAGCAGGAAGACCGTGAGCCAGAGTCAGAGGAGCTTGACGACTATCCTGGTGGCCCACACAACTTGACGGTGCTGACGAAGTACCATGTTCATGTGGCAAGGATGGCGGCTGACGGAGTGGTACGACATTACACCTTTTAGCTTAATGAAAATTGAATAACTATGTTGTTTTAATAATGATTGTAAACTGTTGTTGATTATTGTCATGTATTATTCTGATTACTGTGAGACTGATGTTAATTTGTTGTTTTTAATTTTTGCAGTGGCGTGATAATTTGAAGTACGTGAATAACAGGAAGAAAATTGAGGCAATTCACAGACCAAACAAGGCACAGGATGACAGCGCAATGGTTTCAAGAATGGGCTGAGAGCCACCGGTCTTCAGTGGCTGCAGGATACCAGCTATAACCAGATCGACCACGACATTTGTGGAGTGATGGCACGAGGAGACTCAAGCTTCCATCTTCCGTTTGGGGAGATGACATGACAGTGACACTTAATGATGTGTCATGTTTGTTGCATCTCTCCATTGAGGGTATGCTCTTGTCCCACGAGAGTATGACCAAGGCTGATTATGTTGGGTTGATGATGGAGTTGTTAGGGGTTGATGCAGGGGAGACATGGGTGGAGGTAGAGAAGACAAAGGGAGCCATGCACGGTTTAGATTCTTGAAGGATGCTTTCAAGGAGCGTCTTCAGGAGGCACATGATGCCTTCCATGCTGATGGTTTGGATGAGATGCAGAAGAAGCGGAACCAGTCTCTCCACATATATTTGCTCTACCCAGTGGGTATCACACTTTTCACTGACAAGAGCGCCCACTACGTGGATGTTGCCCTAATTAAGGTACTTTAGAGACTTGGAGCTAGTCTCTGATTATGCATGGGGATTTGCTGCCCTTGCACGCCTGTACAGAGAGCTGAACAATGTCTACCATTACAAGACCAAACATCGTGCAGGCTACTTAACTTTGTTGCATGTATAGATAAATATGTTTGTATATTTATTCAGTTCTATGTCTTAATTGTTTGTATATTTATATGTTGTTAACTTTGTTGCAGGCTTGGATGTTTCAGCATTTCAGGGGCATCGTTGCCAGGGATGCATGGGGTGGTTATGAGAAGGTATATCCATGTGCCTTGATGTATCTACCGCTAAGGGGTCTGTCTTCACCAGACGAGTACAGGACGGATCTGGATCAGCTGGATCTGTCAGGTGTTGTCATGTCTCCTTACGAGGCACACCGTGAAGTATGTCCCTTCGAGTGTGTCAACCTTTACTCTGGATGGCTGAGATACGGTTCTCGTAGGGTGAGATATCTGACGCAGCGGGTGCTACGCTAGTTTGGTTATCAACAGACCGTCCCCAGAGATCCATGCAAGAGTGCATCTCCCTAGACGACCTTGATGGAGATCAACCACATATACGCGCATTACCTTGATCATATGCTGACAGCTCGTGACTTGGGGCTCGCGGCTATGACTGGCGTGGAGACTTCACAGGGATATATTAGGTGGTTTTATACCACCTCACATCCACGCGTCATTCTTCAAGACGAGGTTGTTCAGGTCCCGAGGCCAACCGAGCATGAGGCCCTTGATGAGATTGTTGCTGAGCAGGACGGAGAGCAGGGGTACCTGTCACTGACCGGAAGATTGGGTCGCATCAGAGACCATGTATATGCCATCATGTCCATTGGTGTGGTGCAACATGGGACTGATCAGTGGTGCCATTTTGAGGCTATCCTGATGGAGGTTCATGGAGGCGCGAGTTTATCGCCGTAGGCGTGCTGTTGGGGGTAGGGGTGGCGGGGCTTAGTTTTACATAGTTTTAGTTTTATGGTGTTGTAATCATTATTTTTGAATTTTATGCCTGACCAATTGAATTGGTTTGTAAATTATCGATAATTTTAGTATTTATGTTTGAACAATTGAATTTTATCGTTTCAATTACAACATTTTTTGTTATTTATTCAAGAATGCATGTTTATTTCACAAGATTACGTAATCCGGGAAAAAACACAGCTTCTGTTTCTACAACACAACTTCTGTTTCTGCATTGATACACTTCAGATTATATAATCCGGAATGTTTAATGATATTCCGTATTATATAATCCGAACTGATCAATTTTTTTTTACCTTTTTTTACGCCAAAGTTAGGCTTTTATGAGGTGTTAGACATGATTCATATTATATAATACGAAACGTCTAAAATGATTTCGTATTATAAAATACGAACTGTAGTTTTACAGAGATTTCACAAACTTCTCCATGGTGCTCTATTTTCCAACCGTTTAAGAATTGTTCAGATTTTATAATCTAAACCGTGTCTGGATTATAAAATTCAGACAAATAGTATTTTGGAAAAAAAAATAGGGCACACGAGAAACGCTGGACGGGAAAAGTAAAAGCCATGGAGATTTTATACGGGCCTGACTTATGGGCCAAATGGTGGACGGTTTCCCGCCATAATCCTGCAAATGCAACGCAACCCGTTTCATTTGAGAAGTTGAAATTGAAATTGAATTGGTACAAATGTTGCAAACCCTAGTAGTTCCTGCAAGGTTTCACTTCGCAAATCGAATATCTCTCCGTCGAAGCTTGAGCAGCATTCGTTCATTCAATTCCGATTATGGAGATCAGTCTCGTGGTGGCCTCCCTCGATTCTACTCTGAAATTCTTCCTCCTTCCAAGGCATGCTCTCTTATCTAATAACGCCCCTCCTTGTTCAGTGTACTCATTGAGCTGGGATTTTTTTTTTTTTTTTTTGGTTTGGATTGGATAAATGTTTGAAAATATTATTTATTTCTTTGTTTCTGATACAATACAATACAATACAATACTATTCATTCAGGGTAATGTTATTCGGGTTAAAGGCGATGAATTCTGGCACATGACTAAAGTATTGAGGCTCTCCACCAATGCTAGGTAATTTCTTTGGTTTTTCACAATTAATTTTGTCCTTCAAATTGATTTTTTGTTTTTTTGCCAAATTGAATAGTCCTTCATGTTTTTTTTTCCCTTCTTTTGACAATATAGTCTTTCATAGTTATAGCTATAGACATTTGATTTCTTTATGTTGATTTCTAATGACTATAAATGTACTCAGGAAATCACAGTAGATTGAATGTTGAACATTTCGTGCCTGCAAATCTTGTGTGTATGTTATTAAGTGCCAATTCTTTTTTCATGCGGAAATGGGAAGAGGGTTGGAGAGTTTTGGCTTTATTCGGCTGAGTAAATAATGGCAGATAGCACATAAACTAACTTTTATTGCATGGCTAGGTATGGCAAAGTGGGCTGCACCGAGGTCCTAGAATCACAATTAGAGTGTAAATTGCAACTACATATCACAATATATGTATCACAATTATACCCTGCAGCAGTGTCAGATTCTAATGCAATTTATTTGCAATCTAATAAGCATGCAATTTATACCTAGTGCCATGCCTTTCTCATGCAATTTCTAACAGAACTAGCAAGCAGGGAGTAAGTACTTAAAATTAAGTAATAGGCAGATTCATTGGAAAAAAAAATGAACAGTTTTTTTTTTTTAAAGTTTTAATTAGCCCATGTGCCAGCCCACCCGTGACTGCCCCGTTTTTTCAGCGGGCTAAACGGCGGGGTGGGCCAACTAGTGGGGTTGAGTTGAAAATTCCAACTCAACCTGCCAAAAATAGGGGGTTAAATGGGCCGGCCCGACAGGCTTGGCCTATTTTGCCACCTCTACGAATAGTTGATAAACTAGCTGATTCAATTTGTAGTGTTAAGGTAAAATTAGCGGCTTAACTACATTATAAATATGAAATGAAATGACATAAAATAGATATGTTAATTAATATATAATTTTTTTCAATTAAGATAATAGGGTAAAATTGAGAGAAAAAATGATAAGCTATATATAATGCTAGTAAAAATAAGTTAAAAGCTTGCGAAGAACAAGTGTTACCAAACATGTCATGTTTTGGTCAAAAGAGCTTATACGCTCAAAATCTTGACATGCCAAACACATCCTTTACCTCAGCAGTTGGTTTTCAATGATTTCTGTCAAATATTTTGATTCTATTTTTGTCACGGTTGTTTCTTTAGTTACTATTTTCTCTGTTATAAGTCTGGAAGTAAAATGTCAGATAGTTATTACCCAATGTTATAGCCTATGTTTCGGTTCCTGTCTAGCATTGTGATCTTGAAAACTTTTTTATTATGATTCAAATTATGATGATCAAGGGTACAGCTCTTCAATGGAAAAGGAGGTCTGGTAGAAGGATGCATAAAGAACATTGACCGCACTGGACTTGATTTTGTTGCATTGACTGATCTGAAGTTAGTGCCTCCACAGAATTTTCAATTGCATGTATTTTCTGGTTTTGGTAAGTTCTTTTAGTTTCTTATTATTAAACAAAAATTACTAATTTATGATTTTTTTTTTCAACACTTGACTTCCCATCCATTTTTTCACATGTTGAGAATCTAACAGGTACTCTGAAGGGTGGGCGTGCTGACTGGCTTGTAGAGAAGTGTACAGTATGTTTCAATAGCATATTAAAATTTTATCTGGTTAGATTACCACGTCTATATGTAACAGTTGTTTTTCTTCCATTCATGACTTCCATAGGAACTTGGAGCCAGTAGTGTTACTCCGCTATTGACTGAACGTTCTCCGTCAATCTCAGAAAATCGGGTGGACAGACTGGAACGTGTCATTTTAGCAGCATCTAAACAATGTAACTGTTTTTTTGCATGAGGTTAAACATTTATTTTGCTCATTTCCGAAATTTCTTTGGCCTATTTTGACCGAAGTTTAAAAGTTGGGTCTAAAATGAAGGGTGGCCCATTTCGATTTTGGTCAGTGAACTGTGAACCTTGTATTTTTGCCTGTTTTTTAGGTCAAAGACTGCATGAAATGATCCTGAAACCTCCTGTAGAGATTGGTGATATTTTGCATCTTGTAAGTTCTCCATTCTAACTACCTGGCAAGAAAGTTGGCATAAATTTAAGTTGTTCGAGAAGAATTTTGACCAGTGTATTGTAATAACCTATTAACATCCATAATTCCATCTATTTACTAGTGATATCTTTGTTATTTTCCTTTTTTTCTTGGAATTCTTTGAGTTAAACACCTAAGCTAGGGATTTGATTCCATCGGTGTTACGTGTTATTAATTTAATATTTGTGGTTACATAGTCAATTTGTGAATTATGCTCATAGAATTCCAACCCTTTTCTTCTATGTTCACAACTTAACCTATTTTCTGTAACTTAGATTGCGCAATCAAAGCTATCTCTTGTTGCAACAGCAGAAGCAACTCCTGTTCTTAATGCACTGACGTCACCAGAAAAGGAAACTAGTGGCTTAATCGTAGTCGGGCCAGAAGGCGGTTAGTATACGTAATAAGTCTAATTTCACTTTTTTGTTTTGCCACATGTCTGGACATGAATGGACATTTGGATTGATAAGGTAACAAGACGAGTTTAGTTGTAAGGTACATTCTCCCTGTTTTTACCAGGGCTAAAATGAAAACCTGTGATCAGCAAATAGACAATAGTTGTTGTGTTTATAGGGAGGGTATAAATATATTAGGGCCCATTTACTTTTAATGTTTCCTATTTTCTTTTTTATTTCAATTAATAAACATAAGATAATATAGATCCAATATATTCCTCACTATTTTCATTACAAATTTTGAAAATGTCAAAATATTGTATTATTGTTTTTGAAAATACATTCAATCAAGCTTTCTATCACAATTGTCTACTGCATGAGTCTTCCTTCTCCTTTTTAGCAATTTAAAATGAACATAAGTTTTAGTAAATGATAACTGATAATATTTCCAGAAAGTAAAGAGCCTTATTTTTTCTGCTGAAAGTTCAAGTGATGCTAGTTTATGTTGTATTGGATGCCTACAGATTTCACTGAGAAAGAAGTGAATATGATGATGGAAGCAGGTGCTAAAGCTGTTAGTCTTGGGCCTCATCGTCTTCGGGTTGAAACTGCCACGATAGCACTTCTGACTACTGTTATGTTATGGTCCGACTCTCAGCAAACTTCTGTCTCTTGACTCATCTGTATATGTATGTCCGGTGAGGCATGATTATGTTCTAGAAACAATTTATATTTTGTATCAATTGTCTGTTAGATTTAATTAGACTAAGTTCACATTGGAGATGAAGGTGACATTTCTCTATTTGGGTTTGGGAAACAGAGAAAATGCATTAAAGGTTTAGGTCTTAACCTTCTTTTATTTAGAGGATTAACATGCTTTAAAACTTTGGGTCAATTGATGAAATCCAACTTTGATAAAAGAGTAATTTGAATGTACATGGAGTAAAAGTATAACTTGTTATGATTTTTTTTTTCTAGTTTCATGCAAGTCGTACCATGTATATGACTTGACATATTTTTCAGTGTTATTTGCAAGCTGCTATCATGTGCACTAATGCATTTCAGTGATGGGGGGAGTATTTACGGTGGCACCCCATTGTCACTTAAAAGCAAGCTCATCCCTATCCTATACTTTTTTTTTTCTTTTCAAAGCAAGCGTTATTTCATAAACATCTTACTAATTCTTATTGAGCATAAGTATTAGGGACAATTCAAACAAAAATAGTCCGTACATATCAACTTTTTCTGCAATTATATCCACACCTTTTCTTGTATAGTAGAGTCTGTTTTTAACTATACAAATGTGGTATACCGTGTACGTGATAGAAAGGTAAACATAAAAAAGAGAACCCTAAATAAAGATGCCTCTCTCTTATCCGCCTCGCAGGTTGGACCATTGAAATGATGACCTACATAAATTGTGAAGCAAACACTTGTGTTGATGCCCTGCTTTGAGAAAGCATGATGTAGATTTCTATTTACTTGTGTAATTGTGTTGAATGCTGTCACAGCTAGTAATAGTTTACTCCTGACTCGAGGGGTGCATGTTAATCTAGTGTCATCTTAAAATTTTTGGTCTAGAAGTGATAGTAAGTCTATTGTTAATTGTTGCCTTTCACTTACACCTGTGTTAAATTTTGGGTCGAAGATACGAGTTTAATAAACTATTATAATAATATATACTTAGACACATTACAAGAGATCTCCTTAATTCAAAAGAATTATTAAATTTACCTCCAATCAAAGTAATTATTAAATTTTTAGTCTGTAATTTTTTTTTATATTGTCCAATTTTCTCTTCAAAGTATCCTCACTGCCAAACATAATGAGCATACATGACTTCCTATAGCTGTCTGTCCTTTAGTTATGGTTAGCCAGTTTTATGTTATACTAATAACTTAAACGTGATCAATAAAAAAAAAGTTCTTTATATTATGTTTTTGTGTTATTCTCTCAGTGTTCAACGTGATGAAATTATAATTCTTTAATCATGATCCTATCTCTAGCCTAATTGAATTTTTTGAGAGAATGTTGGCAAGTTAGTCGGTTTTTATGGATCACTGTCACTTTCTCGTTAGTACACAACTAACATCAGTTAATATAATCAAATCCTGATTAGTTTATAATGGCACTCAACAATTCACATTATTGTGTATTTTTATTCATGTCGTGAATCGCACATCATTTAATATAGTATCCACCTTCCTTTTGGATGCTTTCATACATACGGCCATACCTTGCTGTCCAGAGCAAATTAAAGTGTAAGGAACAGCTCCACCACAAGCAAATTACTCTACAAAAGTCCACTCCTCGTACAACACCACACGACCATTTGCAACTTCCTTTTTATGACACAAACCTTTGTTCCAAATAACTATCAAGCTAGACTTCCAATTAATTGTGAGGGATACATTAGTTTAAGATAGGAACCATGACAAAGAAAACAGCGAAGGAAAGTAAGCTTAAGCTCTTCATATTAGGCCCTGTAAGAATTCTAAAGAAAGCAAGGACAATTTTACATGAAAAGTGTTATCGAATGTGCTGGAGGGTATGGTGTTGGAGCTGCAAATCACACCCCACACATGCCTAAGCCTAACAATATCAACGCAGATGGAGGAAATCATATTGCAACGAGGCAAAGACAATCAATTTTGGCGTATAAAAGCAATACTGAGGTGAAAAAGATGGGTAAGATTGATGAGGATCAACCTTGTCATTTTGAGAACAATCAAATTGGTTTCAAGACCAATCTTTTGCATTTGATTCCAACAAGAAGGAGCAGTGCTGCCAAGAATCCAAACCTACGTATATATAACATAATCAATGAAGATTGAAGGGTGACATGAAGGAAAATAAAGACACATATTGTAGCCCAAGAAAAGAAAAGGTGAGTGAGAATGCACGAGCTAGAATAATTTGAGAGATTATCAAGATCAATAGTGTAGACTCTAGATTAATAATTCAACCTTTGCTTTCCCTAAAGTATACCCTGTATTTAGTTTTGCAATCCGCAATTTCGTGAATATTAAGGCTTCAAACTAAGATTTATTAGCGAAAATGTGACTGTGATATGTGGATCTTGATTTGTGTTAAGATTTGTTTTACTCTTCTATCCATCATAAAAGTGATTTGTATTACTTTTAGGCTAAAATATACTTTTGGACCCCCTAAGTTTCAAAATGTTGCGATTTTGGCCCTCTATTAAAAAAAATGAAAAAATTGGCCCCCCAAGATTTTCCCCCTTTGCAATAGTAGTCATTTTGGCCAATTTTGACCTAGTCAACGCCCATGTGGCAGGCCACATGTGTAATTATTTATTTAAAAAAAATTAAAAAAGCCACATAATCATTTTCCTCTTTTTTTTTTTTAAGACTTTCCAAAAATTGATTTTAAGACTTTCCTTCTTCCTTCAGCCTCACCGTCCAACATTCTTTCTTCTTTCTCCTTCCTCCAGCATCGTTGATAGCATTGTTCATATCCATTATACTCTCTAACAGTTCCATACCTTCAGTCTCACTGTCCAACATTCTTTCTTCTTTCTCCTTCCTCCAGCATCGTTGATACCTTTGTTGAATTTGATGTACTCTCTAACAAATCCATACCTTCTCAATGCTATCAAAATCAACATTTAAAAGGTTTAGCAGTTCATTTCTCTGGTTCTCGGCGTCCATATCTTCCTTTTTTTATCAAGTTTGAGAAGAATCACCGATGTTAACTACTATTGCAAATAATAGGGTCCAAGAAAAAGATAATTGTCATATACGTCACAACATGAATTCTTTCATCTCTTGGAACTCAGAACGAATGCATGAATAAGGAGAAAACGAAGAAAGAAGAAGGAGGAACGATGAAGAATGTGAGGAAGGGTGAAAAACGATGAGGAAGGAAATGAATTCTTTCATCTCATGTGAGGAAGGGTGAAAAACGATGAGGAACGATTATGTGGCTTTTTAATTTTTTTTAATTAAGTAATTACACATGTGGCATGCCACATGGGCGTTGACTATGTCAAAATTTGCCAAAAGGACTACTATTGCAAAGGGGCAAATTCTTGGGGGGCCAATTTTTTTTTTTTAATAGAGGGCCAAAATCGCAACATTTTGAAACTTAGGGGGCCAAAAGTATACTTTAGCCTTACTTTTAATCTTAAAAAGAAAAATTTGTTTTACTTTTTGGGTAAAGTGTTAAATTTACTCAGATGTGTTTGACATTGTTGTTGATACCTGGTATTCGATAGTCATTCTTTGTTGAGTAAATGATTACTTTGGTATCTGACTCTGCCCTTCGTTGTCATAAAGGTCCCTGACTCAGGATTAAATACAAAGTAGTCCCTGAATGTACACTTCCGTTATCACTTTAGTCCCTGACGTTAAATAACTTTGTTAATTGATGACGTGGCGAATGTTTTATGGTGACAAGGAGTAATGAGGTGTCAAATGGACTAAAGTGAAAGTAGAAAATGATCACTTTGGTTCCTGAACTGAAAATCAACATCCCCAAACTCGTCCCAACGAAGTGCTGCTCTTTGTCAAGAACTGTGTCATCTTCCTCAATTAAGTTGTTCTGTGGTTACATGAGGACTTGATGTTGGGTCCCTGACTGTGCATACTTACTATTAGTTAAGTCCTTGACAGTAAACACTTACTATCACTAAGGTCCCTGACAGTAAACACTTACATGCACACGACATTTGTCAAGCTTCTATGTAATGGCTGCTATTCCACGCCTACAACATTTATCATGCTTCCATGCAATGGCTGCTATCCATGAACACACAACATGCCTAAAAATGTGACAACAGACACAAAATATTAGCTAACAATACACATAACAGGTTTTGCGTTATATTAGTGATTATTATAATAGCTAATATGAAAACAAATATTGAATCAAGTGGCTTAAGTTTCTGTTCTGCAATCATACTGCAGAAATGCACATGCTTAGATAAATATACTATGACAATATTTAAATAATCAATTGAAATTTAGTTGAATATGTATTCTTGAAGCTAATAATCTTTCTTAAAAAATGAAATAATATAATTTGAAGTTAACATTGAGATTAAAAAGAAGAAACCATGAAGGAATTCAAGATATACAAATAGAGAATTTGGGAAAATGTGATTCATAACCAGACCTGAAAGCCTGAAACAATTCTTCATATTGTTAGAATTGATATAAAACATGATCATACTAGGCCTACTTTGTGCATGTAAGTGTTTACTGTCAGGGACCTTAGTGATAGTAAATGTTTACTGTCAGGGACCTAACTGATAGTAAGTATGCACAGTCAGGGACCTAACAAGTCTCCCGCAACCACAGAACAATTACATTGAGGAAGATGACTCAATTCTCGACGAAGAGCAACACTTCGTTGGGATGAGTTTGTGGATATCGATTTTCCGGGGATATTAATTTTCGGTTCAGGGATCAAAATGACAATTTTCTACTTTCACTTTAGTCCATGTGACACTTCATACTCTTTGTCAGCATAAAACATTTGCCACATCATCAGTTAACATAATTATACATCATCAGTTAACGCAGAGACTAAAATGATAACAGAAGTGCACATTGAGAGGACCACTTTGAATTTAATTCTGAGTCAGAAATCTTTATGACAACGAGGTGCAGAATTATGGACCAAATTGACCATTTACTCTTCTTTGTTAGACCCATTTCACTAATACTTATACCAAGGAACTATCTTTAGTCCAATATTCCAAGTTCCAACACCAAATTTTCAGTATATGCGCCTCACCACAATGGTTTTTCTTTTTACTGTCAGATCATAACTTAATGTTAAACGTCAATTACTTACCACAAAAGTGGTTTTTCATGTAGCAGTTGGTAATTACTCACTAAACCATGAACAATTTTTTTAGAGATGATTTTAGGAGGGTTGTTTGCAATTCGGTTAGGGTTGATTTTTGGGTAAAGAGTCATTTGATTCAAAGGCTAAATTAACATATAGTTTGGTTTAGTTAGATTGCTTCAAAAAAAAAAAAATTGATTCCATAAGATTATACGTCGTTCATATAGGATTGATTCATTCGATTTTTATCAACACACTATTATATGCCAACAAATTGCTTTCTATCTTAAACACAAGTTAGGTATCACGTTATTGTTGTTATATTTGATAGTCTTGCGATTCGAATTTTTCCATAAAAATAGAAGGGTTAAATATATTTTTGGTCCTTATATTTTAAGAGACTTCGAAGAATAGTCTCTATCTTTCAAAAAAAAGTTTTTAAAATCCTCACATTTTACTCTGTTAGCGAAATTAGTCCATACCGTCTATTTTATTAACAGAATACTTATGTGGCATAAGGGTGGAGCCCATTTTGTGTTGTATGTGGCAGGCATATTGTAAAAAAAAATCAAAATCAAAATTTATTCTAATGGAACAAAAGGACATTCATCTTTCTCTTCTTCATCTTTCTCATCTTCCTTCTAAATTCATTTCATCTTTCTCTTCTCTTAAACCAAAAAATCATAAACATATCAAAATAATAATCCAAAAATAATAGCAGAACCTAGAAGCACTATTGTCAACCACATCGGGAAAACAACAAGGGAAGTGGTGTGGTGGTGGGATACGAGCATCGACGACAATGGTGATGGTATGGGTATGGTGAGGTTGTGATGGCTGTAATGGTGACAAAGTGGGGGCGTAGTGGTGAGACGGTGGAGCGCAGAAAACGCAGAGGATGGGAGTTCTGATTTGTGATGGGCGGCGCTTACGGTGGCAG
This sequence comes from Medicago ruthenica, assembly GCA_018208015.1. Taxonomy (NCBI): domain Eukaryota; kingdom Viridiplantae; phylum Streptophyta; class Magnoliopsida; order Fabales; family Fabaceae; genus Medicago; species Medicago ruthenica. The sequence continues at coordinate 177,931 of WNNG01000481.1, forward strand.
GAATGACGAAGATGGTGGTAGTGCGGTGGCTGGATGGTGGAGGGACAAGGGTCGTGTGAGAGGGAGGGTGGTTACAAGAGAGAGAGATCAGTGAGATAGCGTTGACGATGGTGAGTGTTGAGCGAGGTGGTACGCTGGCCAAAGATAGCGTTGACGACGGTGCTCCTTGTAGAGACAAAATTTAGGGTTCTTCAAATCTGTGTTGTTGTTCATAACTGTTCTGGAATTTCAAATCCCTAATTTTTGAAAGAGTGGATGATGATGATTCTGGGACGATTGGAGTACACTCCACATCTTTTGAAATCCCTAATTTGTGGTTCTTCAAATCTGTTGTTGTTAAATACCAAATTTGGGGTGGTGAATGAAGAACGCATGGACCAATGTTGTTATTTGTTATAAGAACACTACACATCTAATTATGCATCTCTAAGAAGATTTTGAAAATACCCGGTTGCAGAAAAGTATATGGATTTTGGAATGGAACTTGCAACAACAATGAGTATGATGGAAAAATGACGAACACGGGTCAAATTCTTATGAACCGGGTCAAATTCATATAATCTGGGTAAAATAGAGCCATTTGGCCTAAACCCGGTTTTAATTTTGACATGAAAAATAAAATAAAATACAAATATTGTCACATTAGCATTATGTTTGCTTATTATGTAGAAATAGACGACAGAGACCAATTGTATTAATGGAAGTAAAAGGTAGGGATTTTAAAAACTTTTTTTGAAATGTAGAGACTATTCTTTGAAGTCTCTTTAAATATAGGGACCAAAAACATATTTAACCAAAAATAAAACAACCTACATTTTGATTTTGGTAAACTACAACTAAAATAGAGAGTCTTGTGTTATATAAATCCATGGAATCTATAAGTGTGTCGTAAATTCATAAACTCACGGTGCCACCATGCAATTTAAAAAAAAAAACTTAGGTTAGTTGCTTATGTAAAGTTGCCCTCAAATTAGTAAATAGGAACACCAAAAATGTCGGCGTGACGAGCAATCAAACATACGTTAAATATGGTAAATTGTGTTTTTGTTGAATACAATAAATGAAGGTCAAATAAAAAAAAATAAAAAAACACAAAAAAAGGAAATAAAATTGACAAAATAATTAAAAAATACATTAATTAATATATGTAAATATACTTTACTCTTTTTTTTATTTTTATAAATAATATACTTTGCTCTTATTATAAAAGGTTTGTACAATATAAATGTATGAAAAATGTTACAACAGTCACTTTAACATTTTGTTTTCGAAGACTCTCTTTCATAGGAGAAGATGGCGAGTGACGAGAGGGTGGTGAGGCGACAGATTGGTAGGAAAGGAAGTATGGCGAGAGCATGGCTGATGATGGACAGTGAGGGACAGAGACAGATGGTAGAGGCAAGTAGGCAGTTGATAATGCAGAGGACAGGGCTGACTGCTAGGGACCTTAGGATTCTTGATCCTATGTTGTCTTACTCTTCCACAATCGTGGGGCGTGACAGAGCAATGGTCTTAAACTTGGAAAAAATTAAGGCTATCATCACTGCACATGAGGTTCTTTTGCTCAATTCTAGAGATCCTTCTGTTATCCCTTTTGTTGATGAACTTCATGCACAAATTCTTCATCATCACAGTACTGTTACTCATCATCCTCAACCTCAGGTAGTTTCTTCTTTTTTATTTTATTTTATTTTATTTTTACAAATACTGCGGGAAACGAGACAAAGATCATTATTAATTGATTTTGATTAAATATTTGTGTTGACTTGACTGTGAAAGTAATTAATGTTTTTGATAAACTCAAATAAAAATGTTGACTAACAATTTTGAAATAAAAATTCATATTTTTGGTTTATTGAATAAGTGATATATGTGATCTATAATATATACCACATATATTATTTATTGAAACGAACCTAATTAAGAATAGACTTTTGCTTATAATAGTGATCGGATGATGTACATTTAATATTTTTTGAGGTCTTAGATATAAGCTAGAGGTCAAATTTATTTACTTCATATATATACTAAATACATTTGACTTTGTTTGTATATGAAATGTCATCTCAACGATAAAAAATTTGATCTTGTAACCTTAAAGGATAAAATTTGAATCCATTCGAAGATAATTGTAAAATAACTATTAATACCACTTTAAATAATAATAATAATAATAATAATAATAATAATATTCTTTCAACCCTTTTGGGCGGGTTTGATGGTGTTGACTTGAAACTTTGAATGTGCTCCGCGCAAGGTCTCAGATTCGATTGTCACCGATGCCAAATTTATTGGACTAGTTTGGCTTCTTTAAAAAAATTAAAATTTCTTCATCCCATTTTTTTTTACTTTTTGTTTGTATTTAAATCCATGAGAGTATGTTAGAGACAAAATGTATGCGAATGAAAGAGATTTTGCTTGAGGAGTGAGCATGATGAATGGATGAACTCACACTTGAGTGAGAGATTGTTGTGTAGCACATGTGACTTCAAATTGATTAGAAAAGTGGAGATTGAACCCTTTATAAGTGAGAGAACTCATAAACCTAATGCCTTAGGGTTTTTGGTTAAAGTGTCATGTCTCTTTCACTTGTGTGGTTGCTCTTGACCCAACATGGGTGATCTCCTGGAATCCATTCGCAAGCCAACAACTGTTAAAGGGTCCCACTTTGGATAAAAGATGGACTGGATTATTGTTTATAAGTGGAAACAATTCTCGCCTCACAAGTCAGTGTTATAAGAACAAGCTAAGCCCAATTTAAAACCTAATAGCTTGTGGTTGTTATGCCAGATTTCCATTAGAGAAAAAAGTTAATTATACTCGTAGACACAAAACATTATCAAAATTAATTTTATATTTCTAGAATCACATTATAATCTTACAAAACTGCATCCAATCATGCAATTTGTCTTCAAAAGATTTTTTTTTTGTAACAAAAGGAAAAAAAACAAGAAAGAAAAAATAACGAAGAAGAGACCCTATCTTGAGTTGAACAAACTCAACGCCCATGACATCCACTGAGAGAATAGATGTGATGTCATGTGGGGCTTCCTGGAAGACAACGAAGTCCGCAACAACAGTACCATCACGCAATGTATGTTGCAAATTAACAGCCCAATTTCTAAACAAAATTAGTTGCTTGATAACTCGTATCAAATTTTCATATTTGCGAAACACATTCAAACATTTTTGAACGAGGTCAACCACAATGCTTATAGCCAGATACATTTATAGTAAATGTGGTTCTTAGTCTTCATTTTATCACAATTTTTTAATTTATTGTTATCTAACTTTTTTATGAATATATTTAAACATGAATAATTTTAAGTAAAAAAATTGATTTTAGAAAATCAATTTATTCTATCCAATTTTCATTCCAAGAAGCAAGAAGACACTTAATTCACTATGTATACATTACTATATAATTGTAAATGTGCTTTTTTATAACTCTAGCCTTTTTTATTATATCTTGCCTTTTCATAAATCAATTTGGGTCTTTGAATTATTCCGGCCGGAGTAGATATATAATAAATCAATAAAAAACTGCATGATTCTTTTTTGTGTAAAAAAAGTCATTTGATTTTTAGCACTGCTCTTCAAATTTCTATCATGATCATTATTAAGGGTCTAGATGGGAAGGATAAAGGTGAAATGAGACAAGATAGCAGCAGGAAGAAGATTCTTCCGTTTGAGTTTGTTGTGTTGGAGGCATGCCTCGAAGCTGTTATTAGTTCCTTAGAAAATGAGGTATGTGCACTGTATTCCCTCTATCTCTTTTTAATTGGCGAATTTGCAGAAAAAAATGTATTCTTATTCACTTGTTATTTTTAAAACTCAATGCAATATTAATGATTATATTTTCAATATACATCTGGTTATTTATTAAGTATAGAGATACATAAATCAAATGGGATAGTAAATGACTTCGAATATTATAGAAAAAATAAATAATTCTATTACAAGTAACACAACTTATTGATTTATTTGGTACGTGTAAAAAGTCGACAAATAAAAAGGAACCAAGTGAGTATATCATGTAGGTGTATTTTTTTTTTTTTTGACAATATAGTATATGTATGTGTGTTTGATTGTTTTTGTTGATTTGTTGGTTTTCTATAATATGTTTCCTGTTGATGATTGTTTTCTAGGCTAATATTCTGGAACTGGAGGCTCTCCCTGCCTTAGATAAGCTGACTTCAAAGATTAGTACTCTTAATTTGGAACGTGTTCGTCATGTTAAGAGTCGATTAGTTGCCTTAACTTCTCGTGTTCAAAGGGTTAGAAATTTGTCTCCAATTACCCTTTTTTTTATATACTAATGTGAAATTTTCAATTTATTCACTTTGTTAATTATTAGCGCACCTCACGTGGGGTAATGTTAAAAAATCTTTCACTTTAATCATAACTATTTCTAGAGTTACATGAATGTTTGATTGTGTTTTATTAATAATGTATTTATTTTTACATCGGCAATGTATCCAAATTGAATTATGATTTTATGTAGGTGGAGAATCCTGCAATAAAAAATGCATATTTTTTTTTATAATTCAAAATATTGAACTTAAATCTATACTTTTTAATCTTGATCGAACGGTCATCGATGTCTTACTACCTCAATGCAAAAAATCGAGCCAGATCCATCACAATTAAAGTTAAATGTTGATTGATAGTGCAAACCAATGATCATTTTCAGGTAAGAGACGAATTAGAAAACTTGTTGGATGACGATGGAGATATGGCTGAGCTATATTTGACAGACAAGTTGGCTCAAAAAAAGTTTGAAAATTCTTCTACTTCCTCATCCATGAATAATAACGGGGATGACATGATGATGAACCGGGTTCTTCATCCAAATATAGTTGACAGGTATTTCATTTCATTGTGAATTTGATCTCATATGGATGTATCTTATTATAACAAATATTTTATGTCTTACATTAATTCTTCATTATTTTATTAGGACTCGTCATGAAATATCATTGGAACGAGGTGGAAATTCTACAAGTGATCGTAGAGATTATGAAAATGTTGTTGGTGGAGAAATCTCTGGGACCCAAGCTGGTACTGTCTACAGTGGCGTAACCAATGTTTGTGAGCTTGAGATGCTGTTGGGAGCATACTTTGTGCAAATTGGAGGCACAGTCAACAAACTATCTGCGGTACACAATCTTTTATAAGATATTTTGAATTTTTTTTACATATATTGAAAAATGTTCGTAATATAATGATTGGTATAGAATAGAGACCCCTTGATGAGTTTTAGAGATTGAATATTTATCAACTATCAACATTAAAAATATGCACAATTGTGATCTACTTTAAGCATTAAATCATAAAAAAATTAAATTATAAAATGAGTAATATGTACGCACAGATTCACTTAAGCATCTAAAATTGAGAGTTTCGTTATGGATACTTTTAGATTAGTTCCTAATATTATATTCCCAAATATACATATGACATGATTTGATCGGATACATGTGTAAAATAGTTTTACATTATAGGTTCTTAAATATATACTATATTTTTTTAATATCAATCTTATTGTTGTCATTAACTATTGACTATTAATAATGCACAGTAAAATATAATGATTTGAAAGTGATACCTACGACATCAATTTGGGAATAAAACACTACATTAAAAACATAAAATGACATTAATGAGGAAAAAAATATTTGGTAAAACAATTTGATTGGCTATTGCTAACACTAATTATTTGTTGGATTGGACGGTTGAAGCTGAGTGACTATGTTGAAGACACAGAGGACTACATAAACATTACATTGGATGATAATCAGAACCGTATTCTGCAAACTGGAGTTCAGATAGGCACAGCAAGTGTGATTTTGAATTGCTTTGTTGCTGTGACAGGTGTTTTTGGCATGAATATTCACATTCAACTATTTGATGATGGTGGAATGCCAGAATTCCTTGGAACAATTTTTGGATGCACTGGTGCTTGTGTGATCTTATACTTCCTTGCCATGCTTTGGTACAAGAAAATGCGCATGTTGGAATAGTTGGTCAGGCCTCCTAATTATGTTTCAAATAAATTTGTACAAGTTTCATATTATTATTATAATATAAACATCATATTTTATTTATGTTGATGCTTTTTTTTCTTTTTCTTTTATAGATACAATAATAAGTTGATACTTGGATATATGCCATCTTGTACCAGCCTTTTTAATTAAACAGTAATTATATTTTGAAAGAGTTATGATATTTGAACATCAAAATTAAGACTTGATTTTATAGGTTGTTAATTAAGACTTGATTTTATGCTATCGCACGAGTCTCTTATAGTGTTAGTCCTTTATATTATTTGACAGTGTACAATGAATTAGTCTTTAACTTATGTTAAAATATCAACAAATCAAGCACATAACGTTTGAAACAAAGAATATTGTAAAAAAAATATAATAATGATGAAAAAAAAAATTACAATGAAAAAAGCTTCTTCTAGGGAAGACTACAATGATTAGTCATTTATATTATTTGACACTGTACAATGAATTAGTCATTGGGAAGTCTTACTATGATTTACAATGAAATAAAATTGAAGTGCATAAGTAATCAAGATATCAACCAATCAAGACATCAATAAACTAAGTATACTAAGAATGTAATTAAGTAACAACAATATAGGCTGCCAACTTCAAATAACATAAACTTATTAACTTCTACTTACAATACCAACATCATATTCCATGCGGAATGTTCTCATCTTAATCAACTCATCTTGTACGGCCTTACCAATATCCCCACCAACATTGTCTTGAACTGTTTTCATGAATGACCAACATAAAAATTAGATTACATTCAATGTTAACAGTAGTGTATGTATAATAGAAAATTGTATATTACCTTTTAAACTCATGAGTGCATCAATAGCTTCTTGATCCCGGACAAACATGAGGAAGTTGTCCAAACTCGATATGCTTTGTGTTTGAATGATAAAATCAACAACAGAAATGTGGTTGTGCTTGGTAATGCCTTGCTATTATCCTTAAATAGTTGGATTGCACAGTTGTGCATTCATTAGTGTTTTCTTCATGCATTTAACATTAAATGCAAAGCACCTGGTTAACTCTGCACTACAAGAAAAGATAAAATTTCCTAGGAAAAATTCATAGGAAAACAGCCTAATTTCCTCGGAAACAGTGTTTTCCGAGGAAATTACCGACGAAAAAATTTCTAGGAAATTTTCAATCTATTCCTACGATTTTCCGAGGAATTTCCTAGGAATTTTTAGTCAGAAGCTTTCCTAGGAATTTCCGAGGAAAATTTCCTAGGAAAGCTTCCCTGCAAAACTGCTACGTCTGACACATGTTTTCCGACGAAAATTTATTAATATTTTAACGGTTAGTGTCCGACGAATTTCCGAGGAAAATTTATTATATTTTAATGGTTAGTTTCCGAGGAATTTCCGAGGAAATTAATTAATTATTAAAAAATAAATTTTGGAATTTTAAAATTGCGCCAAAAAAATTTGAAAATTTTTAAAAATTTTTTCCGAGCAATTTCCGAGGAAAATAATTAATTTTTAAAAAAAAAATTAAATTTTTCGAATTTCAAAATTGCGCCAAAAAAATTTGAAAAATTTTTAAAATTTTTTTTAAAAAAATTAATTTTTAAATTTCAAAAATTGCGCCAAAAATTTGAATTTTGAAAAATTGCGCCAAAAGAATTTGAATTTTTTTTTTAAAAAAATTGCGCGAAATTCAAATTTTGAAAAAAAATTCGAAAAAATTGCGCGAAATTCAAATTTTGAAAAAAAATTCGAAAAAATATATATTAAAAAATGATTTTTAAAAAAGAAATATATGAAGTAAAAGTGTTTTGAATAAAAACAAATGTAGGAATGAATTATTTTGATGAAATTATTTTTGAAAGAAATAAATAGATTTTATGGTTGAAGAAGATGAAAAATTTGTGTTAATGAAGATGAAAAATTGTTGTGGTAGAGTTGTTGAAAAAGGAAGAAGAAAATTAATGTTAAAAAAATTATAAAAGATTATTGTTGAAGAAATTAGTGTTAATGAAGATAGAAAATTGTTGTGGATGAGTTGTTGAAAAAAGAAGAAGAAGAAGAAGAAGATGATGATGATGAGAATAGGAAGAAGAAGAGAAGATGAGAATATGAAGAATGATAAGAGATTATTGTTGAAGAAGATAAAAAATTATATGTGTTTAGAAATTGTTGAAGAAGATGAAGAAGAAGATGAAGAAGAAAATATAGAGATAGATGAATATTTGTTTGAGTAGAGATGAATGAATGAATGATGAAATGTGTAGTGTAGAGTGTGTTATTTATAGAGAAAAAAATTCTGTCACGTTTTCCGAGGAATTTCCTAGGAAAAAATTCCTAGGAAAGCTTCCCCTAAAAATTTTAAATTTTCGTTTCCCTCTGCAATTTTCATTTCCTCCCTTTAATTTTTCCTAGGAATTTTTCCTAGGATTTCCTAGGAAAAGATTCCATTTTTTTTAAAAAAAAACAGTTATTTTAAAAAATCGATTATTTTTGAAAAAATACATTATAAATATTTTACTTGGTCTTGTATAAAAAAAAATTTGGTTAAATTTAATAAAATAAAAAATAATGATTTGAGTACACAACGACAATTAATATTCATAAATTACTCGCTATCAACGACAATATTCATAAATTTACCTGACAAAAACATAAAGTACTCGCTATCATCCTCCTCCTCCTCATCGTCGTCCTCGTCATTATCATCATCGTCGTCGTCATGTATTTGATGAGTTATAAAAAAATTTTGGTTAAATTTAATAAAATAAAAATAATGATTTGAGTACACAACGACAATTAATATTCATAAATTACTCGCTATCAACGACAATATTCATAAATGTACCTGACAAAAACATAAATTACTCGCTATCATCCTCCTCCTCCTCCTCCTCCTCGGCGTCCTCGTCATTATCATCATCGTCGTCGTCATGTATTTGTTGAGGTGTCGGTGAAAATTGACTCGACGATGCAGGCGACGATGAATCAGATGTCTTTCTACTCTTTTTCCCACCCATGAATTTCTTTGTCATCATCTTTTGGAATTTTTGAAAGACATTCATTTCTTTCAATAGCTTCTTCTCTGTCTCATTTTTCCTTGCCAACTCTTGCTTCAACTCCTGCTTTTGAGATTCCAACAGCTCATTTTGATTTCGCAACTCCAACTTTTGACTTTTCAACTCCTCGTTCATTCGAGTTATCATTGCTTGAATCTCAGGAGACAACTCTGCAGAACGAGCTGAGCTGGACTCTGGTAGAACAGGAGCACGGAACAAATTTCCATGCACCACGTTGCCGGCCAACGCTCCAAGACCGTATACTCTCTCCGGTCTTTGTTGTCCTCCTGCAGCCTCACATTACGTGGATCTTCTGCAAAATCAGGATGTACTTCGTCAAAGTGCTTCCATGCCACCCCGTCACAGGGATGTCGCATCACACCTGTATTTGTTCTATTGTAATAATGCCACGTCATTTTATCGGCTGTGTGAGTTGATGCATACAATCTCTGCAATCTTGGTATTATTGGCAGATAAAACATTGACTTGACTGAGACTAGCTTCTGCTTCCGAGAACTGGCATTACCACGTACTTGATACCTCGGTGCATTGCAAAATTTACACTCCACCAACGACCCATCATTTTTACCGAATTCGTTGTCGTAAAACAGCATGCACCCTTTAACGCAACAATCAATAGTTTTAACTTGCAATCCCAACTTCGACACCAACTTCTTAGCCTCATAAAAACTCAATGGCAAATTGTCCTTTATAGGAGTTGCGTCCTTCATCATTTTTGTATAACATTCTGCGCCTTCTTCAGCCACACTCCAATCTGACTTGGCAGCTAAAAGCCTCACACTCATGGATAACTTAGAATCAGACGACCCTTCAAACAACAGCTTGTTTACTTCCATCATCATTTTGTAAAACTTCAACGCTTTCTCGTTCGGAATTCTTTCCTCTTCAGCGCCCTCGTCCTCGTTGTAAGACAGGTTCACCCCAAGAGCATCACCAACCATATCTTCCATCATGCCAAAGTTTTCACTCTCCGTACGCGCCCCACTGCTTGAAGCGCGCATATTAACATCATTTGTCGGCTCTTGTTCACCATGATATTTCCACACGTAATAATTCTCCATAAAACCAAGGTCCTTTAAATGATTTAGAACATCTTTTGGGCTCTGAAGCAGTCTACACGTACATTTAATACACGGACATCTTATCCCTCCCTCCAATGTAAACACACGTTGCGACATGGCGTAAGCAACAAATTCACGAACTCCATCCACAAAAGCCGCTTTAAGTCTTCTTTTCCCCGGATATTTTCTATCGTACATCCAACTACGATGTAAAATATATTGATCCATCTTCCGTGTCACTAATATTAACTCAATTAGTTTGTATTTATTCGTTACAATAACGCGCGAATAATTAATAAATTCTCGCGTTGCCGACAAAAGTTAATGACTACGTACAACCTAAATATAAATAACAATTTTTTTTTTATTTCTAAAAACCTAAATATTTAGAAATTCGTACAAATTACACTTATTTCATATAAGTTAACTTCATAATTCTTTACTAATTTATCTTCTTTTTCTAACAAACTTTTTAAACATATTAAAACATATTTCTTAACTAATTAAAACATATTCAATAATTAAATAATTTAGTTTTACTAATTAACTAATTTTTAAACATATTTCTTTACTAACTTAACCTTCTTTTTTTAAAATAACTACAACAACATTTTTACTTATTAACCACATTTTTTACTTGCATTTTTTATTAACTAAAACATATAATTTATTACATAAATTAGTTTTACTAATTAACTAATTTTTATACATATTTATTTACTAACTTAACCCTCTTTTTTTAAAATAACTACAGTAACATTTTTACTAACCACATTTTTTACTTGCATTTTTATTAAATAAAACATATAATTTATTACATAAATTAGTTTTACTAATTAACTAATTTTTATACATATTTATTTACTAACTTAACCCTCTTTTTTTAAAATAACTACAATAACATTTTTACTAACCACATTTTTTACTTGCATTTTTATTAACTAAAACATATTTATTATAAAATATCTCAAATGAATTGCATAAAAATTATATAATATTTTACAACTAACATATATAACATTTTCTAGTTAATCTATGTCACATTTTCTAAAATTTGTATGAATTCAACATTACGCGCATAAAAAAATTACGAGCCACAAATAAAACTTACGCGCGGATAAGAATTCCGCGCGCCACCGACAAAATTAATTACAACAACTAATGTAGCAAATTAAAATAACATTTTTAAATTAAAATGTCATCCTACTAACATTTTTATTTATTACAATTAATTTAATTACTACTTTTCTAATGACTAATAATTTAATTACTAATTACATCATTGTAGCAATTTAATTTAAACTAAGTTAAAGATATACCAACCTCAAATAATATATAAGTCGACGAACGGAGTGGAGGCAACAACACTAGCAACAACGTCGTCCTCAAAATAGATCGGAACCAACAAAACTATAAAAAAATAATGTAACTTATTTTAATAAACTACATTAAAAATATATAAATTCAAACACATATAAAATTGAAATTAATTATTATAAAAAATAACATTAATAAAATTAAATATATACACAAACCTGATGGAGAATGATGTAATAAATTATAATGGCGAGAATAAGTGATATTGATATAGATTAAGAAAATAAGTATATAATATGAGAGAATAAGTTATGAGAGAATAATATGAGAGAATAATTTGAGAAAATAAGTATAAGAATGAAGGAGAGTATGAAGAATGTGGGAGAAAATGAAGGAGAGTATGAACATATATATATGCTTGCTGATGCTTGATGCAACGGTCATAAGCTTGCAACGGTTAAAAAGCTTGCAACGGTCATAAGCGCTTTCCGACGAACTAATTCGTCGCTAACACACCCATAAGCTTTCCGACGAATTAATTCGTCGGTAACACTCCCAATAGATTTTTGCCACGCGTTATTTCTTCCCTTTTTGTCTGTTAATTCTGGTGGTGGGGCCCTGCGCTTTTCGACGAATTATTTCGTCGGTAACACTCCCAATAGATTTTTGCCACGCGTTATTTCTTCCCTTTTTGTTTGTTTTCTGGTGGTGTCGGACCCGGCGCTTTCCGAGGAAAGCTTTCGTCGGTAAGCATACCAACTTATAACCTGCCACGCATGCATTTCAGCCGTTTCTGATGGTGTGGGGCCCTGGGTTTTCCGAGGAAAAATTTCCTCGGTAAAGTCCTCTAATAAAATGCTGCCACGCGCAGCTTTCTGTACAAGTGGGACCCATTTTGACTGAAATTGCTTTCCGACGAAATTTTTCGTCGGTAAACATCTTGCTTTCCTAGGAATTTAAATTCCTAGGAAAATTTTGTAGGAAAATACCAAGGTTTCTTGTAGTGCTGTAAGCCAACTATAATAGCAAGGCAATAATTATGTGCACTGCTCTATGCAAATTGAATTAGCACGTGCATTAATTCAAGTTAGGATAACACAAATGAGCTTTAGTTGGCGCGCTAGGGCAAACATATGTGCTAATCAGACTGCTTAGGATTTTAATTAAGATGAAATGTTAAGTCATAAACTATTGTGGTTGAGGGAGTGAGGATATCCAGCGTACTATGAATATACAGTGGCTCCACTTACACAATATATTTTGCTGGATATATAAACACATATTCTTTCTTCTTCTTTTATTTTTTTTGTCAAAAAGCATTTTTTACTCATTTGATAAAAAAATCATATTCTTTTTTGTATGTGTAAAGAATCAGGTAAATAATAGTAGAGAGTCAGACAAGTAATAACAACATTATGAAGAAAAAAGAAGTTGAATATTAATTCTTTTTACCAACTCTTAGTCAAATCTCTTTAGTTTTGGAATTTAGGGTCTTTAGTTTTCGTCCATCATCTATGAAGAGTCTCACGGAATTGGATCATTACATTGGATTAAAAACATTTAAGTAAGATTTGACATCACATTTTCACAAAAAAAAACTCAAATATTGAATTAATGATTCACCTCACTTATAATTTGTTCAATTTTAAATTTTTCATCGAGTCTGAAATTTTTAATTCACACGTTACACATTACAACAACGATTACTTCGAATATGTATGCAACTATATGTGACATTTTAACAAAAAGGCCAGTTAGTTTTTTTTTGAGGGAAAAAAAGGCCAGTTAGTTTATTGGCCTCTTTGGTACGAAAGATATATGTTGTACTTTTTATTTCAAACTAAAATTAAGCATTATTTAAAGTTAATGAATTAGCTTAAACTAAAGATATATGTTGTACTTTTAGTCCATTAAAATTCACTATTTTTTTTTTTAAAAAAAAACCATTCAATCCATCCACTAAATATAATGTCCATCCAATCCATCCATTATTATATTTTGATGGATGAGATGTCCATCCGATCCATCTATTATAATGTGTTATTTATTTTTTAATTTGTTTTACATAATTATGTTGTTAATAAAGTGGTGCAAATAGTAAAAATATTCAACCAAATATTTATTTGTCTAAGTCCATAACAAACTTTTTTACTAAGCCCAATGTTTATTTTTTTGTTTGGGTCCAAAACAATGTTTTTTTTATCAAATCCAGAATATATGTATATTAAAAAAAAAAGTGGGTGGTGCACCGGTGTTGACCGGAGACAGCCACCGTTGACCGACCGACACGGTGGTGCTCCGGCAACTTTCATGACGGAGCACAGAGGCGACTCCGGCCGGAATACCAATTTTTCGGCGATTCACGGCGGAGCTCCGGTGATTTCACGGCGGCGGTCCGGCGGCCGGAGGCGGTGACCGACGAAGCTCCGGTAGCCATATGTGGCAGTTTTTTTTAAAATGGACTGAATTGTTTTTAGGAAAGTGGGCTGAATCTTATGGGCCAATCATTTAGAAAAGGGTATTACTTCTTCCACCCTACCCATTAGAAAAAAATAAATAAATGTTGGTCCAGTCAATTTATAAGCATTTAATTATCAATTAATTTAAATTCTTTAAAAAAAAAAAATTAATGACAATCATGTCAAAAATATTTTTTATCCAATGGATTATTATTAATATTTGTGTTGATCAATTGGATTTTTAAAATAAGGTGGATGGATTAGATCCATCCATAACTTTAAAGGGATGGATTGAATCAAATCCATTAACTATTTTTTTTGTTTGGTGGATGGACTGGATGAATTTTATAGTGGATGGATTGGATGGAGATGGATTTGGTGGATTGAATTGCCACCCCTAACTCTTAATCCCTTCCACCGCTGCGCAAATCAGCCAGCCTCCAAAACCAAGTTCAATGGTATGCATGCGCCTCTTTCTCCTTCACTCGAATCATTTATTAATTTTTGGTTTTATTGTTTTGAGTTGGAATTAGTAGTTATACTCAATAACTCTATTCTTATTTCTTAATGATGAAGATGAAGATCCCCCGAAACATAACATGATAAAATATGATCAGTTTTTAAAACTCCTAAAATATTTGAGGGATGGAAGAATTGATGTAAGAGGTGCCATAGCAACAGTGAAGTGGCTGTTTAAAGGGCATGCAGATTTAATTTTGGGATTCAACACCTTCATGCCAACTGGTACGTAGTTTTGCTATTATTGCACTTCACATATATATGTTGATAGTTTAAACTTTTTTTTTGTTGCTATATATATCTGCCATGTTTCTACTGTATGTCGTAATGCCATGGCTTTTGGTTTATTGCCATCCACTGTAGTTATATATAGTCACGTATTTAAATTGTTCAATCTTTGTTGGATTCAAACAAAGGGAGTCCTAATTTAGAGACTAATTTGATCAAGTTTTGCAAATCAATTGATGGATTAAGTTGTGACACCCTGCATTGTTGTATAAGAACTAAATTGACGGTAGAAATTTTCATGTAATGAACTCATGGAGTCTATATCTTTTGGGTTTTAAAATAGGGGTCACTGGTCAGGGGTTCATGCATTTTATGTTTGCAGGAAACTAATGTCCACCGGTAACAACTGTCTTTCAATCTCTTGCTTTACGTGAGCAATAGAAAGGGTGGATGCTAATTCTTCCCAAGTATTGAATATCAGAGAAAGAGGAATTGAGATGTAATTCTCATTTTATTGTTATGTAAAAATCTGATTTACATAGAGAGCTGCTATTGATTTATATACAAAGTCCAAAAACTATTGGAGTACTGTAACTGATATAAAACTATTAACTAGGGAAAAACTAACTAACTTCTCTACTATAAATGAGATAAATTAGCATCTTTATTAGGTAATACCCCCCCACAAGCTGGACTATGTATGTCACAAAGGCCAAGCTTGGAAATTAAGGAGCCAAAAGCGGGCGATAGCAGCGGTTTGGTCAGCACATCAGCAAGTTGAGCAGAAGAAGGAATAGGAAGGAGATGAATAAGCCCACTTTGAATTTTCTCACGGACCACGTGACAATCAATCTCAATGTGTTTAGTTCTCTCATGAAAGGTGGGGTTGTGAGCGAGATAAATAGCAGATTTATTGTCACCGTAGACGGAGGCAGGTTGTGAAAAGTAACATGTAGATCATGAAACAAATATTGCAGCCACTGCAATTCACAAGAAAGGCTAGCAAGAGCGCGATATTCGGCTTCAGAACTTGACCGGGAAATCATAGATTGCTTCTTGGACTTCCAAGAGATGAGAGAAGAACCAATAAAGACACAATAACCAGAAACAGAGCGACAGGTAGCAGGGCAAGATGCCCAATCCGAGTCAGCAAACCCAGACAACTTCAAAGGAGAATTGGCAGAGAAGAAAAGTCCCTTTGCTGGGCAGCTCTTCAAATATTTCAAGGCACGAGTAGCAGCCTGGAAATGAACGTCTTGGGGGCGAGAAACAAATTGACTAAGTTGCTGGACAGCAAATGCAATATCCGAGCGAGTTGTAGTGAGATACAAAAGGCGGCCAATTAAGCGTCTGAAAGCAGATTCATCATGATATAAGGGAGAATCTGAATCATGTAGTTTCAAGGAAGAGTCATAGGGAGTAGAACAAGGCTTCACAGCAAGATGGCCACTGTCAGAGAGCAAATCTAAAGTATACTTACGTTGATTCAGCAAGATACCACTCGGAGATCTAGCTATCTTAAGACCAAGAAAGAAGCGAAGTTTGCCAAGATCTTTAATACTGAACCGCCGATCCAAGAAAGATTTGACATGTTGAATTTCAGTGAGATCATCACCCGCGAGGACAATATCATCCACGTAAACTAGAAGAGCTGTTATTTTTGTACCAGAAGTCTTTGTAAATAAAGAGTAGTCAGCAGAGGAATGTTGATAACCAATGGAAACAAGAGCTGCTGAAAGTTTGGCATACCACTGTCGGCTTGCTTGTTTAAGGCCATAAAGAGATTTGTGAAGCTTACATACTTTGGTTGTCTCTGGAGAAGAGTTGGGAACCATGAGGCCAGGCCGGAGTTTCATGTATACCTCTTCATGAAGGTCTCCATGTAGAAAAGCATTATTGACGTCAAGTTTCTCAAGAAACCAACCTTTGATATAAGCCAAGCTGAGAAGAGCTCTAACAGTGGTCAATTTTGCCATATGAGAGAAAGTATCGAAATAGTCCACACCTTCCATTTGAGTGTAACCCTTTGCGACAAGGCGAGCTTTATGACGCTCAATGGTCCCATCAGCATTGAATTTTACCTTATAAACCCACTTACACCCCAATTGGAATTTTGCCCGGTGAAAGGTCCACAATTGACCAAGTTTCAGTGGCAGCAAGAGCTGTTAATTCAGATTTCATAGCTTCTATCCAACATTCAGATTTACAAGCTTGGGTGTATGTTTGTGGCTCGGTGGTGGAAGATATAGTAAGATAATAGTTTCTATAAGGGATAACACATTTATCATAAGATAAAAAGGAAGAAATGGGGTAAGCAGAATTACCTGATTGGTGCAGAGAAGAGGTGAGGAGACTGCAGTGATAATCTTCAAGATATTTTGGTTTAGTTTTAGGTCTTGTAGAATGTCTCAAGGCATCGGTGATAGGAGGGGGAGGAGGAGGAGGAGGAGGAGGAGGAGGAGGAGGTGTAGAAGGAAGAGTAGAAGTCGGAGGGGTAGGCTCAGATGAAGGAGTAGAAGATGGTTTAGGCAAATTATTAACCTGAGTTGGTTGATGAAGGATGTAATCATACTCGGCAAGGGGGGTTAGATCATAGGAATCAAAGGAAGTTTGGGGACTAGATGAAGTAGAAGAAGATGTGAGAGGGGAAGAAAAAGGAAACTGACTTTCATAGAAAATAACATTTCTTGACAAGAAAAAGGCATTGGAATGGATATCATAGAGAAGATATCCTTTGGTTCCTTCTCTATATCCAAGAAAGACAGATTTTCTAGCACGAGGATGGAATTTAGAACGGTTTTGTTGGATAGTGGAAGCAAAAGCTAAGCAACCAAAGACCCGTAGGTGGAGAAGAACAGGTGGTTGTTGATAGTAAATTCGTAAAGGCTTTTATTGTGCAAGAGAGGAGAAGGAATGCGATTTATAATATGCATTGCATGCTGCACAGAAAAATGCCAAAAAGAAATAGGAATTTTTGATTGAAAGGAAAGGGCTCGGGCAACATTAAGGATGTGTTGATGTTTCCGCTCAACAATGCCATTTTGTTGAGGGGTTTCAACACAAGATCGATGATGAATAATGCCTTTAGCTTGATAAAAGTCAAACATCAAGAATTCAGGCCCATTATCACTTCTTAAACACTTGAGTTTACGGTTGAACTGAGTTTCAATGAAAGAAATAAAATTGGTGAGATGTTGTCTAGCCTCACTTTTGGTTTTCATGAGAATGATCCATGTAAAACGACTAAAATCATCAACTAGTGTAAGGAAATATTTATGGCCAGAAATAGATGGGGTGGCATACGGTCCCCAAATATCAGCATGTAATAGATCAAAAATATTAGAAGTACGAGTGAGACTATGGGGAAAAGATAACTTTCTTTGTTTTGCATAATGACATATATCACAAGGAGATCGAGATTCTTTAAAATTCACAAAGGGAAATTGTGATGAAATACATTTATGTATTGAATCCGATATATGTCCTAGTCTAGTGTGCCAAAGGGAAGAGGTTTGTGCGGTGTCATTGAGTGCTTGAGAGACAGAGTTACAAGAAAGACTAGAACTAGAACCAAAATCTTGAAGTTGAACTGATAAAGGATTCAACACAAACAGTCCTCCAAACCTCTCAGCTGCACCAATCATTGTCCGGATTGAAATCTGCAAAATGAAACAACCATTAATGGTGAAGAAGACATCATAAATTGTGGTGTCTAAAAGCTGGGTGACAGAGATCAAATTAACATGGAAATTAGGGATGTAATAGACATGATGTAGAATAAGGGATGGAGAAAGTTGCACGGTGCCAGAAATTGTGGCAATGGTTTTCTGGAAGTTAGGTAAGGACATAAACACAGGAGAAATTGTGTGATAAGAGACAAAGTTATGTAAGGAATAGGTGATATGGTCAGTGGCACCAGAATCTACAACCCAGTGGTCAGAGATCTTACCAAAAGTGGGAGAAGAGGATGAACTTAGAGCTGCAGGAACATATATAATAGAATTGACAGAAGGTTGATTGGGACTAGGATTCGAGGGTGTTGATGAAGATTGTAATGTTGAATGTTGTAGAAGCTGTAAAATCTGATTATACTGCTCTTGAATGGTGTTGATAGTGGCTGGAGTGGGATTGGCGTGGCTTTCTCTTAGTGGGGCATTGGAAGCGGTAGCAGCAACATTTACTGACTTAGAGTTTTTATGTTGATAACCAGGTGGATAGCCATGTAAGGCAAAGCATGTGTCAATGGTATGATTGCGTCTACCACAATGAGTGCAGGTTCGATTATTAAAACCACGACCTCCATAATGATTTCCACGGCCTCTGCCGCGACCACCGTGGTGAGTAGAAGCGAAACTCGAATAATTATTGCCAGAATTAGAAGCAGTTTGCTGAACCTGCATAATAGAAGACTGGTGATCAACATAATTATCAGTAACAGTAGAAATTAGCATTTGCCGTTCTTGTTGAATAACCAAGGAGAAGCATCGATCAATATCAGGTAAAGGATCGAGGAGCATGATTTGAGACCGAACACTGGCATACTGTTCATTCAAGCCTTTCAAGAATTTGATGACTTTGTCTTGTTCTTTGTGTCTCTTCAAATCAGATGCAGCACCACAGGTGCAGGGAATAGCACATGAGCAATCTTTGAGAGGTCGAAAATTCTCCAATTCTTCCCAAAGTGTTGTCAAATGAGTGAAATAAGAAGAGATATCTAAGGTACCTTGCTGATAGCGAGCAATTTCCTCGAGAAGGTCAGCGATTCTAAAGATATCGCCGTGTGCGAACCGCCGCTCCAAAGACTTCCAGACCACCGCGGCACGATCGCACCACATGATTGACTTGGCGATGGTTTCTGAAATAGAGCGTTGGATCCAGGAAATTACCATATTGTTGCAACGGATCCACGGTTCATAAAGAGGATCAGACACGGCTGGAAGAGGAAGAGTACCATCAACAAATTTCAACTTGTTCTTGGAGATTAACGCTACCTTCATGGAGCGAGACCATGACTGATAGTTTTTGTGATCAAGAAGAGGGGTAACAAGTATAATAGATGGATTCTCATTAGGATGAAGGTAATAGGGATTGGTAGGGTTTGTGGCAAAATCAGCAAATGGTTGAGTCTCCATTGATGAACAGTGAAGAAACACAATTGCCGGAAGGAAGAAAAGCGGAAGTGAGCTAATATGATACCATATTGAATATCAGAGAAAGAGGAATTGAGATGTAATTCTCATTTTATTGTTATGTAAAAATCTGATTTACATAGAGAGCTGCTATTGATTTATATACAAAGTCCAAAAACTATTGGAGTACTGTAACTGATATAAAACTATTAACTAGGGAAAAACTAACTAACTTCTCTACTATAAATGAGATAAATTAGCATCTTTATTAGGTAATACCAAGCATCTATGGTGATGTTATTGGGGTTGATGTCGGCCTAAACCCAAAGGCGGACCTTAGAGGAAATTATCAGTGTCCCAAACATATATGGTGATGTAATTGGGGTTGATGTCGGCCTAAACCCAAAGGCGGACCTTAGAGGAAATTATCAGTGTCCCAAGCATATATGGTGATGTAATTGGGGTTGATGTTGGCCTAATCTCAAAGGCGGACCTTAGAGGAAATTATCAGTGTGGCTAATTATATTAGCGACCAGGAAGCTCCGCTGAGCGAAGTCCTGTTTTCTGGGCAACCAGAAAACAGGGTATCGCATACGGGAATGCCCCAAACTTCAACCAAAAATCCCATTTTTCATTCCAATTGACCCAAAATCATTTTACAATATGTTTCTAGGGTTGTTCCCACTAATGGGCTTAGTCACAATTGTCTCAATTATTTTCTCTACACTTTTACTTCACTTAAACCCCCCATATTAATTATACACCACTATTCTCTAAAATTCAAATTACTAGTCCTAACATATTTACAAAAATGACACTCTAGCACTAATAATTCCACTAACCCCCAATCACACACAAATAATCAATTAACAAATATAATTAAATATATAACGCTAATTAAAATAACAGATAAGTATAACGCTAAAAATCAGGTTGTTACACCTTTCATACAAAAAGGCTACTCTATAATTTCAGAGATTGTATGAACGGTCAACGAGGATGGTGTCACGCTGCAAAGAAGCGCGATCTGTTTGGGTGTGAGGTTGGTCTGTCTGGGTGTAGGGTTGACCATCAATGTCTCTTTCGCCGTAGAAAGAAATATACAAAATGGATTTTTGTCATTTATAATTATGGCATTGAAATAATATACGCCATTGCTTCTTTAAAATTATGGGCAACACATATTTCAGATTATATAATCTGAAAAAATTTATCAATCTGTTTCAGATTCTAAAATCCGAATAAAATGTAGTTTAAAAAAAAATAGGGGGCGTGAGAAACGGATAAGGTGAAAAAAGTAATTGTAAAAAACGATATAGCAAACATGTGAGCTCATAAAAAAACGATATAACGATATGACAAAAAACGATATAACGAGATGGCAAACATGCGATCTTTTCAGAGAGCACTCTCTGGTTTTCCGTCATATGATTAATCATCTACGCTCTATGGTCGTACTCAAGCAATATGTTTCAGTCACAAAAGAGAACACCAAACTGAATTCCCTAAAATCTCCATCACGAATGCACTGTTCCTCTAAAATCGTTAAGCGCAAATATGGAAATGCATCATTTTCCTCGAAAGTGGCAATTGAATTCCGTTACAAATAGAAAGTGCTGAAAACCATAGTTTTAAAAACCAGACCAATCATCGATTCGTTAAGGGTAGTGGTTCGCTGGGTTTTTGGTCGAACCACTGGGTTAGTTAAGTACACTAAATTTATGACCAGGTTGGCTCAGAAACCGTCGGTTTTAAGCGGGTTTCTCCGGTTCACGCCGGTTCATACCTGTCGTGGTGATTTTCGGAGATCAAGCTATTGATTAGCGTTGACTCACTAATTTTATTTCACGACTGAACTTTTAATTTTTTAAAAGAAAGGTGGAAAAAAGTTCTAAATTACCACATTTTAAAAGATTTAGGGTTCGGGGGTTAGTTACGTTTAGGGAAGGTGTTAGCACCCTAAACGTTCGTAGTACTCTACGAGAACCTCTTGATTTTATTTATTTATTTTGGGCTATAACTTGCTTATTTTTTAAAAGAAAGAAAAGAATGAATTAGAGCAGTGAGGAAAAATAAAATGTTTTTTTTGTATTTTTTATGATTTGGAAGGACAGAGTCCTCTGCCTACGTACCCGTGAGGGATCAAAACCTCGTAGTTCGGGGGTAAAAATGACGTTTGATTTGTTTGATGTTTTTTATTAGTTTTTTTAAAAAAAGTTTTGAAAATAAAAGCCAAGTGGCAAAATGGGATTGGTTTGTGTTTTTTATTTTGAAAATGGTTAAAGTGTAATTAAAGTGGATTAATGATTTTTTAAAGAAAATAAAAAGAAAAACGGACACTTGATTGAAAATCAAGGTTTATTAAGAAATTTTTTTTTTGTATTTGATTATTTGAATGTTTTTGTTTTTTTTTTTGAATATGGACTAAGACTAAAAAATATAATTAAAAAAAACTAAACGCGAGGAAATTCCGTGGTGACGTTGGATCACCACGAAACCCTTTAAAATTAAACTAACCTAATATTTTTGTATTTTTTTATAAAGCGAAATAAATAAAGACATAAAGCAAAAATAAATAAAGTGAGTGTCAGTGCAAATTCTCATTTATATTTACATTAGACCTAAATACATTCTAATAGAATAAAAACGGAATAATAAAAAAAGAAAATAAAGATAAAATATGCTAAATATAAACAAGGAATAAAAATGCATGAAATAAGAGGAAAATAAAAAAATATAAAAATGCATGATGTGCTAAAAAATAAAAGCAATAAAATGCATGTCAAATAAATAAGGACTAAAAACTAAATGCAAAAAAAAAGAAATGAAAATAAAAGAAAGAAAGAAATAAAAGGGAAAAAGGGGTGCAGGGAGGAAAAAGAGGGGGTATGGAGAAGCAATCAGCAAGAGCTGATGAAAAGAATAGGTCTGGGCCGCAGGTAAACCTATTGGGCTGAAAGGGAAAGAACAGACCGGTTCGGTTCAAGAGAACCGAACCGGTTCGGCCCTTATACATAAGTAAAAGATGGTTTTTTTCTCATTTCCTAGTACTCTTTCTCTCTCTTTCTTTCTTCCCTCACTCTCTTTCTCTCTCAAACCACATCAAAGAAAACTTTCAGAATAAAAGAAAAAACAAACCTAGATCCAAACTTTTTAGAAAAAGAAAACAAGCTACCTATAATGATTGGCCGCGTGAATGGGTGTTCGGTTGTGTGGGAGGGAGGAGGTTGGTGGTGAGGGGCGTGTGTTGTTGGATTGGTGTGGCTGTACGCGTGCTTGTTATGATTGTGGTGAGGGAATGATGGCTGGGCCGGTTTTGGGCCGTGGGTGGTTTAGGGTGTGAGGGAGAAGGGATGCGTGAGTGAGGTGGTTGTTGGTTGAGGTATGGCTGTTTGTGTGTTGTTGCTGATTGAGTGGGCGTATGCTGAGTGTTGTTGTGTTTTGTGGTAGGTGTTGGGCGTGTGTTGTTAGTAGAGGGTGTGCTTGTGTTGTGATTGTACGGTTGTGGGTTGGGCTAGTGAAAGGGAAATGACAAATTGATCAGTAAGGTAAAGCAGATCTATGAATGTAATGAT
Source organism: Medicago ruthenica (assembly GCA_018208015.1). Classification (NCBI taxonomy): domain Eukaryota; kingdom Viridiplantae; phylum Streptophyta; class Magnoliopsida; order Fabales; family Fabaceae; genus Medicago; species Medicago ruthenica. The sequence continues at coordinate 201,333 of WNNG01000481.1, forward strand.
ATATGAATTGTGGTTGAAGGAGAGAAAACGGTTATATGAGAGGAATAAGGAATGGGTAAAAATGAGAGAAATTTTGGGGAAGAGGTTATTAATGGTTTGTGATTGAAAATTGAAGACGTGTTTGTGAATGGAGGAAAGGAAGTGAGCTGGGTTCTGTTTTGGGGGAAGTGGATTTTTCTTTTTGGATTTTTGTTACTGATTGGATTTTGTCCTCCTTTCCGTTTTTTTTTAGTTTGTGATGATTGTCCTCCTTTTAATCAAACAATACACTTAATGACAATCAAAACCAATGATGGACCATAAAGCAGTGTAATTGACACATTAAAACAAAAAAAGTCTCTGCTCCCAAAGTCTCCTCCTCAAAGGTAATGACAAATTAAGGACCAATTAAAACTCAAGCAAAGTCAGACTAAAAAATAAATTTTAAAAAGTAACTAAAAAAAGAAATAATAAGAAAAAACTAAATAAAAAAAATATCAATAAAAATATTTAAAAGAATAAAAATAAAGATAGAAATAAAAATAAAAACGAAAAAGACGGACCCGGACGAAATAAAAAAAAAATGAGGTATTTTAAAATACCTCTCTGTCGAAATTTCGTCTGAGACGACGAAAAATTCCGAACTAAAAAGATGAGTAAAAAATAAATTTTAGGTCAAAAATTGGGGTATGACAGATGCCCCTATTTAAGTCTCTTCGTCCGGAGATTTGAAGGTAAAATCTTCAATTAGGCAGGTCGAAGGGACTTAAATACAGAGTACGCCAATTTTGGACGTAAAAGAAAAAATGTGGGATGCTCGTGATGCAAATGCAAATGCAAGACGGCGAAGCTGACCCGACTGGGGGGTAAAACAAGACAAAAGGATACCCGAGTTTGTTAAAGCAAGGGATCCGACTCCACTGGGGAATAACATGATTCACTGGGGAAGGAATTGTCTACTATCAACAAAGATGACAGCTTAAAGAAGACAGATGATAGGTATTACCTACTATCGTGTATTGATAGCTTAAAAGAGGTAATATAAAAGGAGACATCGTCTACTATCGTTGTAGGGATAGCTTAAAACAGACAGATAACAGGTATTACCTACTATCGTGTATTGATAGCTTAAAAGAGGTAATATAAAAGGAGACACCGTCTACTATCGTTGTATGGATAGCTTAAAACAGACAGATGACAGGTATTACCTACTATCGTGTATTGATAGCTTAAAAGAGGTAATATAAAAGGAGACACCGTCTACTATCGTTGTATGGATAGCTTAAAGGAGGTGACATGTATTACCTACTATCGTGTATTGATAGCTTAAAAGAGGTAATATAAAAGGAGACACCGTCTACTATCGTTGTATGGATAGCTTAAAGGAGGTGACATGTATTACCTACTATCGTGTATTGATAGCTTAATAGAGGTAATATAAAAGGAGACACCGTCTACTATCGTTGTATGGATAGCTTAAGGAAGACAGATGACATGTATTACCTACTATCGTGTATTGATAGCTTAAAAGAGGTAATATAAAAGGAGACACCGTCTACTATCGTTGTATGGATAGCTTAAAGGAGGTGACATGTATTACCTACTATCGTGTATTGATAGCTTAAAAGAGGTAATATAAAAGGAGACACCGTCTACTATCGTTGTATGGATAGCTTAAAGGAGGTGACATGTATTACCTACTATCGTGTATTGATAGCTTAAAAGAGGTAATATAAAAGGAGACATCGTCTACTATCGTTGTATGGATAGCTTAAGACAGACAGATGACATGTATTACCTACTATCGTGTATTGATAGCTTAAAAGAGGTAATATAAAAGGAGACATCGTCTACTATCGTTGTATGGATAGCTTAAGACAGACAGATGACAAGTTTTACCTACTACCATTGTGAGGGTAGCTTAAGGAAGGTAAGAGATAAATGTCAGTTGCTCGGGACGTAGCCGAACTGGCCAACTGACGACAAAAGACTGGATAGGAAAATGCACAAGCTACTCGTTAAAGAACTGCTACTGACGACAAGGAATAAAGGATAAATGCCAACTGTTCGGGTTGTTGCCGAACTGCCATTGACGACAAGGAATAAAAGATAAATGCCAACTGTTCGGGTTGTTGCCGAACTGCCATTGACGACAAGGAATAAAAGATAGATGCCAACTGTTCGGGTTGTTGCCGAACTGCCATTGACGACAATGAATAAAGGATAAATGCCAACTGTTCGGGTTGTTGCCGAACTGCCATTGACGACAAGGAATAAAAGATAGATGCCAACTGTTCGGGTTGTTGCCGAACTGCCATTGACGACAAGGAATAAAGGATAAATGCCAACTGTTCGGGTTGTTGCCGAACTGCCATTGACGACAAGGAATAAAAGATAGATGCCAACTGTTCGGGTTGTTGCCGAACTACCATTGACGACAAGGAATAAAGGTAGATGCCAACTGTTCGGGTTGTTGCCGAACTGCCATTGACGACAAGGAATAAAGGTACGCACAAACTGTTCGTTAAAGAACAGCCGCTTGGCATAAAGAGGATGACATCTCTGGACCAGACACACTAGGGGTGACACTTGGGGATACAGAGAGTTAAAAAATGTTCATGACCGATTGGTATGAAAAACAAGACTCAGGGTGGTTAATGCAACCATGTATTGAATGATGTTATGTGCATGTTGTGTATGCATGAATGTGTATATGCATGAATGTATGAATGTATGTAAGACAATACGACTTGTATGACTGTATGGAGGATTGACTTATGACTGTATGAAGGATTGACTGGTAAGATTGTACGGAAGACTGACTTGTATGATTGTATGAAAGACTGGCTTGTATGATACAAGATTGGACGGATAAGATGAAAAGTGACCCGACGTCGCATCACAAACACTCGGCAATCTTCAATGGGGATGATGCCACTGGGGACATATCAAAACAATGATGGGGTAAAGCCCGACATATGCAGTAACTGGTGGGGAGTAAACACTTCCTGGGGAATCGTGCTAATCCAAAAACCTGGCAGAAGGACCTGGTGCTTCTGTGGTCATGCTTTTCTTTTCTTTTTTTTCTTTTTGAATCCCTAACTTTTGCCTGGACCGCCCTTTCGGGTTTTCAGTCCACCGGGAATATATTCTTTTTGTATGCCCCTAATTTTTGCCTGGACCGCCCTTTCGGGTTTTCGATCCACCGGGACGCTCATTTTTGCCTAAGCCGCCCTTTCGGGTTTTCGACTTACCGAGCTCTTTTCTTTTTCCTTTTTCTTTTTTTTAAGCAATTGACCGTGTTTAAACCGCAGAGTCTACCCGTTCTCAGGATAACTGTTGACGCACATTTCACTTATTCATGAGTTCAGAGAGAATGTGTTTGTTGTCTATGCTTTCCAAAAAATATATAAAAGATTTATGATTTTGAAAAAAGTTTTGCTTCAAGTACTACCATCAAAAATAGAAGAAATTTTATAAACCGAATAAATGGGAATTCCAAATAAAAGGCACAGGCTCAAAATCATTTAACAGAGTGGTGGCCCGCCAATGGCGTGGCTCCACGGATCTCACAAAGTTTGGAAAATGGTAAATATAAGGGGAAGGTACATTGAACACAAATAACCGCTATTCTCCCTAACAACTTTGAATTCCACCGTTTAGATGCTTCAGATTCAGAGTCTCTTTGACCGCTAACGTGCCCCAAGTGAGTCATGGCCAACCTGATGCAGTTACCTTGTCTTTTGATCCTTAACTTTTGCATAGACCGCCCTTTTGGGTTTTCGATCTATCAGGATGATTATCTTCTGTTTCATGTCTCTAATTTTTGCCTGGACCGCCCTTTCGGGTTTTCGATCCACCGAGACGCTCATTTTTGCCTAAGCCGCCCTTACGGGTTTTCGACTTACCGAGCTTTTCTTTTTATTTTTAGACAAAGTATTTCTTGATTGCATCGAAGTTCACAGGACGGGGAAGTTCATCACCATCCATAGTCGTAAGAGTCATGGCACCACCGGAGAACGCTCTTTTGACGACATATGGGCCTTCGTAATTAGGCGTCCATTTGCCCCTGGAGTCCGGTTGAAATGATAAAATCTTTTTGAGCACAAGACCTCCTTCTTGGAACACACGGGAACTGCCCGTGACACAAAGCATTTATGCATTTCCCTTCAATCAAGTTTGAACTGATCATATTTGTTCTGACATCATTCAGCCTCTGATAACTTGGGTTCCATTAAAACTCTCATTGATGGAATCTCAATCTCCACAGGGAGTACTGCTTCTATGCCATACACTAAAGAAGAGGGGGTTGCCCCTGTTGAGGTACACACTGAAGTACGATATCCATGTAAAGCATACGATAACATCCCATGCAAGTCCTTGTAAGTGGTTACCATCTTCCGCACCATCTTTTTGATGTATTTTCTTTCTTTGCTTTTTTTTACTTTTGTTTGTTGTGTTTTTTTGCAGCCTCGATGGCACCATTCATTTGGGATTTGACCAGGAATACTGTAATGGCAGTTCTTCGGAACCCAAGTTAATCATTTCGAGTGCTTCTTCATGAGGCTGAATGATGTTCTTTTATAGTCTAGTAACAGAGAGATCTTTTCGGGAATCTGTTCATCCTCCTCCTCTTCAGCTTCGTGAACAGGGAACTCAAAGTCGGGAGAGAGCATAGGGTTACAGTGTTCAACGGGCTTATTGATGCTTAGTCTGCATATGATTGATGATTGATTTTAGAAAATGAGTGAAAAATGCAGACCTTTTGAAATTGATCTAAAATAAAATAAAATAAAATATTTTTTTGGGTTTTTTGTGTTACCATTTTTCCAGAAAAAGCAGTAAAATAAAAATAAAAAGTCGCGAAAGAAACGACAATTTTTCATTGATAGTGGTAACTTGAAGACAAAAGTAGAGCCCTACATGATTTCACTTTCGTATCGGGCGAAACGAAAGGATTTTTGAAAAGATAAGACAACTAAAACACATTCCTTGGACCCATGAGTAATTGAGGGAATGTCAACAACGATCCAATTGCAGCAAATCCTTCCTTGTGTTTGCACGACCACACCCATTTTCTCTCTTATGTTTGCACAAGTGTTGTAGGTGCGAGTAGGTTTGTAAGGTATTCGTCGGACCACTTTCTTGGACTAGGCAGATGGACCTTTGGAAAGACAAAAATGTGAGACTCGGTTTGGGAAACTATGAATGCGATATGATGCATGATTATGCTTATGCAAAGAAGAAGGGTTTGTTATCGAAGGACTTTATTGAAGTTATTGTAAACATCATGGTTTGAACATTTCGTTTGAGCATCGAGGCATTACAAAATAATTCTTTTTTAGAAACTAAACCAAGGGACCAATTCAAAAGTCCTTTAGTGGAAGCTAGATTTTAATAGGAATTTTTTAAAGACTCCTAGCTTCCTTAAATTCAACAAATCAGGGCTCTTGAAGGTGTACTTCCTAGTGCTCCTCTATGATGTTCACAAAAAAAACTTGTTTAAGTCCTTCGGTAATTGGATGAAAAAAAATGAGTTTATGAATGAATGCATGCATGCATGGTTATGCTAAAGAACAGAGAAAACATGGTGAGATTTAAGTTCATAATGTTGGAGTCAAGGGTAAACACGCCATTTGGTAAGGACTATGGTTTCAGATGTACCTGTATCACGGGTTCTACCAAGTTCCCAAAGTCATTGACCACTTCCGAATATTGTCGGATTACGGGACTGACTCCCGGTCCAACAACATTTGTAAGAAAGTCTCGTTTGAGTGTAGTATCGCGTATCAACCAATTCAAGACTACTCTTGATTAGCCACCGCACTACGTCCTAAAAGGCCAAGATGGGTTAAAGGTAACTAAAGGTCCTCAACTTCATAGGTCACTTGAAAATAACAATGTCGAACACGACTACTCATGTCAACATAGTGATACTTCCAAGATTCCTCCATTGAGTGGGGTTATCACATGTGCCACATCCGAAACTCACTCTCGGAAAGACACTTTGATTATACCACCATCCTATCTTATGTTTCCCTCAAGTCCGGGTGTAGGACTTATCTCACCACTCACGTAAAAAAAAAAAACACATAGGCACATATTTACATTTTTTTGTTTTAAGCAAGTTATAGCACAAAATAATTAAATAAAATCAAGTTAGGCTCAACCCTCTTAGGTAATCCCCAGTGAAGTCGCCATTTCTGTCGTGGTGATTTTCGGAGATCAAGCTATTGATTAGCGTTGACTCACTAATTTTATTTCACGACTGAACTTTTAATTTTTTAAAAGAAAGGTGGAAAAAAGTTCTAAATTACCACATTTTAAAAGATTTAGGGTTCGGGGGTTAGTTACGTTTAGGGAAGGTGTTAGCACCCTAAACGTTCGTAGTACTCTACGAGAACCTCTTGATTTTATTTATTTATTTTGGGCTATAACTTGCTTATTTTTTAAAAGAAAGAAAAGAATGAATTAGAGCAGTGAGGAAAAATAAAATGTTTTTTTTGTATTTTTTATGATTTGGAAGGACAGAGTCCTCTGCCTACGTACCCGTGAGGGATCAAAACCTCGTAGTTCGGGGTAAAAATGACGTTTGATTTGTTTGATGTTTTTTATTAGTTTTTTTAAAAAAAGTTTTGAAAATAAAAGCCAAGTGGCAAAATGGGATTGGTTTGTGTTTTTTATTTTGAAAATGGTTAAAGTGTAATTAAAGTGGATTAATGATTTTTTAAAGAAAATAAAAAGAAAAACGGACACTTGATTGAAAATCAAGGTTTATTAAGAAAAGATTTTTTTGTATTTGATTATTTGAATGTTTTTGTTTTTTTTTTTGAATATGGACTAAGACTAAAAAATATAATTAAAAAAAACTAAACGCGAGGAAATTCCGTGGTGACGTTGGATCACCACGAAACCCTTTAAAATTAAACTAACCTAATATTTTTGTATTTTTTTATAAAGCGAAATAAATAAAGACATAAAGCAAAAATAAATAAAGTGAGTGTCAGTGCAAATTCTCATTTATATTTACATTAGACCTAAATACATTCTAATAGAATAAAAACGGAATAATAAAAAAAGAAAATAAAGATAAAATATGCTAAATATAAACAAGGAATAAAAATGCATGAAATAAGAGGAAAATAAAAAAATATAAAAATGCATGATGTGCTAAAAAATAAAAGCAATAAAATGCATGTCAAATAAATAAGGACTAAAAACTAAATGCAAAAAAAAAGAAATGAAAATAAAAGAAAGAAAGAAATAAAAGGGAAAAAGGGGTGCAGGGAGGAAAAAGAGGGGGTATGGAGAAGCAATCAGCAAGAGCTGATGAAAAGAATAGGTCTGGGCCGCAGGTAAACCTATTGGGCTGAAAGGGAAAGAACAGACCGGTTCGGTTCAAGAGAACCGAACCGGTTCGGCCCTTATACATAAGTAAAAGATGGTTTTTTTCTCATTTCCTAGTACTCTTTCTCTCTCTTTCTTTCTTCCCTCACTCTCTTTCTCTCTCAAACCACATCAAAGAAAACTTTCAGAATAAAAGAAAAAACAAACCTAGATCCAAACTTTTTAGAAAAAGAAAACAAGCTACCTATAATGATTGGCCGCGTGAATGGGTGTTCGGTTGTGTGGGAGGGAGGAGGTTGGTGGTGAGGGGCGTGTGTTGTTGGATTGGTGTGGCTGTACGCGTGCTTGTTATGATTGTGGTGAGGGAATGATGGCTGGGCCGGTTTTGGGCCGTGGGTGGTTTAGGGTGTGAGGGAGAAGGGATGCGTGAGTGAGGTGGTTGTTGGTTGAGGTATGGCTGTTTGTGTGTTGTTGCTGATTGAGTGGGCGTATGCTGAGTGTTGTTGTGTTTTGTGGTAGGTGTTGGGCGTGTGTTGTTAGTAGAGGGTGTGCTTGTGTTGTGATTGTACGGTTGTGGGTTGGGCTAGTGAAAGGGAAATGACAAATTGATCAGTAAGGTAAAGCAGATCTATGAATGTAATGATATATGAATTGTGGTTGAAGGAGAGAAAACGGTTATATGAGAGGAATAAGGAATGGGTAAAAATGAGAGAAATTTTGGGGAAGAGGTTATTAATGGTTTGTGATTGAAAATTGAAGACGTGTTTGTGAATGGAGGAAAGGAAGTGAGCTGGGTTCTGTTTTGGGGGAAGTGGATTTTTCTTTTTGGATTTTTGTTACTGATTGGATTTTGTCCTCCTTTCCGTTTTTTTTAGTTTGTGATGATTGTCCTCCTTTTAATCAAACAATACACTTAATGACAATCAAAACCAATGATGGACCATAAAGCAGTGTAATTGACACATTAAAACAAAAAAAGTCTCTGCTCCCAAAGTCTCCTCCTCAAAGGTAATGACAAATTAAGGACCAATTAAAACTCAAGCAAAGTCAGACTAAAAAATAAATTTTAAAAAGTAACTAAAAAAAGAAATAATAAGAAAAAACTAAATAAAAAAAATATCAATAAAAATATTTAAAAGAATAAAAATAAAGATAGAAATAAAAATAAAAACGAAAAAGACGGACCCGGACGAAATAAAAAAAAATGAGGTATTTTAAAATACCTCTCTGTCGAAATTTCGTCTGAGACGACGAAAAATTCCGAACTAAAAAGATGAGTAAAAAATAAATTTTAGGTCAAAAATTGGGGTATGACAATACCAAAATGTCAATTGAACCGGTCACCCCGTTTTCCCGCCCACTTAACAACACAACTCTTCTTCCATCTCTCTCATCCAACCGCCACTCTCTCTCTCTCTCTCTCTCTATAAAATTCACTCTCTCTCTCTCTCTCTCTCTCTCTCTCTTCTCTCTCTCTTTCTTCGATGAGTTTTTTTTCTTCAGGTTAATCTTTGAACAATAACATACACCTGTTAACACAAATCATCATATCGTTCTTGAAGTTGGAGCGCTCTCTCTCGATTGAAGCTTCTGCTCCTGAAGTTGGAGGTTCTCTCACATTCTCATCCTCCATTATCTTTTTATCGATGAGTTTTTTTTTTAAATTAGTGTTTGATTCTTTGAATAATACATAGACTTGTTAACCCAAATCATCATATCGTTCTTGAATTGATTAATTTGGTTTTTGCTTTTTTCTGCTCCTGAAGTTGGAAATATACACATTCGTGAATCTTACACTTGTTATTTATTTTATTTTATTTTTTTAACAGTTTCTTTAACTCACAATTTCTGAATCTTAAAATACACACAAGCGTGAATCTATGAATCTCATAATCACGTGTCTTGTGCTTTTGCAGTATTCCCGTTCCAACATGCTTTCATCCAATTATTTTTTCATATATAACATTAATCAGAGCGTTATCATTTTCAATTGACACTATACACATTCGTGAATGAATCTATGAATTTTTGTTAGATGCGATCATCGTCATTTGATTTTTCATCATTTCTTCACCGATTAAGTTTGCAGCATCATCTAGTGTACTTAACTGATGTTAACCGTTTTAATGAGACGAGGAAACTGAAACAGTATACAGTATGATATAGTGTAGAATTATACATGTGGCATGCTTGTTGTGTTATGATTTTCAGATAAGTTCTTATTGCGATTGATCCTTATTCCTTATTGATTTTCAGTTTGCTTAAGTATAATCTTCTTCTTCAATTTAAGGTAAATTTTTTATCGCATTTGGTTCACGGAATTTCCTTCATATCTTTTCTATTACATTTGATTCACGGAACTAGATAGCACATTATGGCTTATCCATATACCGTTTGGTACATGAGATGCCTTATGCTTTAATGCTCATGTTATTTCAGTGTGTTTATATTCAACCAAAAATATTTTTTCAAGAAAAGGAGAAAAAGCACAACTAGCATGAGAGTATAATATACTACATTTGTTGCATTTTGTTTTGCAATAGATTTATCATTTGCAATGTTTGTGATGGCTGATCTGTGTCACTACATGAGTTAAATAGAGGATGGCAGTATAGCCTTATGGTTACGGTCCTGATAAAATGGTTATGTGTTTTATTTAATTGAACATCTATTTGGTGTTTTATTTAATTTAATTTATAATTTTTCAGATGCACAAAAAATCTGTTTTGAACGAATATCTACGACAACAACGTGGGGATCAGCCCCTTGAGGCCCCAAATGTTAACCCTGAGATTCCAAATGCAGCTGGTGATCAGCCCCCTGAGATCCCTGATATCCCCTCTGAGTTCCTTGATGTCAACGCTGAAATGCCCAATCCATTTAACAAGAAGAGGTATCACGAGGCGGTGTCTGGGGACGATGACTCAGACTATAAGCAAAACAAACGAGGCCGTAACGATGATGTTGATTCATCGCATGAGAGCACAGATGCAGACACCGTGGGGGGCTCAAAGGTTGGAGACAAATGATCGGATGAACAAAGTGATGGCTTAGAATACGCAATTGAATATTATAGCAGACGTGTGTATAAAATTGGTGCTGCAATGTGGAATGTTATTAGGTCGAATAGAAAATATTCCACTTTCATTAAAGGTCGGAGTGACAGTTCTCTTCGAAACAGACATAACTATAACATAATAAAGGGGAAAATTGCTAATAAGAAGGAAAAGGTTGGCCAAGAAAAGGCTGAGAAAGAAAAGAAAAAGCGGGTGAAGGAAAATGACTTTCCTGAGAAGACTGAGCTTGACGTGGCTGCAATTACAAAAAATAGTCAAAAGGGTTATTCAAGAGGGGAATAAGAGTAATGAGGAAAATACTGAGATAGAAGAGGAAAATATGGAGAAGAAAAATGAAAATACTGAAAAGCGTGGGCTTGACATTGCTGCAATCAGAAAGTTGATCCAAGAAGAGAATAAAAGTAATGAGGAAAATGGTGAGATAGAAAAGGAAAAGCTGGTGAAGGAAAATGAAATTCCTGAGAAGACTGAGCTTGACGTGGCTGCAATTACAAAAATAGTCAAAAGGGTTATTCAAGAGGGGAATAACAGTAAAGAGGAAAATGCTGAGATAGAAGATTAAAATGTGGAGAAGGAAAATGAAAATCCTGAGAAGCGTGGGCTTGACATTGCTGCAATCAGAAAGTTTATCCAAGATGAGAATAAAAGTAATGAGGAAAATGCTGAGATAGAAAAGGAAAAGTTGGTGAAGGAAAATGAAAATCCTGAGAAGACTGAGCTTGACGTGGCTGCAATTACAAAAATAGTCAAAAAGGTTATTCAAGAGAAGAATAAAAGTAATGAGGAAAATGCTGAGATAGAAGAGGAAAATGTGGAGAAGGAAAATGAAAATCCTGAGAAGCGTGAGCTTGACATTGCTGCAATCATAAAGTTGATCCAAGAGGAGAATAAAGTAATGAGGAAAATGTTGAGATAGAAAAGGAAAAGCTGGTGAAGGAAAATGAAATTCCTGAGAAGACTGAGCTTGACGTGGCTTCAATTACGAAAATAGTCAAAAGGGTTATTCAAGAGGGGAATAAAAGTAATGAGGAAAATGCTGAGATAGAAGAGGAAAATGTGGAGAAGGAAAATGAAAATCATGAGAAGCGTGAGCTTGACATTGCTGCAATCAGAAAGTTGATCCAAGAGGAGAATAAAAGTAATGAGTAAAATGCTGAGATAAAACTATGACCAGGTTGGCTCAGAAACCGTCGGCTTTAAGCGGGTTTCTCCGGTTCACGCCGGTTCATACGAAAATGTCAACCGAACCTGTCACCCTGTTTTCCCGCCCACTTAACAACACAACTCTTCTTCCATCTCTCTCATCTAACCGCCACACACTCTCTCTCTCTCTCTCTAAAATTCACTATCTCTCTCATACAACCACCACTCTCTTTCTAAAATTCCCTCTCTCTCTCTCTCTCTCTCTCTCTCTCTCTTCGGTGAGTTTTTTTTCTTCAGGTTAATCTTTGAATCTTTGAACAATAACATACACCTGTTAACACAAATCATCATATCGTTCTTGAAGTTGGAGCGTTCTTTCTCGATTGAAGCTTCTGCTCCTGAAGTTGGAGGTTCTCTCACATTCACATTCTCATCCTCCATTATCTTTTATCGGTGAGTTTTTTTTTAAAATTAGTGTTTGATTATTTGAATAATACATAGAATTGTTAACCCAAATCATCATATCGTTCTTGAATTGATTAATTTGGTTTTTGCTTTTTTCTGCTCCTGAAGTTGGAAATATACATATTCGTGAATCTGACACTTGTTTTTTTAATAGTTTCTTTAACTCACAATTTATGAATCTTAAAATACACACAAGCGTGAATCTATGAATCTGATAATCGCGTGTCTTGTGCTTTTGCAGTATTCTCGTTCCAACATGCTTTCATCCAATTTTTTTTTTCATATATAACATTAATCAGCGTGTTATCATTTTCAATTGACACTATACACATTCGTGAATGAATCTATGAATTTTTGTTAGATGCGATCATCGTCATTTGATTTTTCATCATTTCTTCACCGATTAAGTTTGCATCATCATCTAGTGTACTTAACTGATGTTAACCGTTTTTAAGAGACGAGGAAACTGAAACAGTATATAGTATGATATAGTGTAGAATTATACATGTGGAATGCTTGTTGTGTTATGAATTTCAGATAAGTTCTTATTGGGATTGATCCTTATTCCTTATTGATTTTCAGTTTGCTTAAGTGTAATCTTCTTCTTCAATTTAAGGTAAAATTTTTATCGCATTTGGTTCACGGAATTTCCTTCATATCTTTTCTATTACATTTGATTCATGGAACTAGATAGCACATTATGGCTTATCCATAAACCGTTTGGTACATGAGATGCCTTATGCTTTAATGCTCATGTTATTTCAGTGTGTTTATATTCAACCAAAAAATATTTTTTCAAGAAAATGAGAAAAAGCACAACTAGCATGAGAGTATAATATACTACATTTGTTGCATTTTGTTTTGCAATAGATTTATCATTTGCAATGTTTGTGATGGCTGATCTGTGTCACTACATGAGTTAAATAGAGGATGGCAGTATAGCCTTATGGTTACAGTCCTGATAAAATGGTTATGTGTTTTATTTAATTGAACATCTATTTGGTGTTTTATTTAATTTATTTATAAATTTTCAGATGCACAAAAAATCTGCTTTGAACGAATATCTACGACAACAACGTGGGGATTAGCCCCTTGAGGCCCCAAATGTTAACCCTGAGATTCCAAATGCAGCTGGTGATCAGCCCCCTGAGATCCCTGATATCCCCTCTGAGTTCCTTGATGTCAACGCTGAAATGCCCAATTCATTTAACAAGAAGAGGTATCGTGAGGCGGTGTCTGGCAACGATGACTCAGACTATAAGCAAAACAAACGAGGCCTTAACGATGATGTTGATTCATCGCATGAGAGCACAGACGTAGACATCGTGGAGGGCTCAAAGGCTGGAGACAAATGGTCGGATGAACTAAGCGATGGCTTAGAATACGCAATTGAATATTATAGCAGACGTGGGAATAAAATTGGTGCTGCAATGTGGATTGCTATTATCTCGAATAGAAAATATTCCACTTTCATTAAAGGTCGGAGTGATAGTTCTCTTCGAAACAGACATAACTATAACATAATAAAGGGGAAAATTCCTAATAAGAAGGAAAGGTTGGCCAGGAAAAGGCTGAGAAAGAAAAGGAAAAACGGGTGAAGGAAAATGACTTTCCTGAGAAGACTGAGCTTGACGTGGCTGCAATTACAAAAATAGTCAAAAGGGTTGTTCAAGAGGGGAATAAAAGTAGTGAGGAAAATATTGAGATAGAAGAGGAAAATGTGGAGAAGGAAAATGAAAATTCTGAGAAGTGTGGGCTTGATAGTGCTGCAATCAGAAAGTTGATTCAAGAGGAGAATAAAAGTAATGAGGAAAATGCTGAGATAGAAAAGGAAAAGCTGGTGAACGAAAATGAAATTCCTGAGAAGACTGAGCTTGACGTGGCTGCAATTACAAAAATAGTCAAAAGGGTTATTCAAGAGGGGAATAAAAGTAATGAGGAAAATGTTGAGATAGAAGAGGAAAATGTGGAGAAGGAAAATGAAAATCTTGAGAAGCGTGGGCTTGACATTGCTGCAATCAGAAAGTTGATCCAAGATGAGAATAAAAGTAATGAGGAAATATCTGAGATAGAAAAGAAAAAGCTGGTGAAGGAAAATGAAATTCTTGAGAAGACTGAGCTTGACGTGGCTGCAATTAAAAAAATAGTCAAAAGGGTTATTCAAGAGGGGAATAAAAGTAATGAGGAAAATTCTGAGATAGAAGAGGAAAATATGGAGAAGGAAAATGAAAATCCTGAGAAGCATGGGCTTGACATTGCTGCAATCAGAAAGTTAATCAAAGAGGAGAATAAAAGTAATGAGGAAAATGCTGAGTTAGAAAAGGAAAAGCTGGTGAAGGAAAATGAAATTCCTGAGAAGACTGAGCTTGACGTGGCTGCAATTACAAAAGTAGTCAAAAGGGTTGTTCAAGAGGGGAATAAAAGTAATGAGGAAAATGATGAGATAGAAGAGGAAAATGTGGAGAAGGAAAATGAAAATCCTGAAAAGCGTGGGCTTGACATTGCTGCAATCAGAAAGTTGATCCAAGAGGAGAATAAAAGTAATGAGGAAAATGCTGAGATAGAAAAGGAAAAGCTGGTGATGGAAAATGAAATTCCTAAGAAGACTGAGCTTGACGTGGCTGCAATTACAAAAATAGTCAAAAGGGTTATTCAAGAGGGGAATAATAGTAACGAGGAAAATGCTGAGATAGAAGAGGAAAATGTGGAAAACGAAAATGAAAATCCTGAGAAATGTGGGCTTGACACTGTTGCAATCAGAAAGTTGATCCAAGAGGAGAATAAAAGTAATGAGGAAAATGCTGAGATAGAAAAGGAAAAGCTGGTGAAGGAAAATGAAATTCCAGAGAAGTCTGAGCTTGACGTGGCTGTAATTACAAAAATAGTCAAAAGGGTTATTCAAGAGGGGAAAAAAAGTAATGAGGAAAATGTTGAGATAGAAGAGGAAAATGTTGAGAAGGAAGATGAAAATCCTGAGAAGCGTGGGCTTGACATTGCTGCAATCAGAAAGTTGATCCAAGAGGAGAATAAAAGTAATGAGGAAAATGCTAAAATAGAAAAGGAAAAGCTGGTGAAGGAAAATGAAATTCCTGAGAAGACTGAGCTTGACGTGGCTGCAATTACAAAAATAGTCAAAAGGGTTATTCAAGAGAGGAATAAAAGTAATGAGGAAAATTCTGAGATAGAAGAGGAATGTGGATAAGGAAAATGAAAATCCTGAGAAGTGTGGGTTTGACATTGCTGCAATTAGAAAGTTTATCCAAGAGGAGAATAAAAGTGATGAAGAAAATGCTGAGATAGAAAAGGAAAAGCTGGTGAAGGAAAATGAAATTCCTGAGAAGACCGAGCTTGACGTGGTTGCAATTACAAAAATAGTCAAAAGGGTTATTCAAGAGGGAATAAAAGTAATGAAGAAAATGCTGAGATAGAAGAGGAAAATGTGGAGAAGGAAAATGAAAATCCTGAGAAGCGTGGGCTTGACATTGCTGCAATCAGAAAGTTGATCCAAGAGGAGAATAAAAGTGATGAGGAAAATGTTGAGATAGAAAAGGAAAAGCTAGTGAAGGAAAATGAAATTCCTAAGAAAACTGAGCTTGACGTGGCTGCAATTACAAAAATAGTCAAAAGGGTCATTCAAGAGGGGAATAAAAGTAATGAAGAAAATGCTGAGATAGAAGAGGAAAATGTGGAGAAGGAAACTGAAAATCCTGAGAAGCGTGGGCTTGACATTGCTGCAGTTAGAAAGTTGATCCAAGAGGAGAATAAAAGTAATGAGGAAAATGCTGAGATAGAAAAGGAAAAGCTGGTGAAGGAAAATGAAATTCCTGAGAAGACTGAGCTTGACGTGGTTGCAATTTCAAAAAAAAGTCAAAAGGGTTGTTCAAGAGGGGAATAAAAGTAATGAGGAAAATGCTGAGATAGAAGAGGAAAATGTGGAGAAGGAAAATGAAAATCCTGAGAAGCGTGGGCTTGACATTGCTGCAATCAGAAAGTTGATTTAAGAGGAGAATAAAAGTAATGAGGAAAATGCTGAGATAGAAAAGGAAAAGCTGGTGAAGGAAAATGAAATTCCTGAGAAGACTGAGCTTGACGTGGCTGCAATTACAAAAATAGTCAAAAGAGTTATTCGAGAGGGGAATAAAAGTAATGAGGAAAATACTGAGATAGAAGAGGAAAATGTGGAGAAGGAAAATGAAAATCCTGAGAAGCGTGGGCTTGACATTACTGCAATTAGAAAGTTGATTCAAGAGGAGAATAAAAGTAATGAGGAAAATGCTGAGATAGAAAAGGAAAAGTTGGTGAAGGAAAATGAAATTCCTGAGAAGACTGAGCTTGACGTGGCTGCAATTACAAAAATAGTCAAAAGGGTTATTCAAGAGGAGAATAAAAGTAATGAGGAAAATGCTGAGATAGAAGAGGAAAATGTGGAGAAGGAAAATGAAAATCCTGAAAAGCGTGGGCTTGACATTGCTGCAATCAGAAAGTTGATCCAAGAGGAGAATAAAAGTAATGAGGAAAATGCTGAGATAGAAAAGGAAAAGCTGGTGATGGAAAATGAAATTCCTAAGAAGACTGAGCTTGACGTGGCTGCAATTACAAAAATAGTCAAAAGGGTTATTCAAGAGGGGAATAATAGTAACGAGGAAAATGCTGAGATAGAAGAGGAAAATGTGGAAAACGAAAATGAAAATCCTGAGAAATGTGGGCTTGACACTGTTGCAATCAGAAAGTTGATCCAAGAGGAGAATAAAAGTAATGAGGAAAATGCTGAGATAGAAAAGGAAAAGCTGGTGAAGGAAAATGAAATTCCAGAGAAGTCTGAGCTTGACGTGGCTGCAATTACAAAAATAGTCAAAAGGGTTATTCAAGAGGGGAAAAAAAGTAATGAGGAAAATGTTGAGATAGAAGAGGAAAATGTTGAGAAGGAAGATGAAAATCCTGAGAAGCGTGGGCTTGACATTGCTGCAATCAGAAAGTTGATCCAAGAGGAGAATAAAAGTAATGAGGAAAATGCTAAAATAGAAAAGGAAAAGCTGGTGAAGGAAAATGAAATTCCTGAGAAGACTGAGCTTGACGTGGCTGCAATTACAAAAATAGTCAAAAGGGTTATTCAAGAGAGGAATAAAAGTAATGAGGAAAATTCTGAGATAGAAGAGGAATGTGGATAAGGAAAATGAAAATCCTGAGAAGTGTGGGTTTGACATTGCTGCAATTAGAAAGTTTATCCAAGAGGAGAATAAAAGTGATGAAGAAAATGCTGAGATAGAAAAGGAAAAGCTGGTGAAGGAAAATGAAATTCCTGAGAAGACCGAGCTTGACGTGGTTGCAATTACAAAAATAGTCAAAAGGGTTATTCAAGAGGGAATAAAAGTAATGAAGAAAATGCTGAGATAGAAGAGGAAAATGTGGAGAAGGAAAATGAAAATCCTGAGAAGCGTGGGCTTGACATTGCTGCAATCAGAAAGTTGATCCAAGAGGAGAATAAAAGTGATGAGGAAAATGTTGAGATAGAAAAGGAAAAGCTAGTGAAGGAAAATGAAATTCCTGAGAAAACTGAGCTTGACGTGGCTGCAATTACAAAAATAGTCAAAAGGGTCATTCAAGAGGGGAATAAAAGTAATGAAGAAAATGCTGAGATAGAAGAGGAAAATGTGGAGAAGGAAAATGAAAATCCTGAGAAGCGTGGGCTTGACATTGCTGCAGTTAGAAAGTTGATCCAAGAGGAGAATAAAAGTAATGAGGAAAATGCTGAGATAGAAAAGGAAAAGCTGGTGAAGGAAAATGAAATTCCTGAGAAGACTGAGCTTGACGTGGTTGCAATTTCAAAAAAAGTCAAAAGGGTTGTTCAAGAGGGGAATAAAAGTAATGAGGAAAATGCTGAGATAGAAGAGGAAAATGTGGAGAAGGAAAATGAAAATCCTGAGAAGCGTGGGCTTGACATTGCTGCAATCAGAAAGTTGATTTAAGAGGAGAATAAAAGTAATGAGGAAAATGCTGAGATAGAAAAGGAAAAGCTGGTGAAGGAAAATGAAATTCCTGAGAAGACTGAGCTTGACGTGGCTGCAATTACAAAAATAGTCAAAAGAGTTATTCGAGAGGGGAATAAAAGTAATGAGGAAAATACTGAGATAGAAGAGGAAAATGTGGAGAAGGAAAATGAAAATCCTGAGAAGCGTGGGCTTGACATTACTGCAATCAGAAAGTTGATTCAAGAGGAGAATAAAAGTAATGAGGAAAATGCTGAGATAGAAAAGGAAAAGTTGGTGAAGGAAAATGAAATTCCTGAGAAGACTGAGCTTGACGTGGCTGCAATTACAAAAATAGTCAAAGGGTTATTCAAGAGGAGAATAAAAGTAATGAGGAAAATGCTGAGATAGAAGAGGAAAATGTGGAGAAGGAAAATAAAAATCCTGTGAAGCGTGGGCTTGACATTGCTGCAATCAGAAAGTTGATCCAAGAGGAGAATAAAAGTAATGAGGAAAATGCTGAGATAGAAAAGAAAAATGTGGAGAAGGAGCATGAAAATCCTAAGAAGCGTGAGCTTGACATTGCATGCAATCAGAAAGGTGATCAAAAGGAGAATAAGATTAATCAATCAGTCATTGCTAAGATGGTCACAGAGTATGTTATTGAAACACTCGCTCCTCAATTTAACTGGACAATCAATAAAGCTGTAAACACGACACTTGGAAGCCTTTTCACAAATCTGTCCAAGGTTTAATCTAAGAAATAAACCACCTGTGATGTGGTACTTAATGTTTTTGCTTGATGAAACTTTTTTGCTGTAGTAACATTACATGAAGATATACAACATTTATTATTGTCTTTGTAAGTAATACTCGTCTAAATCCATTTTCAATACTAGTTTTTATTTTGAATGTAATATTTTTCATATCTATTTTCATTGTTAGATAGATTAGATAGATGTTGGTATTCTTTATTGAAATTAGGGGTGGCAAAATAGATGGATTGGATGGATATGACCAATAGCTTTAGTTTAACAAATACTAGTATAGTTTAAAGCCAATATAGCTGAGCTAAACAATAAAAAGGCCAATTAGCTTAAGCTAAATACCACTCATATTTTTGTTAGCTTTAAATACACTTAAACCAGGTATATAGTGCCTTTAGTAAACTAAGGACTCGTCTACTTTTTGAAAACATTTTTTAGTTTCATTTTCTAATAGATGAATACTCGTGTAGTGAACATTTGAGGTGGAAAGTAAATTAGGAAGAATGTCTTTTAAAAAATAATGAAAACAATTTTGTTTTCGTTTTAGATTTTATTTTTAAAAAAAAAGTATATTAGATTTGTTTTAACAAATTGTAAAAGAAGATGGTGGACTAAATTTATGTTTATTAGTTGAAGTAAAATTGAAATTGAAGCAAATGGTTTTAGTTTTTCATTCATTATTGAGTTTTTGTCCTTATATACATACATATGAAGCACAATGTACTAGGCTACCACTTGTTCATTATCCTTTCGGATAAGTTATTGTTATGTAACAAAGCAAACAAAAGGGAAGAGGCGATGAGTTCTATAGGGCAAACCATGTTAATGGCACTAACAGTTACGGTAAACAAGTATGCATCATCCAATCTGCAAGCAGTTCATAATAGAAAACAAGCAAACCCAACTTTGAGAAGCACCAACATGGAATTTGGAAGGAGAGGACTCGTCTTATCCACTGTTATCGCCGCAACCCAAGACCCTGAGTCAAGGACATTGCTTCTACAAAGTATATATGCATAACTCTTCTTTGTACTTGTTATGTCTTGCCCTATGTAGCATCATCACTTCTAAATGTATGCGTGTCTGGTGTCCGACATTGACATGACATAGTCACATTTGATTACATTCAATTGATTCATTTTTTTTAAAATTATTATCAGTGCCGTGTCTGTCTCGCTAGGTCTTGCCACTTGAACATGTTTTTAGTGGTTTAATTGCTAACTAAAAAAAATGTTGTAATGAAAATGTGTTATCAGAATATTTGAAGAAAACAGAGGAAAACAAGGAGAAAAATGACAAAGAGGTAAGTAACGCTCTCAAAGTGGTGTTTTTTATGTAGTATTTTATATTTAATTTAATCAGAGTTTGTTTTGTGTATAGCAGAGGGTGGATAGTTATTACAAGCGTAATTACAAGGATTACTTTGAGTTCATAGAAGGGGGTTTGAAAGCAAAGGAGGATGGGAAGCTTTCAGAAGCAGAAAAGGGTATCCTTGATTGGCTTCAAGCTAACAAGTGATCATATATTTATTGTTTTTTCTCAATTGCTAGAGTGGCTAGCTACTTTTCATTTTTCTAACTGCCGCTCCAATGACATTCAATTCTACACCATTAAAATTGGACATTATATCCATGTAGTTGCACTCACAACCTAGCTTGTAAATTTTGATTTTCTGTTGGGAAATGTGGATTTGGTACAGTTTCTTTCTTGCAAGATTTTGTATGAAATTTGTTAGATTACCGAATAGAAAAGAGGATAGTTTTTGCCTAGTAAGATATCTATATGGTCATCCAAAGGAGATTAGGTTTAGCGAAAAATGTTAGACTTGTGAGGAATCAATGTTTAAATCATGATTGAGAGAAATGTTTATATTTAGTGTTTGACATTGTCTCGAATATGACTCTAGCTGATGAAAACTATGAGAAACTTAAAAAAAAGATGACGAACATGGTCAAACTATTACTTTCATGCATTCTTGGTTCTCCATCTAAAAGTCAAATATTATGTTAACATTGATGTCACTCGCACATGAGACTAGCATGGCCATCAAATGAGATCTACCATTATGTCACTTAGGTTTGCGTATCCTGCTCATGACATTTGGATCAATTTGGCATATTCCATCTTGTTTTGTGCTTTAAGAATCAATGTAACCTTTTGAACTCTGTTTCAAAACATAAATTTCGTATATCAAATGTTTTTATTAATGGAGAATTGGAGATACTCTTAAGTCAATTATCAAGCAGTTTGTGGTATATGATTTTCCTTTAGATGTGAACTAGTATCCAATTCCATTAGCACTCGTGTATGTAATTATCCAACTATACAAGTTATTAGTTTTCTTAATCAAGTCCACAAGTGTTAGCAACAGAAGCATTGTCATTGACTGTTGACTTTTTTTTAATGACAAATTGTGGCGGACTATTGACTAAATGTGAATGGAGAATAAATTCGGCAAAAATTGGACCAAAAGAATAAATTCGGCAAACTAAACACGTGTTTGGTTGAGTAGTGGACAACCGCCACCTAAGGTTAGTGTTCATCCACATTGATTTTTAGAAGCTCCAATTATAGCTTCTAATCCATGTGATATTAGTGTCTGATTAGAACTATAGGGTTGAGCTGCATGGTGCAGCAATTATGAAAATTGTTAGATCTAGAAAGAAAACATTATCTCTTCAGATCTACGAGATCCTACAGTTGTTGCACCATGCACTAGGGGATCAACATTCGAGAGGATATAGGAAGATAATTTAATGTTTAAAGAGATAATAACATCATTGTATTTTTTTGCCGTTCAACCTCAAATTAACGGCTGAAATAGAAATATTTAACCTCAAATTAACGGCTGAAATCATTTACAACATGAAACTACGTGTTGTTGCAGCATATCTCGATCCAATTTTTGGTACATAATGAGTTGCTCAGTGATCAACTAATACTAGACATGTGTACCACATTTATTTCCTTGGCATGGAGCTTTCAAGTGCACAAGTGCACAAAAGTTATGTCAAGGGAATTGGGAACATCCAAACTAAATTGGCAATGGTCACATAAAGAGGATATCAGATAATGGACAAGTTTTTGGAAGTACCTCCTCTATTACTATTACAACAAGGATAGATAGAGGGCTTGGTTTGGTTTGGATGGTGGTTGGTAGGACAAAATTGTTTCTACTCATATCCTTTAATATTCTTATACAATTTTATGGAATGCAGCTAGGCAATGACTATCATATATATTTTAAATTATTTTCTCTCTCACTACTAGTTTACGTGTTTGATTTCTCTTTAGGTTAACCTTCTTCATTACTTTAGCTTTTTTTTTTTTTTTAATTTGTTAAGAATCTCATTGCCAAAACTTTAGATTATAGTATATGGGAAACACGTGGGGAGAGATTATAAATTTTGTCATCCTAAATTCTCAAAGGTCATATTTTCCTTAACTTTTTCAACCTTTATGGACTGGTAGCAGAATTTAATTACTTATTTAATTAAACAGGAATTGACTTAGGAATAAGTAAAGGAATAAAAAAAAATCAAAGGCACGATTGTGTATGACATCAAGTTCAGTGACAGCTTCCAAACAGACAGGCTTGGAGGGAACAAAGCTACATAAAAAAACATCATCAAATATAATCATATTTTAAACGAAATGGGTCATGTAACGCATGTTCCTTTGGGTCAGGAAGATATGAGGCAGGATTTCATGAGCTTAAAAGAGATACATATGATTTAGTACATATTCCAACATCAATATTGGCATTTCCTCCTCATCATATTTGTATATTGTCTTCCCTGCCCATCCCCTCAGTAACACTTTTGCCATATTCTCTTTTCTAGAATCAGATTACATGAATATTTGGATTGCCTAGGAATTTGACAAAATTACGAGGGTATTGTTATTTTATTGAAGCTCTAATGTAGCTTATAAATTTTTCTAACATCACTTTTGAGTAAAATACTAGATTTTCCGAAAATGGAACCTTTTATGGACTCCTCCAAACCAAACACTCATAAATGCATTGTCCTGGTGTCCTTTTTAAGGAGTAATTAAAACTTTTTCCCCTGATCTATAATTTTTATATAAAGATAATACAATCTCAATCTCTATCATAAGATAAAGTTTACCTCTATCTATAATTTGTATCTTATCTATATTAAAAACTAAATACATTATTTTTTAAACAAATCTAAAAGATCAGAGATATTAATACATAACATAAATAATATATGGTTTATAATATAGACTATTTACATAAGCTATTAATAAATTTAAAAAATAAATTTTTGTTTATAATAATGACGAGAGATGTATGATATTTTAGAGCACAAATTAGGTGTACAATTTTTATATAATCACATGAAATCCTACCTAATCAATGTGTGACTATATTGCCTTTATCTGAACTATTTGTCAATCCATATCCATATCAAAACATTTGTCGGCAGCACATTATTTTTGTCTTGCTTTGTAAATTAATACAATTAAGGGTGGGAAAAAACTTTACGGTAGATTATTTTAATGTAAATAAAAGTATACTATCTATCATTGAATTGAATTTTCAGTACATTAAGATGTACGGTATACTTAAAATAAAATAAAGTGTGTATGTCCTTTTATTTTTTGGAACATATACTCCCATTCCATGGATTTGGATTGTGCATGCATCTGAGAATAATTGATAAATTAATCCGGAAGGTTGAGTAAGAGATTGTATACAACCATACGATTTCAAAATCTGTTAAAACAATTTTATAATCTGAAAGCATGCACACAGGTAGCAGTTGAACAGATTTAGAATGAGGATACAAGATTAGTTTTTATTAGCTTCTTAATTACTCAAATTAGCTCAAATAAATTTATTTTATAAAAATTTACTCAAATAACTATGCTTATAGAAAAAGTCAAAGTAAGTAGGAAAGCTCTTAATGTGGAAAAGCTGCACTTACTATTTAGTTTGTTTGGAAGAGTTGTATGTAGATTCATCAAAATAACTAGAAGTAATTAAGCATACTTATGAAGAGCATGCCTAACTGAATTAGCTTGTTATCACCATTAATTAACAACAAAATTACATTTTCTAAAGCAAAATCAAATGACTAACTTGCCCTTTTCAGGTTGTTTCCCACTGAATTGACAAAGTAAAAATGAAAGAAGAATTAAATTCCTTCATTAATCTTGAGTAACTTCCACTGCAACAACTTCAATAGCAGAGGCAGCCCATTAATAGAACTGTTTTTTTCCTCCATACCAGCTGCTAAACAAAGAATGCAAATCATTAAGCTGAACACACTATGTCCAGTAAAATTTTCTTCTAATGCACAAAATAATATCAACTTACTTGTTGCCTTGCAGTTCATTTTTTGAGAGATGGTTGTAAAAAACCAAATTGTTCTTCATGGTATGAGGATTTTCCCTACAAATAACACAAAATTTTTAGCAATTACAAAATCAAAGTGTAAACTATAGAGGTAGTACAAATATCAAAAGAAGATAATCAAGCCAATTACCTCAAAATAATTATTAGTTGCTGAAAAACCTTGTGAATAATCTACCATATTTCCCACATAATTTTGTTGGTTTGTCCCAACAACAGTTGTTCTGAAAAATTATCAACAACCATAAGTAACAAAAATTGCACACAATTCATGTTTTCTTAAAAATACTAAGAAATTAATATCAATAGTATGCTATCAAATAATCTACCATATTTCTTACAGTTGAAAAGTCAAAGACATGAGAGCTAGCAGTGTCATGAAGAAAGGAAGGAAGGTGTTGTTGATCTTCAACAGCATGTTGTTTATTTTCTCTAACTTTCTGTTTCTTTGTACCTTTCTTGTTCTGTTTCACTACATTGTCTTTTTCATTGAAGTAAACATCATCATATGGAAGATGTGGAGGACCAGAAGAAGCATCAGAAACCATAGACAAATCTTCCACCCCTTCAGAATACTCATTTGTGACTCTTTTGTCTTTGTGTTGGTTCCCATAATACCCTTCAGTTCCACATATGAATCTAGTGTCTTCATAAGAATGTTCTAGGTATAGAGTCCAACCTGACTCACATCCATTACTACATTCAGCATCACATGCACTCATGTTCCTTTTTCAATTCTTTCTAGCTATAGATTCTAGTATATAGAGAGAAGAGTTTTCTCCTTTTCTAGTGTATGATGAAATTAAGAAAGACTAGGTCGATGTAATAAAAGAGTGAAAACAATGTAACATTTTATTAACGTTGTTGATGTGTGTCTCACTAGTGTTTGATTTTGGAGTTGAGCAAGTTGGATAAAAAACCAAAGAAATCACACTAAAATCCTAGGGATTTTTTTTGTCTTTTATTGCTTTCATTTGGTGGATGAAATGTTTACATGAGTTGGATAGACTCGCACAGACTTCAAAATTCAAAAAATACCATATACTTCTCCGTTCCTCGGTAATGGTCCTTTTTCAGAAAATTTTTGTTTCTAATTATTTGTCACTTTTAAAGTTTAATGTGATATTAAATGTTATTTTTTTATATTGCCCTTACTAATTTATTATATAGAGAGAAATATATGAGATATGATATTAAATAATTAAGGCTGTTATAGAAAAAACATAAATTATTGTATCAAAAGTAATAAAATACATTTCTTGTCTTTGTTTGTGTAAAAAGTAAAAAAAAATAACAATTATAAAAGAACAGAGAGAATACTATTCATTATGAAAGTCTTAACGGAGTTAAGATCCTCTCCATTTAAACTCTTCTCCTATTTTTTGTGTATATCTCTTTCCTAATAGCAATCTGCATTTATTTTTATAAATGGAGAGGATCTCAACTCGTCTTAACGCTAGCAACAAAAGTTTAATCTACTCTATTGTATAATTTAAACTATTTTTTACATAGTGTATTAACCTATGTAAATAATCTTGCCTTTTTCATTGTTTTAAAGAATTTAATTATAAATTCACACACATTAAACACTAAGTTAAGAGATCTGACATAATGAGTTTAAACTCGTATCTCAATATATCAAATATATTTAAGATTTTTATCATTTAAGTTGTATTTATCTTTAATTTTGTCTTTATTTTAATGTGTATGAGAATGAATCAAATAATGCCAGTTGTGTGTGTTATAATGGGTGCATGTAAGAGAGGGAGAGAGAGAATAGAATCACGCCATACCCCTATCATTCACATGCTAGACAGCGAGGCTCTGTGTACCCTCTTAACAAAACAGAGTACACGTCCATTTCCAATCTTCAGTCTACTCTTGACACCTATCATATAGTACCAGCAATGCATACCTACTGTACGTATTATCCTAATTTTAAGGAAGAATATTGTAAAATTAATTTATATGTTATTCCATCTTCGACGGAAGAGTTTTAAACATTTAAAATCCAGATACTTTTATTGGGGAGAAATTTTTTCAGAGTCTATAAGACATGTGTACGTCTCACTTAAAACCCTCAATTTTAAGTGAGACCTATATTGTTTTAATATTAAAAAATTAAAATATAATGATATAAAGTTATTGATAGTTGATTAATGGGTTCCATTTAAAAAATTCGTGTGAGATGTTGGGTTGGTGGGATTGAATGATTATTATGTACTACGGCCTCTGTCCCTAAATATATGACTCTTTTGTCAAAATCACGGGAATTAAGAAAGTTTGCCGTAATATTAAATTTGTATATAATTACTACTCTTTTCGGTCCTTATTATAAGAAGAAAAACCAAAAAACATCAAAACCAATACAATCATTAATTAATATAACTTTTTTAATATTTTTACAACTATACCCTCATAAAAATTTGTGAAGCATTAAATACATTCACAAATATTAAAAAGACAAACATTAAATTAGGGGTAGAAAAATCTTTTAAACAATAACTTCGCATTAAAAGTTGTCACATTATCTTATAAATAGGACCAAAAAGCTTTTTGAAAATTTTCTTATATATAGGACCGGAGGGAGTATTGTCTTTACAATTTTATCCTTAAGAGAGATAGTTAGTTTATGTTTTCAACATGATATTTATTATTGATTGAAAAAAAAAATGCATATTACATAAGGGTATGTTGGTAAAGAAATAATTAATGTAATTGAAAATACTAAAAAGATTTTATAAAAAGAGACAAATTTTTTCCTCAAAATGATCTTATAATTAGAAACAGAGGTAATACTATTAAAAAATTATAAATGAGTGATGTGTACATGACCCTACCTAAAAATGAGAGTTTTCTTTATTGATGCTCTTAGTGATGAACAGAAGGGTCAATAATACTCTAATAAAAGTTTTTTTTTTTTGAAGGAACTCCAATAAAAGATTTGATAAGGTACTAGTACATTACAAACCTGATTCGGAGCACAAATAAGGAAAAAAATATATCATGCTATTTTGAATATAAACAGTGCATAGTATTTGGCATAGCATGTGGTAATGGTATATCCTAGTGTGTCCTTGCTTTATTTCATGTGACTCATTAATTATGTGACGTGGTTAAAAGATAGCTCTAGAGAAAGAGAACCCATTCCTCTTGTATAGCCTAGCCTCTACGGCTGTACTGTTTGGATTCATTAACATAAAAGTAATTCTTGTTAATTTATAACGTTTGCGCAGTTTGCATCAAAATTCATTTTAGATGTATAGTACTAAAATAGGTTTTATTAATATATTAAAATAATATTTAAAACTATAATGCATGCGTTGAAAACTCGTAGAAATCATGGTTAGACCTAACACAACTCCACAAAACTGATTTATGAGGTGAAGATTACCCCCACTTATAAATATATTGTAGTTAGGTAAGAAGACAACAAGTCATAGCAAAATCGATTCAATTTGCCGCAAAAGCTACTATTTGTAACTTCGATAGAAAACCATTTTTTTGAATAAAGTGATTTATGTTTGAATATATTATATTATTATGTAAAAGTGAGTTGAACTATTAATTTGTGTATAAAAATCAATTATAAAATTAAAAATAAAAATTTTAACTTCAAGTAGAATCAATTCTAAAAGAAAAATCAATTATACTCTAAAATCAGAAACACATATTGTTTCATAGTGTCAATTTCTCTTTTCAATTATGCTTGTGTGTAAAAATATAAAGAAGAGATGTGAACAAATTTTCAATCTCATGTTTCAATTTCTCTGTTTTATGGAGCAAGAGACTCTTTTCTGTTTTATGTGAACATGAGATGGGTCATGGGTGAGTAATAATGATGATGAAGAAGAAAATAATAGACATGTGCGGCGGGTGTCTGCAAAGTACTCCTTCTAGTCCTTATTATAAGAAAAAAAAATTAAAAAAATTTGGTCATATTTATAAGAAAATGTCACAACTTTTAAGGTGTAGTTATTGCTTAAAAGACTTTTTTATCCCTCATTTAATGTTTGCATTTTTCTATATGGGTATATTTGTAAAATTATTTAAAAAGTTATAACAATTAATGATTGTATTAGTTTTGATGTTTTTTTTGTTTTTCTTCTTATAATAAGGACCAGGAGGGAGTAAAATAAAACTATGGATTTAACACTTAGGGTTATGTTTTTCTTTTTGCTGGAAAGTTGGGCTTATTATTACTTACCAAAACTAGACTCTAACTTGTGCGATATATAAATATCAAATTGATTATATTTTTACTTACAAAAATACATTTAGTACTTTGTTATGAAACGACCGGAAAAAAAAGGGTGCAAAAGTTACACAAATTTAAGTTATTAACTTTATTTTGTTACCAAATAATATTACCATTTGTGTTCCCAAATTCATTCTTTCTCAACCTTCATATTCGATTACATTCATGTTAAATGAACAACTAAAATAAGCAAATTGAAAATAGTAACCATGTTTCAAAAGTCAAAGTGAGAAAACAAAATAATGTTATAATCTAGTGTAGTGATTTTTGCAAATGAAAAGGCAGAATAAATAACTTCAAGTAATTAATATAAAATTGGAGAAAACAAAGAGACACGTAAAATTACACTAAAAAGTGAAGTTTCTAATGATAAAATTATCATCTGAATGAGTCAAATTATCAACAATTTTAAAGATGCAACTTTAATATCGTAACATGTAGTAAGCGTACACCAAGAAACCGATCATAACCACACGGGTTGTTAAATCTATAAAAATGAAAAGGAAAAAGAACTGTTGTGTGGTAACTAAAAGAAGAAAAAAAATGAAAAGAAACTTTTACGAAGTAACCGAAAGAAAATAATAATACTAATAATAATAATGAAAAAGAACTATCATCAATAAAGAAACCGCTAATAATGAAAAGAAACTGCTCTCAGAAAAGAGCTAGAGCCTTTATGGCTTTAAAAAAAATGTTTTAGTACTGTATATAAATTTTGAAAGCAACAATATTTCAATAAAAACAGAAGTGACCTAGTGGTAAAAGTTGCAAAGTATAGTCACATGGTACCCAGTTCAATTCCTTGTAGACATTTTTTCCATAAAAATTACTTAGACCCGCCAAAAAGGGCGAGATTAGGGTTAGGTCAAACTATCTAACATTTAATATAACTAGACTCTAACCCGTGCGATGCACTGGTTTTTGTAGAGTTTCATATATAACTATCAAATTGGTTATATTATTATTTTTATAGTTACATTTAATATTGTGTTATCGAACTACTTCAAAAAGCAACAAAAACAAAATATGGACTGCAATAAAAATGACAAATCAAAAGAAAAAATATATATACAAAAGTCTTCACCAAGAAATTGGTTCTAACCCAAAGGCTATTAAGTCTATAAAAATGAAAATGAACTGTTATGTAGTAATCGAAAGAAAGAAAAAAATAATGAACAGAAACTCCTTTGTCTAACCGAAAGAAAAAAATAATAAAAAGGAACTGCAATAATTAATGGCTTTAAACAAATGTAAAAAAAAAAATGACCTTTAGTACGGTATATTCATTTGGAAGCAACATTCTTTTAGTAAAAGTGGTAAAAGATTTAAAGTGTTGTCATGTGCTACCTGATTCAATTCCTTGCAGACATTTTTTTTTATAAAAATTAATAAGGTCCGCCAAAAAGGGCGGGATTAGGGTTATTAGGTTTAATTGTATGATGATGAGAGAGATGAAAGTGAGTGAGAAATGATTTAGGGATTGTGAGATTAAAAGAAAGGACCCGAGATTTGTGTTGAATATATAAAAGTGAAGCAATCACATTTCATCAAAAACAAGTGCCCTAGTGGTAAGAGTTGTGAATTTGTAGCATATGATATCTAGTTTGATCTCTAGTAAGAGTTTTTTCATAAATTTTTTTAAAACTAAAAATTAGATATATGAAAAGGTTAAAAGACATGTTATTATGTGTTTCTCATGCAATAGAATTATACAAAACTAAGAAAAGGTTTTTCCTTTACAATGTTAGTAACAAAAACCTTTTCTTATAGAATTTCTTATGATACATATATTTTTATAATCCTTTTGGATTTAAAATTTTCTCTAAGAGGAAATTCTAGCTAGCTTAAACTCGTATATTATAGCCTGAAATCATATATTTTTATAATCCCAAAGGCATGGCAGGAAGTTATAGCGGGAAGTTAATAATAACATGAGGTAGTTATCGCGGTAATAGTGGTTCTATAATAGGAACGTGGAGGGAGTGATGCTTCAATTTAATTAATTATAATTTTAATTCATTAGTATATGGAAAAAATGTGGAAGAGAGAAGAAATGAGAAAATGGCATAAATGTTGCATACTAATTTTGGAAGCAAGATTATTTCAGCATAAACTTAGGTGGCCGAGTGGTAAAACATGTGTTGTGATAACATTTGATGCACGGTTCAACTCTTGGCAGGAATTTGTTTTCATAAATTTTTTCAAAACCAAAAATTAGGGTTTGTCATAGAGTTAGGTCAAGACTACCTAACATTTAGTATTACTAAAGACTCTAACCCGTGCATCACACGGGTTTTGTAGAGGTTCATATATAACTATCAAATCACACGGGTTTTGTAGAGGTTCATATATAACTATCAAATTGTACGATGCACAGATTTTGTAGAGTTTCATATATAAGTATCAAACTGGTTGTATTATTAATTTTAGAGTTACATTCAAAGTCATAGAAACAATCAAACTAAGTGATGATTGAGAGTGATCGACATGCAAAATCTCAAAAAAGCAAATTAGAAATATTCAGTTTGCATAACAAAAATGAATATGAAATGAAAGTCATAAATTAAATTATGTGAAAGTAATCAAACGTGGAAATAAACACAATAAAAATGATAAATCATAGAAAATACTTTAATGAAAAGAAAACAATATACAAAAGTTTGCTAGGGCCGCTAAATCTATAAAAAAGAGAAGGAACTGATATGTGGTAACATAAAGAAAAAAGAATAATGAAAAGGAATTGTTAAAAAAAATGAAAAGGAACTGCTATGTAGTAACTAAAAGAAAACAAATAATGAAAAGGAACAGCTATCAGAAAAGGCTAACCGCAAGAGCTGCTAAATCTATAAAAAGGAAAAATGAAAAGTAACTGCTATCAGAAAAGGAACCGCCAATAATGAAAAGAAACTGTTATTGAAAAAGGAACCGTCAAGGTGTGAGTGGCTTAAAAAAAGGCCTTTAGGATTGCATATCTATTTTAGAAGCAATAATATTTCAATAAAAAACATCAGTACTTTGGTGGTAAGAGTTGTGAATTAGAAGCATGGGGTACCAGGTTCGATCCCCACCAAGAGTTTGAGTTTTTTTCATAATTTTTTTTCAAAACTAAAAATTAGGGCTAATCATTAGGGTTATGGCAACACTACTTAACATTTAGTATTACTAGACTTTTAACTCGTGCGATGCACAAGTTTTGTATAGCTTCATATATAACTATCAAATTGGCTATATTATTACTTTTATAGTTACATTCAGTATTATGTTATCAAACTATCTCAAAAAGCAACAAAAATAAAATATGGACTGCAATAAAAATGACAAATCAAAAGAAAAAATATATACAAAAGCTTGCACCAAGAAATTGGTCCTAACCGCAAAAGCTGTTAAATCTATAAAAATGAAAAGGAAAAGAAACTGTTATGTGATAATCAAAAGAAAAAAAAATAATGAAAAGGAATTGCTATTTGGTAACCGAAAGAAAAAAAATAAAAAGGAATGTTATGTGGTAATTGAAAGAAAAAATAATAATGAAAAGGAACCGCTAATAATGAAAAGGAAACTGCTATCAAAAAAGGAATTGCAATGACGTTAGTGACTTTAAAAAAAATGACATTTTCATGTGTTATCTGATTCAATTTCTTGCAGATTTTTTTTTCATAAAAATTAATTAGGTTCGTCAAAAAGGGTGGTGTTATGGTTATTAGGTTCAATTGCAAGATGGTGAGAGAGATGAAAGTGAGTGAGAAATGATTTAGGGATTGTGAGATTGAAAGAAAGAGGACTCGAGATTTGTGTTGAATACACAACATTGAAACAATCACGTGTCATAAAAAACATCAGTACCTTGTTGGTAAGAGTTGTGAATTGAAAGCATGTGGTACCTGGTTAGATCCCCACCAGAAGTTTTTTTCATAAATTTTTAGAACTAAAAATTAGGGCTACTAATTAAGGTTAGGGCAACACTACTTAACATTTAGTATGAAAAAAAGAACAATGAGAAAAAGCTAAAATTCACACAATCACATATCAAAATCAACGATTTTCAAATCCTAATGTCAAAGATTCGAAATTAACAAAATTCAGACAATCAATATCAACATTGGTCATAATTTTTTGCCAATTCGATGAAAGATGGTGTGAATCGGTGAGAGAAAGTGAGTTACCGGCAATGACATTTACGACGGTCAGTTGTTGGTGAGGTGGCAGTTGTGGCGGCGTGATGTGTGTGGATCAGTGAGAGAAAGTGATTTTCCGGCAGTGTCAGTTACGACGACATGTGTTGTTGAAGTGACAGTTGCAACGGCGGCGGGATGTTGTTATTGCGGTCATCGGCGGCGGTGAAAATGAAGTTGAATCGCATGATGTGTGTGAATGACGTTCAATTCGTGTTCAAATGATATTGGAATTCAGGGTTGTGAGAATGATTTAAAGTGAACTCGCATTTGTGCTAGATAAATAAAATGAAAGCAACTATAAGTCAAAAAAAACTTTAGTGATCCAGTGGTAACAGTTGTGATCTGCCAGAACTTGGTACATGGTTCAAGTCTCAACAGGACATGATGTGTGTGAATGACGTTCAATTCGTGTTCAAATGATGTTGGAATTCAGGGTTGTGAGAATGATTTAAAGTGAACTCGCATTTGTGCTAGATAAATAAAATGAA
The DNA here is from genome assembly GCA_018208015.1 of Medicago ruthenica. Classification (NCBI taxonomy): domain Eukaryota; kingdom Viridiplantae; phylum Streptophyta; class Magnoliopsida; order Fabales; family Fabaceae; genus Medicago; species Medicago ruthenica. The sequence goes on from WNNG01000481.1 coordinate 234,378, forward strand.
AGCAACTATAAGTCACAAAAAACTTTAGTGATCTAGTGGTAACGGTTGTGAGCTGCCAGAACTTGGTACATGGTTCAACTCTCAACATGAATTGTTTTTCATAAATTTTTTTCAAAACAAAAAATTAGGGTTATGTCAAGACTACCTAACATTTAGTATTATAAAGATAAAGATAAAGACTAGACTCTAACTTGGTTTTTTAGAGTTTCATATATTGGTATCAAATTGACTATATTATTAGAAACTAGACTTTTGACCCGTGCTATCGCACAGGTTGCACGATTCTGTTATAGATGAAGATTATTTTTGAACAAATGATCTTTAAATTACTACTAACATGTATGACATTTATATTATTCTCGCAGTAAGACAATCAAATTTAATGGCATGAAACAAAATAAATTTATCACAACTTTCACTGATATAATGAATCTTATATATGTTAGTAATTACCTAAAATATAAGACTTTATCTTAACAAAAGTGGCCTGAGTTTGGAATAGTTTTTGCTGGATGCTGTAATAGGAACATTGCAGACTGATAAATCACTACTTAATCATTTTTTATAGACAACTTGATCACAACTTATTCATATTTAAGGTTCTTCACATATTTGATTGTTTCTTTCGTGATCCAAGTCATTTCACTCTCTATAGAGCCAATAGCTTGTCACCAAAGTGTGTCCATGAAGCTTATTAATGTATTGTTCAAATCAGTGATTGAGGACTTTTAAGATTGAATAAATAATGTGACAATAGTTTAACATACGTACACAATTATAGATAATGATAATCCTCAGTCAAGCATTCAAATACACAACTATAAGCTCCATTGAGAATAATCAAGATACATAAACACACTTCAGTATACAACTGTATTTTTCTCTTTATTCTTTTTCAATTTTACTATAAGTGTGCCACTTGATTATGAACATGCCTAATATTCGCTGAAGTTTTTGAAAATTGAGAAATAAATTGATACATCACTTGTTGTTAAAAAATAAATAAAAATTGATACATCACTCAACAATAGATCCCATATAAGAGTGTGAGAGCTGCTGATCCAAGATGACATTGGCTGTGTTCATCGGTTCTGATTCAACGATCAAGTAAAAGAATTTAGGTCAAATTGTAAACCGATTTTGTAGGCCATCACGTCCACCAGATCTGCGTCATTTTGCAGCTATTATTGACAACTGCAGGTTGCCATAACATAACCAAATTCGTCTCTAATTACTGACAAAAGACCCCAGCTGCCCTCCTCGTTTGGTCCCACTGCATTCACGTTCAGTTTGTATCAGCCCGGAGGTGGATAATCCAAACACACATTGGAAATAGGTGCTGCCATAACCTAAAAATCAGCTCGACAGTCCGCGTTATTTGAACTGATACATGTATCAATAGAAGACTGTGCTCGCTGCACCACTGCAAATCCAATTAGCATATATTGTCCTTCAAAATTTCTTTTGTTGCAAGTTTCCGTATCTCATACCTGATGTCCTTCATCAGAATCTGTTGGCAGAATGTGTTCAATAAAAATGGAAACAAAAAAAAAGAGAATAGTACTAACCAATTAGCTTGTCAACTTTGAATTTGTGATGAAAGTTTCTTATGGATGTATAGCATACACTGAAATTGCACCAATTTCATCAGCCTAAGGTGTCCAAACAAAATAGAATATTCTCCATATTCTACATCCTTGTGATAGTTCACATTTAAAATTGAAGCTCAATGAGTAATTTTAGAGTTCAAGACTGATACTTTTTAACAATTGATATTTAATTTCTTATTAACATATTAAGCTATTATATGACATTTACATAATGTTCACAATAAACAATCAAATATATAAAGCCCAATAAATTTATCACAACCTTTACTAATATTATGAAAATTTTATACATTTTAGGATTGGAATGCAAATTTTATACCTTTCTTCCTTCATGCTTCATATGAGAATGGCATGTTTAGGACTGGAATGCTAATTTCACATAAATAGAGAGCATTACACAGACGCATATTCAAACTATCATCCCTGCCTCAAAATAGACATGCAACCCAAGCAAATTGCAACAAAAAACATTGCAAAATTGAACATCACTTACCATTAAAAACCAGCAGAATCCTGCACCAGAAAAGCATAAAAGTCAAGCTGAAGAACCAACCCTCAAAACAAAATAGACCACATCTACACAAATAAAAAACAGGTTGTCATTAGATAACTAAATCATAAATGTTCAAAGGAAATATCCATTGTTCGAATGACAATTCCTAAATAAAAATGATTGAAACATATACCTTCTCGAAAAAAAATTCCAAGGGGTGGAAAGAAGCCAGCTCATAGAAGGATGACCGAGAACAATACTCATGTTAATCTACATAACGACATAGAAAAAGAGACCAAATACAAACAAAAAAATAAAGTTTTAAAAAAAGTACGGATCACATAACTAAATGATATGAAGACATATTAGCTAATGTTTTGCTAGCATTCATTCCATCCAATAAACAAAAGGTCCCTGGCTCCTTAAAACATGCTACACATTGCAAACTCCAAGTAAACTTCAATGGAGAATATACACATATGAGTTAGGAAATTATGATTCAAACTGAAAGCTCCACATAAGCTTTGCAAGTTAGCATAAAAGTTCAACTAAATAACAAAATTAAATCAAGAAACGGAAGCTTCAACTCATGATTCCCTTTGCAAAATGAAAATGAAATCAAACTTAATCACAAACCATAAAACAGCCCAGCTGCTATCGAGATCTTGAACAGGAGTAGGAAATCCATCTTTAGCGAAGATGCTACGGCTCAACGCCTATCTTCAATCGCTTCATTTGCTTTTTCGACCTCAATGATGAATATCTTTTGTGCCGTGTCACTCCGTGACTGCTCCGATCAAAGAAGACCAATTAATTAAGCAAATGGAGGAGTTCAGTAAGAGAGGAAAGAAGAACAATAAAGCAAACTAAACGAAGAATAAGCAAACATTGAGATAGTACTACCTGATAGGTTTTTTGGTCAAACCATATCTGCAACTGCTACCAACAAATTCAACTTCTTCTCCATTAAATGAAGGTGGTGTTGTTGGCCATGGCAATATGAAGGTGATGGGAGACGAATAAATTACAGATGAACAAAGTTATTCCAAGTATATATACATATAAGCACAACTCATTGGAAAAACACAAATGCATGGGAAATTACAATACCAATTAATGAACTCAAGGAAGATGAATAGGCATAAAAAAAACATTAAGTTTCATAAGGCATGTGGGGAAATTCGAATTTGAATTGGGTCTTGTGATTTGTGCAGACCATTAAACAGATTCGATCAACGGCTGATATGAGATTGGGGTATTGTAGATGCTTCTTGATGGAGATTAACGGACCAGATTTGTTTGGCGCCTAAAACATTAGGTTTAGGGTTTGGAGGGGTTATTGGAGTGTTAATTAGGATTAGGAATAAGTATGATTATTCATTAATTAATCAAAATATAAGATCAGAATAATATAAGCATATATCTTATAATCAATCAAGGGTTTAACCAAAAAAAGTAGTGAAAATTATTATCAACACAATATAAGCATATAAGGGAAAAACTTTATCTGAACAATATTATTATATAATCAATAAAAAAACCAATCAACAATTCAACCGTAAACAATTTTGAAATATAAGATCAGAACATACATTCTCATCAACCATTATCATATTCATGCATTTTGTTTCTGATGGCTTGGTTTTGTTTAGTACAGACCAAACATGAACAATGCAAACCCGGAGTTTCGGAAATACTCTCCCACCGATTAAAGAAGCAATATGAGTCAAGATTGAAGCCATTTTTGTAATTAATTATGATATTATCCATGAGAAATAAATGAATTCAAAGTGAACGATTGCATAGTGGGGTGGTTACTACATATTTGCTACTTAGAGTTTTACTCACGGTTGCATAGTGGGATGATTACTACATATTTGCTAATTAGAGTTTTGCTCATGTGGCATAATTAATGAATGGAGGATGGGCAGTTGCATAAATGGGCAGGTTCCTACATATCATTATTAAAAGCAACACTTAAATATCAAAAATGTTAGTGGCTTAATGGTATAAAGTGTGTAACGTAGGCATATGTAGCCCGGTTTGATTCCTTGTAGAATCTTTTTCTTTTCTTTTTTTCATAAAAATTAATTAGGTCCATAAAAAAAGGCGTGATTAGGGTTAGGTCAAGACTTTCCAACATTTAGTATAACTAGACCCCGACCTGTGCGATGCACGGATTCTTTTTTGGAGTTTCATGTATAAACATCAAATTTGTTATACTATTATTAGTTGACATCTTTAAATGCATTATATATAACATTTCAATAAATGCTACAGTGATACCATTGGACATTCTGAAATACTTCTTTGTAAACTACATTCCCTGTTTCATTTTTTTAAAACATGCAAAAATGGAACAAATTACGACAAAAGGAGACACCAAATTAGCACAAGGTGTGCCAAAAAGATGCTCAAAAGTTTACAACGAACAAGTCACAAGGAAAGAAAAACCAAAACGAATTAGCTGATGCCCATACACACAAAAGGGCTCGACAACCACAAATGAGAATTTAAACGAATATTAATGTTAGTTGTCTTCATCCACCAAAAGGAATGTAACTTGACTTTATCTAGCAATTGGTGAATGGTGCAGTCCTTGTTTTTGTAAACTCTATTGTTTCTTTCGTTCCACAATATCCAAACACATCATAACCAAAGGAGCTGCAAGAAAGAACGCCGAACTCGCGAACCTCCTGCTAAATAAACAAACTGAATGACATGGTCCTGAAGCAGATACGGATCAGCTGAAGAGATGCCAAGCCAAGCCCGAATCGAACTCCACAGGGAAGCAAAATAGGGACAAGATATAAATAAATGCTGAACAGTTTCATTGCCTCCACACCCGGTCACACATGACTGAGTTTCATGAGAAAGAATACCACGCGCCACCAGGTTATCTTTTGTAGGCAATCGATTCCGCAGTAGACGCCAAGCCAAAATAGAGACCTTCAAAGGTACCTGTTTGTGCCAAATATAATCTGAAGTAGCATCAGCAGTTTGAGACTCCTGATTAGTGAGCTTCTGATACACACCCCGAACCGAGTAACCACCACTAGTATCAAGCCTCCAGTGCCAACTATCTGAAGCATTATTCTGCAAAGAGATGTCAAGCAATAAAATCCTACACTCCCCTAACTCCTCCTCCTCCCACGCCCAGAGCCTACGGCGCCACTGCCAACCACCCCCACCATCGGCTCACCCTAAACTGCACATCTCCGCCACCGAAATCGACTTGTTTTCTGCTAAGTCGAAAAGACGCCTAAACCGCACGCACAAAGGGAGCCCTCCTACCCACAGATCAGTCCTAAAAAACGTCTCAGACCCACTTACAACCGTCCTCCCGATATACTCATCAAACCACCGACCTCCGACCACACCGTCACCATCACGGATTTTTGCGACCTCTCTCCACCAAGAAGAACCACTCCGGCCCTCAACCTCCAACCTCCTATTCACCTCGCCAAAGCAAGCTAACAACACCCTATACCACAATCCCCTTCTATCCACCAACATCCTCCAACACCACTTTCCTAACAAAGCAATGTTAAACTCCCTCATCCTACTAACCCCCAAACCTCCATCCTCCTTTCTCCTACAAATATTATTCCAACCAATCCAAGAAATTTTCCTATGATCCTCACACCCTCCCCAAAAAACATTTATCAATAAAGAATCAATAGAAGAGATAATACCTGACGGAGCTTTGAAGAAGGAAAGAGCATAGACAGGCAAAGAGGACAAGACAAACTTAATGAGGACCAGACGACCACCGAAAGAAAGGAATCTACTCCGCCAGCCATACAATCAATTTCTAATGTGAGACATAACAGGTTCCCAAAACAACAGACGTCTCAGATTACCACCAATAGGCAAGCCCAAATACAAAAAGGGTACTTTACCCACCTTACAGTTCAACACTGACACCGCTTCATGCAACCAGGAATCTGAGACATTAACCCCAACCAACAAACTCTTATGAAAATTCACTTTCAGGCATGACATCATCTCAAACAGCACAAGAACAGCCCGCAAAGCACAAACATTTGCCAAACTTTTTACCCCCAAAAGAAGCGTATCATCAGTAAACTGGAGATGAGAAATCATAGTTGGGTTGATCGAACCTATATTATACCCTTTAAAAATTTTCGCCTCAACCATTGCTTTCATCAAAACATTCAGACCTTCTGCAGCCAAAAGAAAAAGAAAAGGAGACAAAGGATCACCTTTGACGTAAGCCCCTCTCTAAAGTAAATTCCTCTGCAGGATTGCCATTAACTAACACTGACGCCGTAGCTGTTCAAACACATTCCTTAATCCACTTCCTCCATAGAGTTAGAAAAGACAGTATTTCCATTACGGTATCTAGATAACCCCAATCAACGGAATCATAAGCTTTTTCAAAGTCAACTACAGACTACATTCTTTCCATTCCTTGTTTCATTTGCAGACTACATTTTCAAAGAATCGAAGATTAGAAGTGGTAAAATCAGATATCAATGATGATGCTTAGAGAAAACATTGTGAAAATTGGCTAGAGATGACACAAATGAAATTATCAAATTGGATATATTTTTAGAAACCACCCATAAGAAAATTAACATGGTAAAGTCCCTTGCTCATAGGAAAACTGTAACACCCATACTAACTTTAACTAGTATGTTAGCATGTGCGTTAAACTGATACTGGATACATTTAAAAATTTCGATAATAAAACTCATACATCACAAATGAAAGAATACATAATACTCGTTGTACAAATAATCCAATATTTATACAATGCTTATACAAATGTCCACTAAGCTTCTGAGCTGGTACACAACGAGCAAATGCACTCCATCCAGTACCTCTATGAAGATCTTCGTCACGAACCTCTGACATGCCTGTAACCCTGCACCAGAAGGAATGGGATGAGACATAATGTCTCAGTGAGCTCTACCCAACCTACTGTTTGGCAACCACAGGGAACCTAGGGTCGCCATGCCTACCTTGGCAATCTCGGGGATTTCCTAGGATCGCCAAGTCTTTAACTGCCTATGACTATAAGTCTTCCTGTAACTATAACTTAAACTACCTATAATCTTTGTTGTAGCTGTCTATGACCATTGCCGTAACGGCCTATGGCTATAACTATAATTGCCTAAATCCATAACTGTGATCAAGTCTGTATCTATGACTTAGTGATCGAGGGGAAATCTAGGATCACTTTCCAATAACTGTCTATAACTATAACTGTAAGTTTCCTGTGACTATAACTGTAACTGTAACTTTAACTATAACTATAAAACATAAAACTTAACACAGTTCGATAGCAGTTTTATGTTAGCTGTTAGCGTTGAACAAACAATTATCTGAGTTCAATTTTACGGAGGGCACCCCGGGTGGAGCAACCCCGAGATACGTCTCCCTATGACCCGATGAAACTCCTGACAATCAGGCTAACACCGGACTCCCTATGAAATTGCATGTGGACAACCCTCTCGGAGAAGTCCCATCCGGCGAATCCCGGAGTCTGCTGAACATGCCTATGACTGTGAAACGTGCAAGCACGCCAATATCTTTAATCTTTAATTCTTTAACTTTAACGTATGAACATACAATCTGTTACTTTAATTCTATAACAATCCTGTAATCTATAACCTGTAATCTATAAACTTGGCTTATCGTTCTCATAAGCCACCTATAATTGTTGGAGAACCAACACTATAAACATATCTGTAACTATAATTGCTTATACATTCCCATGCCTATATATATTCCAAAGGGATACCTCTATAACTTTATTCATAAGTGTTCATCCTATAAAAGGTTCTAAGCTTAAACATTGTTTCATTCTTGGTTTAGACTTACTTAGGGTGTACATTGAGTTGCTTAGTAAGGGATAATCCCATTACTAGCTCCTTCACTCCTCTATATAACTTAGAATTCGAGTATTCATCTTCCAATGTGTACTCATTACCCATCTTACCTTAATTTTCGTGCCTATTATTTGAGCTTAAACCTCTATTTTATCTTGCATGATAATTCCTGAAGAAGATGAAGTTATGGGTAGAGATTTGGAGTTGAAATGGAGGAAGTAGGAGAAACCCGTTTTTGGGACAAGGCTCTATTGGAATGGTCATAACTCTCTCCATGTAACTCCGATTCCAGTGGTTTTTGATGCTATGGAAAGCTAACAAAATTATCTACGTTTTGGTACCAATTTCGTGAAGTTTGGCCAAGTATTGAAGTCTGGGGACGAGTTTGAAGTCAGGGGTCCGAAACTGTAAATCTGCAGAAATTTGGGACAAGAAGCTGAAAAAGCAGAAAATCGGAGCACGATTTTACAGGATCGGAGCACGATTTTATGCGAAAGTTACTTGAAAAACAGGACATAAAATCGTAGCACGATGCCCATAAATCGGGGCACGATTTTGGCTTCAGCAGCACTCATAATTTCACTTCCTAGGCTAACCCAAACACCCCCAATCATCAAATAGCTTATGGGAATGGATTTTTCTATGACATATGAGCAAGTTATCACATACCAAAACATGTGTTCACATACCAACAAGGGATCAAGGCATGAAATCTATCAAATATCTCTTAATAACATAACTTTCAAGCTTAACAAAGTGGGGTTCTAAAACCCTCTAAGAGCTCACCTCATACATGATTCCAACCTTTGCCAAGCTTGAACTCCAAACTCTAGCTTCAAGCTCCAAATCTCTACTCAAGAGAACCTCTACTCCTTGGCTTTCCTTGCTCCAAGTTTCACCAACAAAAGCTTGCTTATCACAAGAGAGTTTGGGGAGGAAAATACTAGGTTAAGGGGTGATGATTTGATGAGGATGATGAAGAGGAGATGGGGGGCGAAAATGAGGGAAATAGAGGAAGAAAAATCTGATTTCTTTGATAGAGAAAAATGAGAGAAAACTTAGAAAATTTTCATATATATCCATTATGCCTTTTCCCCTAAATTACAACTATGCCACTTCTCAAATTACAATCTTGCCATTGCTTGCAAACGAAGTTTCCAACACGTTTAACTGATGCTTCTGCGCGGGATATTACACTCTACCCCCCTTAAAGAAATTTCGTCCTCGAAATTTAGAATCCACTCATTATCGTCTGTGAATAATTCTATTATACCACCTTCTCTACTAGCCCAATTTCAATTCTTCTTGCTTATCGGAATCCCTTGGATTTTCCAACTCTATAAGTCGAGTATGCTTGACAATCTTTTCTTTAACCATGATGCTTGTGGTGCATTACATAACTCTTACGTAGTAGGATATGAGGTTACCCGAACCAACATATTCATATTATCTGACTATGATCTCTGTTCGACATTTTCTTTACTAATCCAATTTAAAATTGTTAAGTCTCGAATTTCCTTTACTGAATTCTATCAGTTCTTCTTTAATTGACAATTCCATATTAACCTGAAGACGTTGAGTCATTCTGTTTTCCCCAATTATTTCAACTTTCTGAGGAATCTATTACATTACCTTCAGTTCCAAAGAACTCTTATCTTTAACTTTCGCCTCGTAAGACGACCTATTACTGTTACATTCGTACCATCCTTTATATAAATTTAGCTTGCACTGAAAAGTATCTGACATCCTGGTGTAACTATTATCACAACCATAAACATTGCTCACATCCCCACTGCGGTACTCCTTAAAGCTTGAGAAATCTATGGGTCACTCTTCTTGCTCTTAACTCATGTGTGCACTACAATCCCGTATGAAACTATGTTACGTCCCATAGACGTTATAACTTATTTTATTCAAGAACATTCTCCGTTTACTAAAAGAAAATTCTATTCTGTTCGCTATTCAAAATAGCACTCTTAAACTCTGAATCATTTAATTCCTGACTTGAATTCACGTAGCCTTTTACTATAAACTATGAGTAATCCTCTGATCTGTGTAAAGCATTTCCTTTCTTTAACTGTTAACATTAAGTTCAAGGATTTCTGAACTTCTCAATTGAGACTTTCCTGCTATAACATTTCCGATTGCGTACCACGGTTACCGATACATGTCTCACAACTATAAAATATGTTACACTACTATCTAAGTAGCATAAACTCTGCCTGATCAGTATACACAATACTAATCATAACCTGTTACATACCTGTTACATGCGACATGCTAGCATAACGTAGGTACGATGCGGAAAACTGTATGCCACAGCATTCTTCCTCTTTTGGTTAAACTTACTTTTCAAGTTAACTTTAAGTTACCGAGCTGAATAGCTAGATCACCGTATTAGATGTGGCTTTCTTTGCCATGTACTTATTGTGCTGAAAACACATCCTTTAATTTCTCAAATTGCTTCGATTCTCTTATCTCATGAATTTCGAGGTCTGAAGCATTCCTCGACTTATCTATTAAAATTCCCTGTTAGAAGTGATGATATGTTCAAGTCATCATTACTTACACATATTCTGTAACTTGAGATTAATCTCTGAATACCTTTCCTGTAGTTCCTTCGACAAGGACTTCACAAACATCCTTTTCTCTAAACTTCAGCTTTAATTTGTCTATTAACTCCTATTTGGATTACTTCTCCGCTGCGCAACTCTGATTTAAACAATTTACTTTGGGATAGAAGTAATACTCCACTATTACCATATAAAATCTCTTTGGCCAATCCTTTGGCTTTATAACTTTGTAGTTACTACACATAACTATCTTACTTTATAATTTCTCTTGTGGTTTAATCCACCTGTTAAACTTACTGATTGCTCGACGCTTGACTTTATGTTTCCTTTCGAACATAACAAAATTCTTACTTTCACGAAATACACCGAACCCTATAGACAGTCTTTAACAATGATTACGAGCCCAACCATGCTCCTGTTAAAACAACTTAAGTTCACATCTTATTTACTTGTGGTAACTTCTAGAAACATTCTATGACTTCCGGAAATCCTCGTCTTTCCTATACTTAATCGATTAATGAATCGAGTCTCATCCTATAATTATCCGTAGGGATTTCACATCCACAACCTTTTTCCAAGACACTTAGGTCCACATAACTCTAACATAACTCTTGGTTACTTCTCGGATTGCTCCGGGAATAATCCGTCTGGATAGATCTCAACTCTTACCAGCTCTCCTGTAAAACCAAACATGTGATACACCTCTTCGAATACCCGATTAATAAATCTGTAAGCTTCAATACTTAACATTTTCCATTGGGTCCTTCCTATAACTTATTACTGTATTCACAATTCCATTCTAATCTCGTTATCTGAATAATAGTCCATCTGACTTCTCAACCGTTGCCCTCTTCATGGTTTCTAACAATTCAAAGTATGTATTTTCTACCATCTTTAACATCTACCATCATAAGGTAATCTTTGTCGACTTACCGAATACTTGTGTAAGGAGCCCATTAAAAGAAAACATAGAACTCCTTAACATTAACCATAGCTTTAACTACAACTTGTACATTAATGACAATCTTCCAGTTCAATCTTCGAAATCGGTCTACTCTAATCCGCCAACAAAAGATTCAATCTTTAATCCATACCTTCACCGGGGGTTTCCTTTACTTATCACTACGCTCGCATTCTTCATACCAAGCATCTTGGTGTCCCACGAAAAAAAAGGTAACCTGTTCCATCTGTTCACTATTTCGCTTATTCCATAAACGAGTCTCTTATCCATCAGATATTTACATCTCATCCGATCCACGTGTGCAAGTTCTTCCATCCTTACACACCATGTCCTTACTGGAATTCCAGAGCTTCCCATAACTATCTGATCATTCCTTATTCCAGGTCGCTGGGTTTGGTACCATAATTCTTTACCTCTGTACCCTGAGTAAAACTCTATTCCACTTTAACTTTTCAAATTACGGTTCCCGTTAAGATTCCAAATCATTCTTCGGAGTATTCTATAATCCTTTACTCTACACATCTCCCCGGAGAAAGCATCGCTCAAGGATGCGTCCAACTAGCCAAGGTACTTGACCTTACTCTTAAATACCTCTTATAATTCTGAGACTTTGCCATTAACTGGCTCAGTTACTTCACTATTAGAAACCATCCTTTGACCTTAAGCACTTTGCAAATTTCGTTTTAGAATCTGACGTCTTAACCTTCACCCTTTGAACACTTCTTTCCTCCTTGGTCACATTCAGCTCTCGGATATTTGTCCTAACTGTCATATACTAGACTGAGTTGATCAGGCTCAACTAGAGGTGACCTTTAGAACAACATCCGGAACCCAATGATTCCACTACTTTTATTGAATCTTAAACGACCCATGGCACGGTCTGAATCGACCTGCTCTGATACCAATTGTAACACCCATACTAACTTTAACTAGTATGTTAGCATGTGCGTTAAACTGATACTGGATACATTTAAAAATTTCGATAATAAAACTCATACATCACAAATGAAAGAATACATAATACTCGTTGTACAAATAATCCAATATTTATACAATGCTTATACAAATGTCCACTAAGCTTCTGAGCTGGTACACAACGAGCAAATGCACTCCATCCAGTACCTCTATGAAGATCTTCGTCACGAACCTCTGACATGCCTGTAACCCTGCACCAGAAGGAATGGGATGAGACATAATGTCTCAGTGAGCTCTACCCAACCTACTGTTTGGCAACCACAGGGAACCTAGGGTCGCCATGCCTACCTTGGCAATCTCGGGGATTTCCTAGGATCGCCAAGTCTTTAACTGCCTATGACTATAAGTCTTCCTGTAACTATAACTTAAACTACCTATAATCTTTGTTGTAGCTGTCTATGACCATTGCCGTAACGGCCTATGGCTATAACTATAATTGCCTAAATCCATAACTGTGATCAAGTCTGTATCTATGACTTAGTGATCGAGGGGAAATCTAGGATCACTTTCCAATAACTGTCTATAACTATAACTGTAAGTTTCCTGTGACTATAACTGTAACTGTAACTTTAACTATAACTATAAAACATAAAACTTAACACAGTTCGATAGCAGTTTTATGTTAGCTGTTAGCGTTGAACAAACAATTATCTGAGTTCAATTTTACGGAGGGCACCCCGGGTGGAGCAACCCCGAGATACGTCTCCCTATGACCCGATGAAACTCCTGACAATCAGGCTAACACCGGACTCCCTATGAAATTGCATGTGGACAACCCTCTCGGAGAAGTCCCATCCGGCGAATCCCGGAGTCTGCTGAACATGCCTATGACTGTGAAACGTGCAAGCACGCCAATATCTTTAATCTTTAATTCTTTAACTTTAACGTATGAACATACAATCTGTTACTTTAATTCTATAACAATCCTGTAATCTATAACCTGTAATCTATAAACTTGGCTTATCGTTCTCATAAGCCACCTATAATTGTTGGAGAACCAACACTATAAACATATCTGTAACTATAATTGCTTATACATTCCCATGCCTATATATATTCCAAAGGGATACCTCTATAACTTTATTCATAAGTGTTCATCCTATAAAAGGTTCTAAGCTTAAACATTGTTTCATTCTTGGTTTAGACTTACTTAGGGTGTACATTGAGTTGCTTAGTAAGGGATAATCCCATTACTAGCTCCTTCACTCCTCTATATAACTTAGAATTCGAGTATTCATCTTCCAATGTGTACTCATTACCCATCTTACCTTAATTTTCGTGCCTATTATTTGAGCTTAAACCTCTATTTTATCTTGCATGATAATTCCTGAAGAAGATGAAGTTATGGGTAGAGATTTGGAGTTGAAATGGAGGAAGTAGGAGAAACCCGTTTTTGGGACAAGGCTCTATTGGAATGGTCATAACTCTCTCCATGTAACTCCGATTCCAGTGGTTTTTGATGCTATGGAAAGCTAACAAAATTATCTACGTTTTGGTACCAATTTCGTGAAGTTTGGCCAAGTATTGAAGTCTGGGGACGAGTTTGAAGTCAGGGGTCCGAAACTGTAAATCTGCAGAAATTTGGGACAAGAAGCTGAAAAAGCAGAAAATCGGAGCACGATTTTACAGGATCGGAGCACGATTTTATGCGAAAGTTACTTGAAAAACAGGACATAAAATCGTAGCACGATGCCCATAAATCGGGGCACGATTTTGGCTTCAGCAGCACTCATAATTTCACTTCCTAGGCTAACCCAAACACCCCCAATCATCAAATAGCTTATGGGAATGGATTTTTCTATGACATATGAGCAAGTTATCACATACCAAAACATGTGTTCACATACCAACAAGGGATCAAGGCATGAAATCTATCAAATATCTCTTAATAACATAACTTTCAAGCTTAACAAAGTGGGGTTCTAAAACCCTCTAAGAGCTCACCTCATACATGATTCCAACCTTTGCCAAGCTTGAACTCCAAACTCTAGCTTCAAGCTCCAAATCTCTACTCAAGAGAACCTCTACTCCTTGGCTTTCCTTGCTCCAAGTTTCACCAACAAAAGCTTGCTTATCACAAGAGAGTTTGGGGAGGAAAATACTAGGTTAAGGGGTGATGATTTGATGAGGATGATGAAGAGGAGATGGGGGGCGAAAATGAGGGAAATAGAGGAAGAAAAATCTGATTTCTTTGATAGAGAAAAATGAGAGAAAACTTAGAAAATTTTCATATATATCCATTATGCCTTTTCCCCTAAATTACAACTATGCCACTTCTCAAATTACAATCTTGCCATTGCTTGCAAACGAAGTTTCCAACACGTTTAACTGATGCTTCTGCGCGGGATATTACAAAAACAACATGGCTAGTTGAAGTTGTTAATATCATTATAGTACATACTATTAGTAGTCTTTGTAGGTTTCTAAACTGAGAACAAAGTCCCTACAAAGTGGAGCATTTAAAAAAGTGAGAAATTAAGTAACACAAAGAAGTAATTCTAGAACATCTTTCAAAAAAAAAAAGAAAAAAATATTCTAAAACATATCAACTTTGACTTAGAGGGACATGCAACCCTGCCAATGGCTTCTAAAGTAATAGCACCATAATTTACTGCATTTTTTCACAGCAAAAATCTAGGTGAGGAATATTGAAGAAGAATAACAAATTATTGGTGAAAATGTACTTGGAATTAAGTGGATGAAGAATAAATAATTTTCTTGGGTTATATTCTTTTTAACTCTGGACATAAATTCCTCAATCTATTGTTCTATTCCTTATATATGTCAACAAATGGTTACAAATAAATAAGAAGTAAAGAAACCACATATAAAAAATGTCATATATGAATCAAAGTTGAGCAGAATAGATCGATATACATTTATTTTTTCTTTCCTAAATTTTCTTCACTCATATATAGTTGATGCTCAGACCAACAATAGAGTTTGTCTCCTGTATATAAAGGAAATATAAACATAAATTTATGCAATGAAAGTAACACAACAATCTAATGCATCGTGAGTAAACCATTGTAAATGAAATACAAAAGGGGTGTCAATTTGAATGTCTTGACAATGAAAAAGGCGAAAAAGGGGATGTAGGAAGCATCAATAGACATGGTGAAGAAGAGAGGTGTTGTGAAGTCATAATAGTTTCAATTGAAATAAAATATATACAAATTAAAATTAAATAAAACAGCACCAAGTTAACAAAAAAAAAATAGATTGATTCACCATATTTCTCCCTACCAATACCTTCATTGTTCTCCATGTCAAAGAGAACATAAAATTGTGAATCCTTTAACATTAACCTTGCAAAGAATACCAAAAATGTAAAATCACATGAAATTGCATAAAAAACAAAAATAACAACACTATGAAAAAGAAAGTTAAAACATGAGGAAAATCTATTCATTAGAATGAAAACTGAATTGAATAAAATAATAGACAAAATTAGACTGTGAGAGTTTGGTTGTGTGAGAAATGCTGGAAATCTAAAATTGATTGATTTGTAGAGAGACAGTGAAAAGAGAGGAGGAGATGTGGAAGAGAGAAGAAATGAAAAATTACCCCAATGAGCATAATTTATTCTCATGCTCGATGATTCATGCAGCCATTGTCGTTGTTTCGCAAACCTTGGATAACCTCTCATCATGTACCCCTTTATCTTCTATGTTATGCGGTTATTGTTTGTTGTGTTGCGTGCAGTACATTTTTTTCTTTCTTTTTGAATCATTCATTGTATGCAGTTACATGGGAAAAAACAATAACCGTGTCAAAGAAAGGTCACACCAAAAAGGAGCTAGTGCATAAGGAAAATGACATAAATGTTGCATATCCATTTTGGAAGCAATATCATTTCAACAGAAACTTGGGCGGCGGCTGCCGAGTGGTAAAATATTTGTTGTGATAACATGTGGTGCACGGTTCAATTCCCTGCTGAAGTTTTTTTTTCAGGATTAGGGTTAATCATTAGGGTTAGGTCAAGACTACCTAACATTTAGTATAACTAGACTCTAACCCGTGGTAGAGCTTTATATATAACTATCAAATTGCCTATATTATTACTTTTATAGTTACATTCAGTATTACGTTATCAAACTACCTCAAAAAGCAATAAAAACAAAAGATGGACTACAATAAAAATGACAAATCAAAATAAAAATTTATACAAAAGCTTGCACCAAGAAATTGGTCATAACCGCAAAAACTGTTATATCTATAAAAATGAAAAGGAAAAGAAACTGCTATGTGGTAATCGGAAAAAACAAATAATGAAAAGGAACTTCTATGTGGTAAACAAAAGAAAAAATGATAATAAAAAGGAACCGTTATGTGGTAATTGAAAGAAAAAATAATAATGAAAAGGAACCGCTAATAATGAAAAGGAACTGCTATCAAAAAAGGAATTGCAATGACGTTAGTGGTTTTTTAAAAAAATTGACATTTTCATGTGCTACCTGATTCAATTCCTTGCAGACCTATTTTTTTCATAAAAATTAATTAGGTCCGTCAAAAAGTGCGGGGTTATGGTTATTAGGTTCAATTGCATGATGGTGGGAGAGATGAAAGTGAGTGAGAAATGATTTAGGGAATGTGAGATTGAAAGAAAGAGAATCCGAGATTTGTGTTGAATACACAACATTGAAGCAATCACATGTCATAAAAAACATCAGTACCACAACACAACATTGAAGCAATCACATGTCATAAAAAACATCAGTACCTTGGTGGTAAGAGTTGTGAATTGGAAGCATGTGATACCTAGTTTGATTCCCACTAGGAGTTTTTTTCATTACTTTAACCTTTAGTATAATATAGATAATATAATAATGATGGGTCTAGTTTTTACTTTTTTTAACACTAATTACTTTTTTTTTGTTGATAATTTTGCACTATTTTCTATTTGTTATTTCTATTGAAGTAAAATTTAGCCACACTTAAAAAAAAATCTCAGATCCGCCCCTGTATAGCATCAACATACATAGCCATCTTTCTTCAGAAAATAAACATACATAGTCATATGTACACACGTGTGCACATAATTTAGCATATATTAGAATTCTTAGAATAATCGCTAGCGAAATAGAATTTGGTCCCCGTGAGTTTAGCTGAAGAGACATCACATAATATATGTAGATTTTTGGTTCGAATCTCGTACACCCTATTATCTTAAAATATAAATTTTTAGCCACCAGACTACTCGACTAAAAAAATAGAATTTGAAAGTTTGAAAAGGACTGACAACTCGTTCGGTGTACTCTACTTGCAACTTTTACATGTAACTACTGAGAGTAAATTTCCGAGTTAGGTATGACCACAATATGTGGTAAAATTTTCCTTCATGAGATTTATATCTATTGTTTTTCTAAGTCTGAATTTAAACTAGAACCGTTAATTAAACTGTAAGAGATCTCTTACGATTTCATTCAAGTATTTTTGAATAAATGAAATATAATTCACAAATGGAATAGTCGTATTGAAAAGATAATAAACTGATTCAATAGCTCTCCAAAATAAAAAGCAACTCCAGTTGTAAAATATATGCCAATTGTATCCATGAAACTATATTACCCATCAATAAAAGATGATTAACTCTATCTACGATGAATTGACACCAATCAAACAATTTATTTGTTTTCCACTATAAATAGTAAAAAATAAAAAAATTATTTGATTGATATCAATTCAGTATAAATAAAGTTATCCACCTTTTATTGATCGATAAATAAGGATCTGCCATCAACCATTATCTAATGTATGGAAAACAATAGAATACTCTCATTCCTACCTTCATACGTTTGACACTATATACACGCAATTCATGTCATTTTATTCTCTTGATTTTTCATATTTGCAATTAAAATCTAGAAGTTAACCACCACCTCTTGTTATGATATTTGCTTTGAAATCGAAGTGTTTTAACAAATTTTTCCTTTAACGTCATGCCATTAAAAGTCCTTTAACGTCATGCCATTAAAAGTGTTTTAACAATTTTTTTTATCTTCTAACAATTATAAGGAAAGAAAAATATATTAAATAAAAAAACAAGTACAAAAGTTGGGGGACATGAACCTGATCCAACAACCACGAAATCAGCCTTAAAAGGGTATTAAAACAAATGATACAAAAGTGGTAATGCAGACCGGATAAAAATCCAGTTTATGAAACCATATGTATGGGGAAATTACAAACCAACGAACCCAACGCGGGAACGAAACCGGATTGCAAAAAAAGAGATTAGTAAAAATCCCCAAACATTTTAGCAAACCATAGATGAGCACATACTCATCTCTTGAAGAACAATATCTGAAATTGACCGTCAACACGGTAATAATTTTCCCAATCCACAACTCGCAACAACAAACAACAAGTATGGCCATTTCTAGCCAAATCATTCGAAATTCATTCACAGAGGATTGAATCAGATTTAATCATATCAAACTCAGTGCAGTGGAAGCAAATCCAAAATTTTGAATCCTGCAGATCTCAACAAATCTGGAATGGAATCAGAAAATCAAAGACAAGACAACAATCTACCACAAATCAATAATATGATGTCGGATCTGAAACACAACCGAAAGTTAACACTCCGACGTTGATGGAGCCTACCCGAAAGGGTCTGAGAGCCGCAACGAACAAAATGAACGTTGTTTGGATTGTCGACGACAACGACGGCCATATATCAGCACAAAAACCAACCGTCGCCGCCTTGGAACCACCCCAAAGTGAACCAACGGAGACGACAATGGTGGAAAGAAACCAAACCAGAACGAAGCTTCTATACGACACCAGAAGCCACGTGATAGCGGCTGCGATACAGTAACCACCTAAGACCTCCGACGCGGCCATCCGAAAGAACTTGTAAGGTTGGTGCGGGTGGCTATCACGACCATCGCACCACCACGATCCTATATCTACATGATGGAATTCCGATTTGGATTTGAAGGGAAGAGAAGAGATTGGAAGCTGGAAGGCGGTGGGTTGCTAGAGAGAAGGTAGATGATGTTTTATAGAGAGAACCATTTTTTCATGGGTTTCAATCTTCAAGTATAATGGATACAAGGCCGTTTGGATTGAACTTATTTTAAGCTTATGCAAAACAACTTATGCAAATAAATACTACTCCGTCCCAAAATATAAGCAAAAATGAGTCAACATAAGTTGATGTATTTGGTACAAATTTTGAACCAAATACATTAACTTTTTTTGACCAATTTTTGCTTATATTTTGGGACGGAGGGAGTAAGTTTTTATTTATTATTCATAATCTTGTTAAGGTAGTTTATGAAAAAACAACTTATGAATTAATATAAAAACTTATTTATTTGCATAAGCTATTTTTCATAAGCTCAAAATAAGTTCAATCTAAACGGGACCATACTGCAATTGTCTATTGCAAAAGTTCCTTTTAAAAAAATTGAAGAAGTATTACATGTATGTATTATATATAATACACGCAATACTTCTTCAATAAAAAATATGAAGTAATAAGTGTTTTTAGGGAAAGAAGTAATAAGTTAGCATGCTTACTCCAATTTGTTTTTCACCAAAAAGTCAATTTTTACTATTTTTAATGTAAAGGTAGTTTTGTATTTTTTTTCTTTAATTAATTAAAAAAACATAAACACTTTCGAAAACTCCTTTCCTAAAAAATCAAAACAAAACCCAATTTCCTCAAAATAAACAAAACAATGTCGTTGCCATTTCTTTCACTCTGCTTTGCAGATTTGTTATGTATTGAAAACGTGTATCAATTTTGCCAAAAAAAATTTTGGTAGACGCTCAGATTCATGTTTTTTAGGTTCTATTACGTGGTGTAAACTTTTTTTTTTTTAACTTTTGGGAAATTGTTTTTCCCACTTCAAAGAAAGCTAAAACACACCAGTAATTTACGTTTTTACCCATCGGCAGTTAGCTGCCGATGGGAAGGATCGGCGGCAGCTAACTGCCGAAGGGAAGGAAACCAGCGGCAGTTAGTGCCGCTGTCCCCATCGGCAGCTAACTGCCGCTGCGATCAGTACTTATGAAGCTCAGCAACCAGAACCTGCAACTTCATCTCTTCAATCTCTAAAAACTCTCTCAAATCTTCCAAAAATCTCAAATTTTCCAACTCCAAATCAACCAACACTACAATAACAAGTAAGTTTCCATAATCAAGTTCATTGTCATTTTATGCTTATATGTTACATTGATTATCTTAATTTTTTTTTTTTAGTTTTAGACTTTGTTTAATTTTTGATTTTTTTGGAAAGAAATGATAGAATGTTTACATGAAAATGACTTATGTTGCTTAAATGTTTAGATCTTTGCATGTTTATGTTGTAATTTTTAGCTTTATGGTTTATGTATAATTTGCACTACAAGTGTTTGATGAAATGTTTGAATGAGTTTTAATTGGATTGTTTTTAATTTCTTATGGTGTAGATCTGAATAAATGGCTCAAGTATACTTTCATGTATCCTTCAACGGTGGTAACCAACATTTTTTCAAGGTTCGCGACGATGTGACGTTAAAAGAATTGAAGGATCTACTTCATGAAATCAACCAACGAATCAACCATGGAGACGCGAGGAGGGTGGAATACGTTTGGTATCACCGTCCATCGTTCGACTCAGACGGGAATTTGTCGTTCACTCCGTCGGAGTTAACGAACGACGACGACGTGAGGAGCATGTTCTCGATATTTGCTAAGCCGAACATGACCCCCCTCGAGATGGATGTTACATTGTTGAGGTCGCCTAAAGATATTCTCAAGAGTTTGATTCGGCCGAATGAAAATGTTTAGGTAGTATTATTATGTTATGTCCTTGTTTTGTTGGATTTTTTTAATTCTTAAAAGTTTGCGGAAAATCTTTGTAGTACCCTAATTTTGTCCTAAGCATTTTAAAACAAAAATAAAAAAAAATCAAAGAGGGAGGAAAAAGTCAAAAGTCAACAAAAGTCAACAGAAAAGTCAACATTTCAAAAATGCTGACTTCGCACTGCGAAGCTCACTTCGCACTGCGAAGTCTGCGATTTTTTCTGCAGATTTTTGGTTTCTTTGATTTAATTCCAGAATTTGTTGCATATCATTTCCATAATTATTTTAAGTAGCATTCATGGCTAATTGGGCCAAGCTAAGCCAGAATTGAAGGACTTGCCATTAATGCCAAGGTTGGAAGCTTTTTCTTCCAACCTAGCATGTGACAAGCAAGTGGGCTTGCCCTTGGGCAGCTCTAGTCCCTCCCATGTGACCTGTTAACCACCACAAGGTTGCCAGCCACCTGCTTGAGGACTTTCCTCCTGCTTGCTCCCCCCAAAACCAGTCAAACTAGCTGGATTTTCTCACTTGAAAAGCCATGAGTGCCTACCCTGTTTTTGCAGCAGCTTTTCACCCCTCACACCAGCCATAAGTAGCCTTTTTCATCCCTCAATCTCTGCACATCACAGTGCACATTTTTATTGATCAACCATTGAGATTGCAAGGATTGATCCCCAAGCATTAGCCAATTGCAATTCAGCTTTGTTCTTCATCATTACCTTCTAGAATTGGTTGAATTTGTGGCTGAAATCAGGCTGAGTCTTGCCCCTTGGTACAAGGCAAGGTTGCCTCTATCCATTAGCATTTAATGCAAAGGGATTCAGCTTGATCTTAGCCACAAGTCAGCTGGATTTTGGGATTTAGTAATGATGAAATAGATTTGGTTCTTGGCCTATAAATAGAAGGCAATGCCCAAGGTTCAAACACAACTGATAACAGCAATTCAAGAGCAGAAACTCTACTCATTTTAGCTTACAAACCCTCACAAACAACCAGAAAAAAACCAATCCAACACAAAGCATCACAAAGTTCAAGTTCATCACCAATATCAAAAACCTTTGTGAAAGCCTTCAACCAATTCAAATCCATTGCAGCTGGAGCTTTGCTAAGGAGTTCTGTAAGTTTCTAAGGCTTTGTATTTCATTTTCAATTGTGTTTGCATAGCTATTTTGGTTCAAAACCATTTGATTCTAAAAAACCCCTTTTGAATTTCAAAGAAATCCCAAGGTTTTCAAAACATCAAAACTGGTTTGTCCAACCTTTTTCATCCCAAAAACTCAAAGTTTTTCACCCACCTAAAAGGTCCTGAGTGTGTTCAGAAGTTGTTTCTGAACAAAAGTTCAGAAACAGCTTCTGAACTCAAAAATTCGCATGCTTCGCAGTGCGAAGTCATGGTCGCAGTGCGACCATGACAGAACTCAGAATCTGAGTTTTTGTGTCCAAATGACCAATTTTTGAGGTTCTAGCCCCAGAGCTCAGAACCTAAGAGTTTTTAAACCCATGTTCTTCAAACCATAACAAGGATTTTGCATAATCTTGACAAAATCACAAGTTCGTATGACATTATGTGGATAACTTGCAAAACAAGTTATGTTCTCAAACTTTCAAACAAGCATGAACAAACAAGCTATGTTCATCGTTTCAATCAAAACTTGAACAATAAATATTGTTCATGATGTTCAAAACTCAAACATGAACATACACCAAATTTGTTCGCTTTTCAAAACCGTTCGCAAAATGAGCCGAACTTGTGCGTTTTCTAGCAAAATTGCTAAACCTTCCCATTTTGGGTTTTCAAACCAAATGTTTTGACATACCTTGGGATTTCTAAAGAATTCTACCCAAAAACATGAATGAAAAAGGGATGGTGTGACGTATGTCTCTCCATCGCCCCGATTGTACGAATGCGTGACGTATGTCTCGTCGCTCGGACAATCGTCATTCCCTTTTCAATATGTACAACCCCAACCAAACCAAAACTTGGCCCCTTGTGGTCAATCCAAACCTTTTGGTCCCCCGTGGCCATTAGACTCGATCCCTCGACTCGTTTGAGTCACTCGGTCAATGTTCGACTCGTCCGAGTCCATTGTACCTGTTCTTGATCTCAGTGGATCAATTGAACAATCGCCCGACTCGTTAGAGTCCACTCGGTCAATGATTGACTTGTATGAGTCCATTGCACCTCTCTTGGTCCCATAGCGACCAATTTAACCTTTTACCCTAACGGACGTACCTTTTAACAATTCTAGTGCGATTCACGAACAAACGCTTAATAAGTCTCTCAAGCGCGAGCATACAAGCTACGTTTTAATCGCAAGAATTCGGTTAAAACATCGTCCATTTAAAATTAACCAACACATGTACGTTTTTCTACCAAAGAACTACGTACGCTTTGAATTCTCCGACTACCGGGAGATACGTAGGAGCAAGATCGACATCTTGTCAAGCGCAATAATAAAAACTTTTTTTTTCTTTTCTTTCGTTTGTTTTTATCTCTTTCCCCCCCCCTTTTTAGTATATTTTCTTTTGACATGGATAAGCATGCGCGCAAAACACTTAAAAACAATTTAAGCTTTTGCCAAATAGAAGGTTCCCGTTGAGTACAACGGACGTGAGGGGTCCTAATACCTTCCCCTTGCGTAATCGACTCCCGAACCCGACAATGGTTGCGATGACCATCCTTTCCTCATCGTCAAAGGGTTTTATTATCGTTTCCCTTTAAAACAAAAAAACTTAAGGGTTTATCAACGTTCCCTTTACACAAAAACTTTGGTGGCGGCTTCACAAAGGCCCTCCGAGCGTTTACGAACGACCTCGGAGGATTTGCGCGTTTTTTAAACGAGGTGCGCACAGCTGGCGACTTCACTGGGGATGGTGATGTTCCCACTAGCGAGTCAAGCCTAACCTATTTGGTTTAAAGCCAATTGTTTTATTTTTCTTTGCGCGCCATGTTTATTATTTTATTCATACATGTCATATTTATGCTTTATGTTTATATTTGCTTTATTTTGCTTTATATTCATATCATATATATATCAAATGCGGGGGTTACTTGAGTGATGTTACTCCACATTGTTCGGGTTAATGCCGGACGTGTGAGGCTCTCTACCCGAGCTTGAGGAAAAAAAACTAAGTTAGAAGGAGGTTGTGTGCGGAAGCCCGCGTTGACGTATGTCCGTGAGGTAGGATGCCCAACCCCGCTTAGAGGAGATTTTCACGTGGAATTAATTGAAGTCATGTCGACGTATGTCCATAGACAACCCTAATTCCATGTGAGGTCTATGATTCTAAGGACCTCTTCTTAGGAAATATCATCTTTAGAGCCTACACGTGAGGATGGGGGGAAGTTCTGAACGTTCATATAACAAACCCCTGCATGTCATAACATTTGCATTCATAAAACTTTTTGCATAAACAAAAAAGAGGGACATATTTTTGCATTCTCATTGCATTCATACATGCATTTTCATTTCAAAGAAAAACCCTCACATCATTCCCTCACCAAACACCAAAAAAAGGGGAGTACCCGACCCGGTGTATCGTGGCGTTTCAGATGAGATCCGAGCAACCGGAAGGCCATCGAAATTCTCGAAATCATTTCTTTGTCCAAGTAATTTATTTTGTTTTTAAAAAAAAATCAAATCATTTTGCTCTTCCCAAGGCAAATGATTAATTTTTATGGGACCCCCATATTTCAAATCATTTCCATCATTAATAAATTTGCAGTTTATTTTCAAAAGAGTTCGTTTTTCTTTCGTTCTTAAATAAATTTTCGCAACCCTAAAAAAAAAATCATCATCATACACCACCAAAAATAACACTGCTACGATCCCTTTTGACTTCAATCTTCGAATTAACCAAACGGAAGATGATAATGAGGATGATTTTGAACCTCCTGAAGGATTGTCCAGACTTGGGGATTAAGAGGATAGGGTAATACAACCTCACCAAGAGAGCCCTCAAAAGAATGGCACTACAGTTTTCCCTCTGCCGGGGCACACTCTATAAAGAGAAGTTATGGTCTTACTCAGATATGTGGATAAACGTGAAGCAATCATGCTCACCAAAGAAATCCATGAGGAGTCCTTCCAAGCCCATGCCATTGGACATGCAAAGAGTACATAAGTGAATACCCTAAGGGCGGGTTGTTATTGGCTAACCATGGAAGCCGACTGCTTTCCCCATGCCAAGACATGTCACAAGTGACAAAATTATGCCAACAAGGGGCACATACCACAAACACCTCTGAATGTCATGACATCACCCTAACCTTTCTCTATGTGGGGCATAAACATGATTGGAATGATCGAGCCTAAAGCGTCAAATGGACATCGCTTCATCCTCGTTGCCATCGACTACTTCACCAAATGGGTAGAAGCAGCTTCCTATGCAAACATAACCAAACAAGTGGTCGCCCAATTCATCAAAAAAAAGAAACCATTTGCCGTTACGGCACTCCCCACAATTTCCCACAAAAAGCCAAGTCGTCATTGGCATTCCTCACATCTCCAACAAAAGACCAATTTTCATTGGCGCACACAATTTCCAAACAAAAAGCCCAATTTCCATTGGCGCTCACAAACCCCATTTCCAATAAAAGCCCAATTTTCATTGGCATTCCCATCAAAAAAGCCCGACCTTACTCGGAAGCCATTCCCATCCAAAAAAAAACAAAGCCCGACCTTGCTCGGCATCCCACAATAAAAGCCCGACCTCGCTCGGCATCCAAACACCCAAAAGCCCAATTTTCATTGGCACTCACAAACATATTCCCAAATACCATTTCCAATAAAAGCCCAATTTTCATTGGCCCTTACAAACACAATCACACATAAAGCCCAATTTTCATTGGCATCTCCACTCCAATCACAAAAAGCCCGACCTCGCTCGGCAACCAAACACAAAAAACCATACTTGTCATCCAATCACGCCCAAAAGCCCAATTTCCATTGGCATTCACAAATACAAACAAGGTTTGACCAGCTGAACCCCATAAAAGAAAAACACCTCACAACATTGGGGCATGGACAGCTCGACAAGAATGTTCATCCTCGAGAATTTAGAGAAGGAGACTTAATGCTTGGGAAAAAGGATATTACTCATCCACAAGGATCCCCCTATCAATAAACTCCGGCGCAGTCAAAAAATATATATGCCAAAAAGAAAAAGAGCTCGCTAAATCGGAAACCCGAAAGGGCGGTTTAGGCAATAGAGAGCGTCCTGGTAGATCGAAAACCTGAAAAGGCGGTCTAGGCAAAAATTAAGGACATCAAAAAAGGAAATACACCCCGGTGGACTGAAAACTCGAAAGAGCGGTCCAGGCAAAAGTTAGGGGTTTCAAAAAAAAAGAAGGCAAAAGACTGCGGCACGTGAGGTCCGGACAGAATTCAAGAGGGAAAGAATCAACCTCATTATCATCTTTCAAAAACAAATTATTTCGAAGTCATAGGGAAAGTAGCACGTGAAACCCAAGCAAATTTCCATTTGTCTTTTTGTTTCTTCTTTTCTCCCTATCTCAGTAATCACCTCTTATAGGGATTACAATTTCACGAATAATTACCCATACAAGGGACTAAGTTTCGTTGAATCAAAATCATTTTTAAACCTTTTCATTGTTATGCGTCCTTACTTGCTCATAAAATGTGTTTTTATTCATGATAGATAATGCATTGAAATATGGGAATAACATAAAAAACAAAAAAAAATGTTTTTACTTGGACGTATAAATGTCGAAAGAATTTCGTTGGTCCCCGGTATTGCATCAGAGGACTCAAAACTTGAAGCTCTGCATCCGTCATTTTAAGACTCATGCTCTTCATCAGAAACTAGTGCGTAGCTCACGACGCGTAAAACGCAAAGATCCCGGGTGTCGGAGGAAACAAATTTCCAAATAAAGCTCACCCCCCATACATCTTTTTCATCCACTAAGGCCGGATATCGATCATGTTTCCAAATTGATCCTTATATCCCCAGTGATGTCACAACCAAAGCCCAATTTTCATTGGCAAACCAAAAGTCCAGTTTTCATTGGCAAACCAAAGAACTACGTAAGCTTTGAATTCTCCATCCCACCAGGAGATACGTAGGAGCAAGATCATCATCTTGTCAAGCACAACAAACCAAAGCCCAATTTTCATTGGCCCACAACAAAGCCCAAATTTTATTGATATTCCCCAGGGAGTCTCAACCCCAAACAAAGGGTCCAATCATTATTGGCAAACCCACACAAATCCCCAGGACAGGCCCGAACTACACCGGTTTTGATCCCATTCGGGTATGTAGGCAAAGGACCTTGTCCTTCCAAACCGACCAAACAAAAACAAACAAAAGGTCCAATCATTATTGGCAAACCCACACAAATCTTTGGGCTAGGCCCGAACTACACCGGTTTTGATCCCATTCGGGTATGTAGGCAAAGGACCTTGTCCTTCCAAACCGACCAAACAAAAACAAACAAAAGGTCCGGGTATCAGGCCCGAACTACACCGGTTTTGATCCCATTTGGGTATGTAGGCAAAGGACCTTGTCCTTCCAAACCGACCAACCAAAAACAAACAAAACACAAAAAGAGAGTCCAATCATCATTGGCACAACCACAACCAAGACCGACTTTGCTCGGCACCCAACTAGCATCACACACATCATGCATAGCATAATTCATGCATCATGTCATTTTCATTCATGCATGCATATACAAATCATTCATACACATGCATTTCATTTCATAAATCATGCATCCTCAACAAGGATTCTCCAGTGAGTATCACATATTCACCAACATCCATCAATAGTCAAGTAAGCGTTCCCCAGTGAACCTCCTTCACTAACTGTCCCCAATTCCCCAGAAGGAATCTTTGTTTGGGTCCATCTCATCATATTACATTGCATATCACTGCATATCATACTGCATAACATGCATCATACAATCATGTTTTCCAGTTCAACCAGGGGCACCTATTTAGGGTAAGATCACAACTCGTTAGGAATCGACATTCAGTGAAAGTGCCTGAATAAGATTACCTAGCTTAGGTATCGACCTCTAGTGACAGTGCCTAGATTAGATCACCTCCCCCAGTGTATCGACCTTCAGTGTTAGCGACTGAATAAGATCACAGCTCGTTAGGAATCGACATTCAGTGAAAGTGCCTGAATAAGATTACCTAGCTTAGGTATCGACCTCTAGTGACAATGCCTAGATTAGATCACCTCCCCCAGTGTATCGACCTTCAGTGTTAGCGGCTGAATAAGATCACAGCTCGTTAGGAATCGACATTCAGTGAAAGTGCCTGAATAAGATTACCTAGCTTACGTATCGACCTCTAGTGACAGTGCCTAGAGTAGATCGCCTCCCTCAATGTTCGACCTCTAGTGAAAGTGCCTAGATAAGATCACCATCCTCAGGAATCAACCTCTAGTGAAAGTGCCTAGATAAGATTACCTTCATCCCCCAGTGGATCTACCTCCAGTGTTAGCAGCTGGATACGATCAACCTTTTCAAACCATTGCATTTGCATTCCGCGAAGGACAGAATTCGGGTCCTTCTTTTTACTTAATTGATCTTCGCAAAGAGTTCATGAGATGCCCTCGGCACTCACGCACTCTATGCGAAGACACAATTAAGTAGGGGCAGCTGTAGTACCCTAATTTTGTCCTAAGCATTTTAAAACAAAAATCAAAAAAAATCAAAGAGGGAGGAAAAAGTCAAAAGTCAACAAAAGTCAACAGAAAAGTCAACATTTCAAAAATGCTGACTTCGCACTGCGAAGCTCACTTCGCACTGCGAAGTCTGCGATTTTTCTGCAGATTTTTGGTTTCTTTGATTTAATTCCAGAATTTGTTGCATATCATTTCCATAATTATTTTAAGTAGCATTCATGGCTAATTGGGCCAAGCTAAGCCAGAATTGAAGGACTTGCCATTAATGCCAAGGTTGGAAGCTTTTTCTTCCAACCTAGCATGTGATAAGCAAGTGGGCTTGCCCTTGGGCAGCTCTAGTCCCTCCCATGTGACCTGTTAACCACCACAAGGTTGCCAGCCACCTGCTTGAGGACTTTCCTCCTGCTTGCTCCCCCCAAAACCAGTCAAACTAGCTGGATTTTCTCACTTGAAAAGCCATGAGTGCCTACCCTGTTTTTGCAGCAGCTTTTCACCCCTCACACCAGCCATAAGTAGCCTTTTTCATCCCTCAATCTCTGCACATCACAGTGCACGTTTTTATTGATCAACCATTGAGATTGCAAGGATTGATCCCCAAGCATTAGCCAATTGCAATTCAGCTTTGTTCTTCATCATTACCTTCTAGAATTGGTTGAATTTGTGGCTGAAATCAGGCTGAGTCTTGCCCCTTGGTACAAGGCAAGGTTGCCTCTATCCATTAGCATTTAATGCAAAGGGATTCAGCTTGATCTTAGCCACAAGTCAGCTGGATTTTGGGATTTAGTAATGATGAAATAGATTTGGTTCTTGGCCTATAAATAGAAGGCAATGCCCAAGGTTCAAACACAACTGATAACAGCAATTCAAGAGCAGAAACTCTACTCATTTTAGCTTACAAACCCTCACAAACAACCAGAAAAAAACCAATCCAACACAAAGCATCACAAAGTTCAAGTTCATCACCAATATCAAAAACCTTTGTGAAAGCCTTCAACCAATTCAAATCCATTGCAGCTGGAGCTTTGCTAAGGAGTTCTGTAAGTTTCTAAGGCTTTGTATTGCATTTTCAATTGTGTTTGCATAGCTATTTTGGTTCAAAACCATTTGATTCTAAAAAACCCCTTTTGAATTTCAAAGAAATCCCAAGGTTTTCAAAACATCAAAACTGGTTTGTTCAACCTTTTTCATCCCAAAAACTCAAAGTTTTTCACCCACCTAAAAGGTCCTGAGTGTGTTCAGAAGTTGTTTCTGAACAAAAGTTCAGAAACAGCTTCTGAACTCAAAAATTCGCATGCTTCGCAGAATCTGAGTTTTTGTGTCCAAATGACCAATTTTTGAGGTTCTAGCCCCAGAGCTCAGAACCTAAGAGTTTTTAAACCCATGTTCTTCAAACCATAACAAGGATTTTGCATAATCTTGACAAAATCACAAGTTCGTATGACATTATGTGGATAACTTGCAAAACAAGTTATGTTCTCAAACTTTCAAACAAGCATGAACAAACAAGCTATGTTCATCGTTTCAATCAAAACTTGAACAATAAATATTGTTCATGATGTTCAAAACTCAAACATGAACATACACCAAATTTGTTCGCTTTTCAAAACCGTTCGCAAAATGAGCCGAACTTGTGCGTTTTCTAGCAAAATTGCTAAACCTTCCCATTTTGGGTTTTCAAACCAAATGTTTTGACATACCTTGGGATTTCTAAAGAATTCTACCCAAAAACATGAATGAAAAAGGGATGGTGTGACGTATGTCTCTCCATCGCCCCGATTGTACGAATGCGTGACGTATGTCTCGTCGCTCGGACAATCGTCATTCCCTTTTCAATATGTACAACCCCAACCAAACCAAAACTTGGCCCCTTGTGGTCAATCCAAACCTTTTGGTCCCCCGTGGCCATTAGACTCGATCCCTCGACTCGTTTGAGTCACTCGGTCAATGTTCGACTCGTCCGAGTCCATTGTACCTGTTCTTGATCTCAGTGGATCAATTGAACAATCGCCCGACTCGTTAGAGTCCACTCGGTCAATGATTGACTTGTATGAGTCCATTGCACCTCTCTTGGTCCCATAGCGACCAATTTAACCTTTTACCCTAACGGACGTACCTTTTAACAATTCTAGTGCGATTCACGAACAAACGCTTAATAAGTCTCCCAAGCGCGAGCATACAAGCTACGTTTTAATCGCAAGAATTCGGTTAAAACATCGTCCATTTAAAATTAACCAACACATGTACGTTTTTCTACCAAAGAACTACGTACGCTTTGAATTCTCCGACTACCGGGAGATACGTAGGAGCAAGATCGACATCTTGTCAAGCGCAATAATAAAAACTTTTTTTTTCTTTTCTTTCGTTTGTTTTTATCTCTTTCCCCCCCTTTTTAGTATATTTTCTTTTGACATGGATAAGCATGCGCGCAAAACACTTAAAAACAATTTAAGCTTTTGCCAAATAGAAGGTTCCCGTTGAGTACAACGGACGTGAGGGGTGCTAATACCTTCCCCTTGCGTAATCGACTCCCGAACCCGACAATGGTTGCGATGACCATCCTTTCCTCATCGTCAAAGGGTTTTTATTATCGTTTCCCTTTAAAACAAAAAAACTTAAGGGTTTATCAACGTTCCCTTTACACAAAAACTTTGGTGGCGGCTTCACAAAGGCCCTCCGAGCGTTTACAAACGACCTCGGAGGATTTGCGCGTCTTTTTCTCATGGAAAAAAACGAGGTGCGCACAATCTTGACATTGAAGTGTCTTATACATAGTGTAAATGTTTGCAAGTCTTTTTGGAAACTCAAAAGAATGAAGAGAACACAACATGTATTCTGCGGAATCAGCTATATAGGTTCTCACATCGAATTCCTTCGTATAGGATGAGTGTGACAAAAGGGAATGCAGTTCTAAGATGTTGTTTTGTACTTGATCATGCTCCTCTGTTAATTGAAACTTTGTCAGTTGGCAGGGCAGTAGGATTAAGTTCAAAAAAATATATTGGAATGCATTTCTTTTTTTCATGACTCATCTTATATGAGCGAATTCGATGTGAAAACATATATAACTGATTTCGTAGAATACATGTGTTGTGTTCTCTTCATTCTTTTGAGTTTTCAAAAAGACTTGCAAATTTATACACTAAGTATAAGACACAAGAGCATATATATGTTTTCCGCAAACTTTCAAGAATTAAATTTAAATCCAACATCATAATGATACAACATATGTAGGGATAATGTAATGTAATGTAACACTTATTTTGTGAATTTTTAGTTATGATTTAGTTCGGATCATGAATGAATTGTTGTTATTGTTGTTTCGAAGTAATCAAAATAAAGCAAAATAAACATGAAATCGTGTTAAAATTGTACCAAAAAAACTACGATAATGTGCCATAAATTTACAAAAAAAAATCTAACAAATGTCAAAAAAAAAAAAAAAACAAAAGTCCTAAAAAAATGTCCTAATCCTGATCCTGGTCATCATGCTGCTGCTGCCGCCTCCTCGACCTCCTGGACAGCATTGTTGCTATCATGTCCCTGATATGGCGCATCGCCTGATACAGCTGCTCAGTGCTCATCGCTTCATGACCCAAGTACTCATCAGCCTGGCTAACAACGCCACCAACCATGTCAATGGTATCAGGCGAGCCTCTCTCTTGGTGCCGCAGCTGATGGTGTGCAATGATATGCTCCTCATTTGCTGGCCTCGGAGGAGATCCATCAATAGGTGGCAGAATCTTTGGGTGAGACACATGTCCGTACCACCTCATGTATCCCTCCTCGTACTGCCATGGTGATCAACCTCCCTACCCCACGCAGCCTGAGGAATGATGTGCACACGGAAGTCTAGGAAAGCCTGTGCAACAGCCTGAAAAGGGAGAGGAAGCACGGACGTCGGAGCTCGGGTGATGTCCTGCACGTACCCGTATTGCCTTTTAACCCGCTCAGGCAAGTGATGGTAGATGATGTCACGACCATACATGATCCAGCCTGAATACCAGCATATCTCCACAAACTCCTGGATCTCCCTATGATCCTCGTATGGCATCCAGGTAACATCATCCATCTCCAAACAATCCAGCGCCAGACGGCAGGTCTTCGGATTCGCATGACCCCTGTGTGGAATCCATCTGGCCGCGCAAGGATAGTTTTGCCTGTATTTATCATTATGGTCATGTGGGTAGACTTCTGAAAAATGTGCCAAGAACCATCCCTGCACAAACCAAACACATTTATAGGTTATTAGCAAACATACTAAATTAAAAGGCATAGTAAATTAAAAGACATAGTAAATTAAAATTATTACCATCAAAAGTGTCGTGCTTCCCCCGATCCTCTTTCCTGCAAGCGAAGAGGCCTCGGATAGAGTGTGGTAAAGGTATGCCAATGCCATTCCTCCCCACGAGTAGTCCCTCATCCCAGCAAAGGTCTCCATCGTCTACAGGTATGTCAGGTCGATGTGTTTGTTGCTCAAGTCACTGAACAACGTACATCCAAGCAGGTATAGGAGGAAACACCTCACACAGGCAAGCCTATGCCTGACTAGCTCCTGGAGCTGTTCCTGCGTCTCAGCAAGCGCTAATATGGTGGCCACACTCAGGTGATCCTCATAAAGCTCCTTCAGTGCCTTATAGCTAATGTAGCCACCATACTCAATCTTGCAATTTTTCACCGCATACTCCTGGGTGACACCTAAGTATCTCACCATTAATTCACCCCATCAACCTGAAACACCTTCTTTCTATGGCTCAGCATCCGCCCTTCAACAGGAACATGCAGCAGACACGCCACATCATCTAAAGTGATGGTCATTTCCCCAGTAGGCATGTGAAAGTTGCTGGTCTCGGAATGCCACCTCTCGCTTAGCGCCTGGAGCAGAGCATGATTAACAGTAGAATACCCTGTTTACAGCAAATCATGCAACCAATTCGACCTTATAGGATCCCAAAACCAGAGTTGATTCATATGTGGACGCTGGATCTCTGCCACCTTCGGCCCGTGATTTATGCATCTCATCCTACGGGTGTTACGAATCTAAAATAATAAAAAACACCACATAAATCAAAAACATACAAAAAAAAGCATATACTTCATATATAAAAAATTACGCGCGAACAATAATCGAAGACAAAAAAATAATCAGACAACGGCATTTGTTCATGTCATTTTTTTTAAACGTTATCATAAAAAAAAACATATACTTCATATATAAAAAATTACGCGCGAACAATACTCGAAGACAAAAAAATAATCAGACAACGGTATGTGTTCATGTCATTTTTTTTAAACGTTATCATACAAAAAAAAACATATACTTCATATATAAAAAATTACGCGCGAACAATACTCGAAGACAAAAAAATAATCAGACAACGGTATGTGTTCATGTCATTTTTTTTAAACGTTATCATACAAAAAAAAACATATACTTCATATATAAAAAATTACGTACGAACAATAATCGAAGACAAAAAAATAATCAGACAACGACATGTGTTCATGTCATTTTTTTTAAACGTTATCATACAAAAAAAAAGCATATACTTCATATATAAAAAATTACGCGTGAACAATAATCGAAGACAAAAAAATTAATCAGACAACGACATGTGTTCATGTCTTTTTTTTAAAAGTTATCATACAAAAAAAAATATATCGACTTCATATATAAAAGTTAAAAAAGAAAACTTACATTGTTTGCATTATACCACAACGGTAATGCAATGTGTGAAGCGTATGATGACAACAATGAGTCATCATAAGGTCCTCCAGGAAATGGAGCCACATCAGGTAACTGCTTGGGGGCTGTCGCAGCCGCAATCTCGTCCTCATCTAGCGCAGCTGCATCGTCGTCCCCACCCTCATCAGCAACATGTTGGACGTCATAGCCACCATCTGTGGCATCATGTAGCTGCTCCTGATAATGCAGGTACTACGTGGGGTCCTCCACCTGCGACATCTGCTGTGTCGGCTGAGAACTACCCTCGCCCCCAATAGGCCTCCGACCTCTTCCCCTCTTAGGCACATGAGGGTTTGCAGCCCGCCTCTCCCGTCGGTGGCTGCTAGTCATGGGCTGCTTACCAGCTCTAGTTGTCCTATCTTGGTTCTGATCAGACATATCTACACAAAAACAAAACTAAAAAAATTAGGCATAATAAAAATATCATTCTATCACAATTCCAACATTCTCACAATTTTATCACAATCTAAACAACATTCATCAACATACTCATTTAGGCATTTTAACAAATATTTTGAGTGCAACATTCACATTGTGTTAATTGTATTAATTGGACAACAGTCACAACCACATTATACTTAAACATAATCTAAACAACATTCACAACAACTACATTCATCTATAACATCATAAACTACACATTCAATCTACCAAAATTTCAATTTAATCATAAACCCTAACCACATGCAATCTACCAAAATTAACAAAAATAAACCTATCTAAACTAACATTAACATTAAAAATGATTAGGCTAAAATATGTTTTTAGTCCCTGCAAATAGGGCTCGTTTTGCTTTTGGTCCTTGGTAAATTTTTTCTTTTTAAAAAACACCCTTGCAAAATTTTCTGTCTTTTAAAAAGGTCCATGTCCCCACTTACGAGATGAGATGGCATGGTTTCCGCCACATGGCAGTTGCTGACTGTGCAACTTTTGCCACGTGGCATGCCACATAATATTAAATTTTTTAAAAAAATTACAATTCTGAAAATTAATTTTAAAAATTAAAAAATATGAAAATAAAATTAAAAAAAATAAAAAAATCAGAAAAAAAGTTCAAAAAATTTTCCAATTATATATACTTTAAAAAATTAATTTTTGAAATATTAAAAAAAATTCGAAAATTATATAATTTTTTAAAATCTGAATATACATATTTGAAAATTAAAATATGAAAATTAATTTTTAAAAAAATTATATAATCTGAAAATTGATAATTTTCGGAAATTTTCGAATATATAATTTTTAGATTTTTTTTCAAAATTTTTTATTTTAATTTTAGATAATTTATTCAGATTTTTTTTTCAATTTTGTTTTTGAAATTTGAAATTAAATAATTCCTGATATTATATAATCAAATTTTTTTTGGAAATTTATTTTATGATTTTGAAAATTATTTTCAGATTTTTAATTTCAAAAAATTATTTTAAGGATTTTTAATTGTTTTTTTTTAAATTTTAGGATTTTTTCCAAAATTTTCAAATTATATAATTTTAATTTTTGAAAATTAAATAATCTGAAATTTTTTGGAAATTTATTTTCAGTTTTTAAAATTTTTAAATATATTTTTCTGATTTTTTATTTCTAATTTTTAATTTCGAAAATAATTTTTAAATTGTTTTTTATTTTTATAATGTTTTTTTTAGTTTTTAATTATGTGGCATGCCACGTCATCGCCACGTGGCAAAAGTTGCACAGTCAGCAACTGCCACATGGCGCAAACCATGCCAAATCATCACTGAAGTGGGGTCATGGACTTTTTTAAAAGACAGAAAATTTTGCAAGGGTGTTTTTAAAACTTTTTTTTACTGAGGACCAAAAGCAAAACAAGCCATATTTACAGGGACTAAAAGCATATTTTAGCCAAATGATTAATAGTACTTACTTGTTGTTGATGGCTACGTTTAACCTGGGAAAGCAGAATTGCTTCCCAGGATGGGAAAGTGCGACCTGCACCGTAGATATAATAATTTAATATTCAGACGGTGTAGAATCATCACCTGCTAATTGCTTTAAATTTTTTTCCGGTTGTGACGGGTTGGCCAGATTTATTTGGTGACGACCGTCACCAATAGAAAAAAACGCACGGTTTGAAGCACGGACCGTGCTTTATTGGATTTTTTGTAAACGCACGACCGTGCTCTTCCTCATAGAATCATCAAAATTGATGCTTTTTTTTGTGCATTTTCTCGCAGGTTGGTCATTGTTGGTTGGTAACTTTATTTTTTTTTAAGTTGTTATTTTTTTTGTTTGTGTATGAAAACTTGAGTTTGATGTGAACAATATTGTCCGATTCTTAGTTAATTGAGGGGCTTAGATAATGGAAAGGCGTTTAGATAATTTTTTAACTAAAGTTTTTAAAATCAATTATGTAATTGAAAAAAAAAACAAAGACAAAACGCACGGTCTGGAATCTACACGACCTTTACGCCCGGTCGTGCTCCAAGAAATCACGATATTTAAGCACGGTCGTGCGCCCGAACGGCTAGACCGTGCGTTTTGAATGTGGGAGAATGAAGAGGTAAACGTAAAATATCATAACGCACGATGTTAGCGCACGGTCGTGCGAACTCGTGGCCAGACCGTGCGTTTGTTATTGACGGTCGTCACCGACACTGACGGTCTGATTGTCCGTCTCTTTTTAATTTGTGACGGTCGTCACACCTGGTGACGGGTAGACCGTCAATCATTTTTTATCTACACTATTAATTCTCTACCTACAACATTAATGACGCACGGTTTCCAGTAAAAACGCACGGTTCGTATCCTTTCATTTTCCCACTCCTTCAGTAACCAACCGGCTAGCCTTTTCATTCTCCCACAAACGAATTGAAGTTTCTGATACGCATCCTCTCCGTTCGAAGCAAACGAAGATGGCTGATCGTGGTGTTGAAGCTCTGCTTTCCTACCATTGTTTAACGGGTACACCACTGTTTCAGTCATACTTAGAATTGATTTTTGTACGGTTTTTGTGACATTCACTTAAGTATGTTTAAAAATGATAAGATTGGAGTGTAGCAATTTTGTAGGGTTGTGGTACTGTAGTCTAGATAGTTGGTTGTTGCATTTTGTAGGGTAACGCATTGTTTGTTGCATTCCATACCTGCTTTCTCTGTTTTTACGCTTACCTAGAACTTACTCTGTGTTAACAACTAAGTCATTAGTCCCTACGTAGAACTTACTCAGTAAATTTAAGAAATAGTGTTTGCTGAAATAGTGTACTCAGTATTAAATAATGTACTCAGTAAATAATGTACTCAATTGGTCATTTGTAAGGATGAAATTGATCTTCTGTAGTCCATAGCCCTTTTTTTCAATCCTACTTTGTGACTTAACGGTTGGCAATTGACATAACAAAAATTTAGACAATTTGAGGCAAGCAATAGAGAGAGTGTAATCACGTATTTTCTTAATTTTGTTAACAGAACCTCTTCATCCTAATCCTGTTAATGACATTGACAAGATCGTTAATTCTCTGCGGCTGAAATACAGGACTTATATTGTCGAGTATGAGGTTGATTGTGTAAGTGTAATTTCATTCTTTTCAATAAAACCTCTCTCTTTTTGTTTGTTTTGGTTGTGTGTGTGTGTCTTAAATTTATTTTAGAATTTATCATTGCCTGTTTGGCTTCAGGGGGCTGTTATGATGCCTACGTGTTTTGGTTCTGACTTTGGTGATCAAATAGACAACTATGCGACACTGATTGACCGTAATAACAATCAGTTTGAAATTAAGTTTGAGAGATTCAATGGTTTCATTTTTTTGACGAAAGGTTTTGCTGCTCTGCGTGATTTCTATGGCATAAGCCTCGGTGCGTGGCTTACTTTGGTTTACGAAGGATTTGGGAGATTTCGGCTCAAGAAAATGAAATCTAGAATTAAGAGGAAAATTGCTGTCCCTCTGTTTGATCCTCCTATGAGGTTTGTTGTTGAAAAAAATTTTAACCCTGATCATTTCTTGCTTGGTTTTCCTGAGTCGATTCACCAGTTGTCATACCGTCATGATCTGAACAATTTCACCGTTTCTTATGAGAAGTACCTTACTGCATCGGATATCACTTCAGGATTTTTGGTAAGTTAACATATATTTGCTAAGTTAAACTTATACAACGTTTCGTACTTATTTCTTTCCTGTTAATGCAGAAATTGACCAACATTGGATTTTGTGAGCTATCTTTGGACAAGGATAACACTGCTTTGTCGCTTATAGATGATAATGGTAACAACTGGGACTGCAATCTTGTTATTGGAACTCTTACCCAAAGCACTTGGCGGATAGGAGGAGAGTGGAAGAGAATGGTTGATGCACGGAGACTTCAGCGTGGTGCGTACATGATTATTGGTTCTCCAGTTGCTGGGAATAACAGAACGGTTTACTTTAGTGTCAAACGTCTTTGATCCTTGGTTTTATGTCAATGTAAATCAAGTTCCAAACTGTTTGCCCTTATTTTAGTTTTGGTTTATGCCATCATGTTTTATGACATTTACTTTCATTCTGTTTTTATTTTTCTTGTCTTTTGCGAACATGTTCTATTATGATCTTTCAGTTCAATTGTAAGCACTTCCATCTTAAGCAAATTGTAAGCACTTTCATTTTTAATTGTGTCCCTTGTTGATTTGTTGTTTGCATTAGTATCTTTTCTAGTTTGTTTGTATTATTGTAGTGATCCTTCGTGCTCTTCTGGTTGTACTCTTGTTTGATTGGGTTTAGGCTTTGTCCCCCAGTTCTCCCCTTTTCTGTTAATAAATTTTGTGGCTTTATAAAGAAAAAAACTCAGCAATTCATTTTATCAACCAATACTATAAATTTAATAGATTAGTTTATATATGTTGTAAACTAGGTTATCAACAATAAACTCATTTGTTTCCTTCAACAAAAAAACAAACAATAAACTCATTTGTTATAAGTTCATTTGCTATCGGTTCACTTACTTTTTGAGCAATTAATAATATGCATGCATAATTATTGGATCTTAATAAAACAAAAATATTGGATCTAGAATTATAATTATTTTGGTAACAGGACTATATATAATTAGAATTGTGATAGTTTAAGTTTTAAATGATTACATTAAAACCAGTAAGTATTATTAAAAAAAATCAACAAATAACACATTAATATATACATTTCAAGCTAATAATAAAAAATTATATTCCTTCAAAAAATTCATTTTTAATTTTATCGGATGCAAAATATTATGAAAGTTAATTTCGTTGTTTAATGTAATGTTTAATTTTGAATCAAATGCCGTAGTTACGATCAAAATGTCGTAATTTTGAAACAATTTATATTTATTATCTTTTTTTTTTCTTTCTAGTTTTGATTTAAAAAAAAGTTCATTAAGTCCAGCACGACTGTACATAAAAACACGGACCGTGCAACAAACGCACGGTCTGGCCTCTAGTTCGCACGACCGTGCGCTAAAATCGTGCGTTTTGACCCTTTATAGTTACCTCTCCCTTCTTTTAACATCAAAACGCACGGCCTAGCCATTAAGGCGCACGACCGTGCGTAAATATCGTGCGTTCTTAGAGTTTTTTGACAGAATCATTTACTGGCTACCTTTCATTCTACCACGTTCAAAACAAAAAAAATAAAAAACAAGGGGTTATAGATATTGCATATCTTATGGAAAATTATGTTACACACATCCGATACACAGTTTTTCCCCTTTTCCCCTAAACCATTGTCCGTGAAATGAAACCTTACAATTACTGTGGTCCAGGTGGAGGGTACTGAATGTGGAAGTGCTGCATCATTAAGTCCAGCATTTGTCCTTGCCTAAAGATCTCAGCGCCTTGCCTTTGTTGTTCGGCTTCAATCCTACCATACCAATCATTATTTGCCGGCACTTCGTGGACTTGGTCTCCCTCCACATGCTCTTCCTCCACATGTTCACCTTGTTCCGGATTTTGGTGTGGCACATCAACATTCGTATAGAGCCAATTCTGTTGATCGAAGATGTTTGTTCTTGCAGCGTTAGGCAGTGTGATGAATCTTTGTTTGTTAATCAATAGACTATATGTTTGTCTATTATTGTCCAGAGGCCTAACCAAGTGCATCTGAACGCACATGTTCAGATCAATCTCCTTATCACCAACAATATATGGCAACTCCGATAATCTTTCTCTCAGCCCAAGCTTTATAGCAATGTATTCTATCAAACCTCCCACTACAATTGCTCCTGACTGACCCTCAGCCACATGATACAAATGAAGAAGCATGTAGTGGCAGGTGTTCACCCTCTGATTCTTGACCATTGCCCAGAGCATGAAAAGCTCTCCCACTCTTACAGTTCCCGATTCCCCTCTGCCAAACAAAGTACAGGCCATGATCCGATGAATGTATCGAAAAACAGGGTTATGAATTTGGCTTGCTTTAGCACTCCTGGCCACAAAACGAGATTGACCAGTGATTTGGGACCAGAATGCATGAGCATCAAATTCAGGTGTCCTAAGATCTGGTTTTGAAGCATTATGAATAAAGCCAACATTTTCAAAACCAAGAATAGCACAAAAGTCATCCATGGTATACTCATATTGAGTATTAAACAGCCGAAATTGCACACTTTGAAATATACCGTTAGCATCATCAGGAGTATACGAACTAAGGAACTCTAAGGTTATCCTATCACGGGTGGCATGCATTGGGGTCAAAAAATTCATCCAGCCTAGCCTATTCAACAGTTCCATAACATTATCCTTAATCCCTAATTTTTCACAAGTAATAAAACATGGATACCTCGTGTTGGTCATAGGCCGTCTGGCGAGTATGTACCAGATATTCTTATTTTGTTGAGTTTGAAACACAATCCCGTGCGCATAAGTTTGAATCTCCTTTGCAACCTTTACTTTCTTCTTTCCCTTTCCACCAGAAGTTCCAATTTCATCACTGTTTCTCTTTTGGGAAGCCATTTTGTTATTTGTGAAAAATGAAAGGAACCGTGCGTTTTTACGATGGAAACCGTGCGTCATTAATGTTGTAGGTAGAGAATTAATAGTGTAGATAAAAAATGATTGACGGTATACCCGTCACCAGGTGTGACGGTCGTCACAAATTAAAAAGAGACGGACAATCAGACCGTCCGGGTCGGTGACGACCGTCAATAACAAACGCACGGTCTGGCCACGAGTTCGCACGCCCGTGCGGTAACATCGTGCGTTATGATATTTTACGTTTACCTCTTCATTCTCCCACATTCAAAACGCACGGTCTAGCCATGCGGGCGCACGACCGTGCGTAAAGATCGTGATTTCTTGGTGCACGACCGGGCGTAAAGGTCGTGTAGATAAAAAATAACTGACGGTCTAGCCGTTACCAGTTGTGACGCCCGTCACCAATAAAAAATAGAACGCGAGCAGGTCGTGTAGATTAAAAATTACTGACGGGTCTGGCCGTCACCAGAAGTGACGCTCGTCACCAATTAAAAATAGACGGACAAGCAGACCAAGCAGACCGTCAGTGTTGGTGACGACCGTCAAGAAATTTTATAAAATTAACCAAAAATTGCTTCGATTATTTTTATTTGGTTTTGTGGTTGTTTTGAACGTGGGCTTTAGTGCAAAACGCACGGTCTTGTCTGGATTGCGCACGACCGTGCGTTAAGATCGTGCGTTAAGTAATATTACTGTTACCCCACATTTAAAACGCACGGTCAGGCCAGTAGGGCGCACGACCGTGCGTAAAGATCGTGGTTTTTTGGATTGGTCTATTTTTTTGAGAATTTTTTACCAGACATTAACTTCACTTGTGACATGTGGCTGTTTCGTTCAAAGCATTAAATGGATATCATTTAACAAATTTAGTTTGTTGTGGCTATTAATTGGGTTTCACCTTATCTTCTATTTGTTTTATTATTTGTCTTGCAGCAAGCCATGGCGTTTTCCTTTGGAAGGTTGTTGCATCTTTTGCTGATATTTCCGGTTTTTATAGCGAATCTTAGTTTCTTGTGGCTTGGTTTTATGAATTTCTCTGCTTCTAAGATACATCAGAGTTATGGGTTTTGTTTTTTCTTTCCTGCATGTATGCGTTTTGTTGTTCTTATGATTTTGGTTTTATTCTTTTTAAAGTTCTAGATTCTTCTATGTTTGTTTTGATTGATCGTTTTGGACGTATTTTTTTGAATATGCCTTCATTGTTCGAGTTAGCTTACATATTTTTTATTTTTTGCAGGACTTATCATGCCGA
The DNA here is from genome assembly GCA_018208015.1 of Medicago ruthenica. NCBI lineage: Eukaryota > Viridiplantae > Streptophyta > Magnoliopsida > Fabales > Fabaceae > Medicago > Medicago ruthenica. Next base: position 277,232 of record WNNG01000481.1, read on the forward strand.
GCTTTTACGGGATTTCGAACATCTTTTGTATAATATTGAGCAGCCCGTGCCACCAAATGAGCTATCTGAATCTGACAAAGTGAGTCATATTAGAACATCTGATGAGTATTTGGAGGCGGTTAAGTGGAAAAAGATTGTAACTGAGTCCGTTCTTACGGGAAACAATTACTTGGTTAGGTTCTTGTTTTTGCTTTGTTTTGGTCAGTCGTTTGTTTTCCCATGATTTTCTATCGTTTTGTGTAACATGTATTTTGTTTGTTCTAGAATGTCCCCGTCAAGTTGCCAAGAGTTCTTTTTTGTACAAGAGGGATTGTGTTCTCTTGTATGATGTTGATACGGAGAGAAGTTTGAATGCCCTCTTCGGAAAAAGCGGAACAATGAGTTCAAGATTTCTTTGTATGAAGGTTGGAAGGATTATGTCAAGCAGAGTGATTTAAAAGTTGATGATACGCTTTTGTTTGTGGTTGGCTACCCTCCAGATCTTATGGGAGTGCACATCATAGGAGAGAACGAATACCTTTAGGAGTTACGGTATGACATTTGCGTGTATTATTATTTAGGGATTGCACACATTATATGTAGGTTTTTTTTATGGATCATGGCGTTATTGGAAATTTTTATTATTTTGGCAGGTTGCTGCTTTGTAGGATGGTATAACTACGTGCGAGCCTTCATGCCTTTGTTGTTTAAGTTTTGGATTTCATGATGTGTGATGTCTACTGTATGACTATATGATGCAGTAATATGGAGTAAAATGGTCTACATATAATCTACTGGAGGGTCTATGTAATATAGTGTGGTGTGATGTGTAATCTAAGATCTGTATGGGTTTGTTTTCACTGTGCGTTGTAGTTGTGTTGTAAGCAGGGTTTGTGTAAAATGATTTTGATAAAATGCGTTTGTGTATGTTTTGTTTTGTGAAATATGTTGTGTTGGTGTGGCCACATTCAAAACGCACGGGCTGGCCATGAGAGCGCACGACCGTGCGTAAACGACCGTGCGTAAAGATCGTGCTTTTTTGGAGCACGACCGGGCGTAACGGGCGTGTATATAAAAAATGACTGACGGTCTAGCCGTTACTAGGTGTGACGACCGTCCCCAATTAAAAGTAGAACGCACGGGCTGCTCTCGAGTTCGCACGAACGTGCGCTAACATCGTGCGTTTTGAAATTTTACGTTTACCTCTTCATTCTCTCCCACATTCAAAACGCAAGGTCTAGCCATGCGGGCGCACGACCGTGCGTAAAGATCGTGCTTTCTTGGAGCACGACCGGGCGTAAAGGTCGTCTAGATTAAAAATTACTGACGGTGTGGTCGTCATCTGGGGTGACGCTCGTCACCTATTAAAAATAGACGGACAAGCAGACCGTCAGTGTTGGTGATGACCGTCAACAAAATTTAAAAAATAAATAAAAAAATTGGTTTTGTGGTTGTTTTGAACGTGGCTGGTCTCGAGTTCGCACCACCGTGCGCTAACATCGTGCGTTAAGTAATATGAATGTTTCTCCCACATATAAAACGCACGGTCGACCTTGCGTAAAGATAGTGCTTTCTTGGAGTTGTTTGACAAAATAATCTACACAGAACTATGGCAACCTTTCATTTTACCTTTCATTATATACTCTTTTAGGGGAAAAAAAATTATAATCACATTGGAATTAGAATAGCAGTAATGGAATTGGAATTGTCAGAACTTAATAGATTTAAGGTAGTAAAGTTTACTTTCAATAAAAAGGATATGAAAGTTGAGGGAATAATCTTATGTATGACAACATCTAATCTAACAGCAGTTAGCCAAAGCCTTTTGGCACCAATATTTCACTACCATTTCCACACAAAAAAAGGTTATAAGCAAGGACCGTGACATGTCTCTAAAACAATTTGAATATAAGAAAGAACTTGAATGAACAAAACAAAAAGTAAAATAATTCTTGGTTAATATACAACTATTGCATTCAGTGCGTAATTGCAAAACGTGAGGCACACACAATAGTAAGTTCTTGTGTCCCTTTCCAAGCCAAATATTACAGAAATCCAAAACACATGCAGGAGCATGAGCATAAGGGATAACCAAAATTAAGTTATGTAGTAGACACCCTTAGATTGTGCATTTACATATACTGTACGATTTCAAGAGTATAAACCAAAAAATGCATAGATTCAAGGATGGTGGTAACATGCTCATAATTAGTTAAAACAAGAGATATGAGCATACGACCACCACGTAGATTCATTAGTTGTCTACGCAAGGTGGTTGGACGGTAGGTGCGGTGTTGATGAATGCCTTGGTATTCTCTTCGACAACAGCCCTCAACTCATTGTGTCCACCTAAAAGCAAAGTTGCGGCGGTCTTCATACGCACTTCATTCTCTTTGAGCTAAATTAAATCAAAAACCAGTGGTTATACAATGTAAAGGGTTTTTAATAAAACATACAAATTAATTTTGAATCAATTTTACCAATCCAACCAAAAGGTCGGGGATAAAGAATTGTTCCATGCTCATCCAATCCAAGAGCCACACACCAGAGTTGTCACTACAAACAGTTTTAATTCAATAATTAAATAATTTCATACCCAAAATTGATAATCACTGTTTTTTTTTTTTTTATTACACAGTGGAAGAATGGTAATAGTTAGCATAAAGTTTAAAATTAAGCTGAACCTGTTTCCAGTGCATGGAATGCCTCTAGCATCTACAATCTCAAAATTCATGAAATCAATCCTTCGGTTGCGAAACGAGAGGCTGAAGTTTGGATCACTGACAAGATGGTATAGGAATGTGGCCTATAATTATACATTCCCCACTTTTAGTAAAGTAGTGCACAAATTCTCCAAGATAATATTAACTTAACACGATATATTTTAATTAATATGATTACCATTTTCTTAATCCTTAACTTCCTCCAAGGACTAACTACAACAGGACAATTAGAGTCCAAGTGATAAATGGTCTTCTCCTCAAGATGGATAATCATCAAGTACCAATGATCAGAAGGTGTCTTCAATGGAACATATATCTAATAACAATGCATAACAATAATGAACAAGATAAGATAAATCATTTTATATATATCATGTAAATCATTTTATATAAATCATGTATAATTAGAAAAATACTGACTTATACCTCATACTATAGATCCAATAGTTATAAATATCATGAAAAAGTAGAATTTTTGTATTTCAATCTTCAAGGCTTATGGAAAATGATTATATAATAGGGTACACTTACAAACTTCAGGGTAGTATAAGGAGGCATCCATCGTGCACAATACTTCTGTGATATCATAGGTATTGCATCCCACAATCAACATCGTCCTAATCCAACAAAAAATCATTTGCAATTTGTGTCAAGCAAATTGTTTTTTAAGGAAAAAAAATTAAGCAACAACCAACCTATACATCTACATACATATATGTATACCTCAAAAGACGGTGGTAGACACCACACAGCTTGTGAGCTCAAATGATGTTGCGCTTCTCGGACACTCTCAGCCATAAGTGTGATCACCTAATGCGATATTATTACTCATTAATCAATAAAGGATTATAAAACATTTATTGAACTAATAAAATATTTGTTAGTATTTAGAGCACATTACCAAATCAGTTACTTTCCTAGTTGGAAGCAGACACATCAACTCCTCCCTAGTAGCGGACAATTCACCGGCCTTGACCAACCTCTCTTCCATAACTTTGGCATCTTTTGTTTTTTGGAAGAGGTATGCACAAGCTTGTGCTTCTTTTGGGACTAGGTCCATGTCATTTCTGGGACGAAAATTCAACTTTGCACCCTAAGGTAATTGGTTTAGAGGAAGTTAGTACATTGAACAAAAATTTATTTTATCAACAAATACAGTGTAAGATATGTTTATAGATAACAAAAATTACCTTTGGAATGAGATTCCCACTATGCCTTGGTTTCTTAGAGCCAGATTCAACTACCTTATTTTTTCCCTTTGAGTTTGACCGCTTCCTTTTACCACTAGAGCTAGGAGATGGTGTTTTGGAAAAGCCTCTTAGGAAGGGTGGGGTTAATTGCACCTGGTGAGAGCTGCACAATGCACACAATCAACACTGTAAAATTTGGTCCTATAAATTGCAAAGTTTGAATAAAAGTTAATCAAACACATGATGAAGGTTTAGTGTATAACACAAAATTTGAATCGAACGATTTAGTGTTCAAGTAAAGAAACAAGCTTAATAAAGCATTTAAGGTTTAATGTAAGCAACTAAAATTAATCAAACAGTTTAGATTTCAAATACCATTCCAGCATGGGTTCTCCTGAAGTCGCTAGGAGGGATTGACACAGCTTCATTACCCTCAGGACCAGAAACGGTTTTTCGGCATCCACACACTTGGCAGAAGAGGTGTTAGTGCTTCATCAGCAATCATCATGGTCTGTGACCAGCTTCCTTCAGTGTCATCCCCTCAACATCCATGACAGCATCAGCAGAGGGTAATTCTGCAGATCGATTTTCCTCTTCATCCTCAATATTCACAACATTTGTACCAAACAACGGTGTAGGGGTTGATCTACACGTCTCTGTAGTCAGTGGTTCACTTTGCATGGGATGTGTGAACACCCCACTTCCACGATCCTTCTCTTCAATCTTCTTCACAGATGTTTCGATGGTTTTGCATGTAGCTTTTAGTTCAGTCAGGTCATTGGTAGTGATCTATAATATTACAAACATTTTTATTGAACTATTAATGGAAAAACGTAAAGTATAAATGAAAATACTAAATATGAAAAACACAACCACCTCATGATTTTCAATGACCTTATTGAGCATCGATTTCATGTTTTGTAACTCTTTCATTACCATCTCCAAAGTAACTTCATTATCACAAGCAGCTGCAGTTTGTTCTTCACATGAATTTTTTCCATTCAAGTTAAAGTTCCTGTAAGAAAATAAAACATTAATAAACAAGAAACTTTGGTATTCAGAAAAACAACAATCCATAAACAGATATTGATATGAATAGCAACTAACGTGTTCAAGTCATCTTGGTTGGAGACAGTCATAAAGAACTCCATGATTGGAAGCTTGCAATAAACGTGGAGAAGAAATAACAGTTTGAAGGTTTTTTGGTTTGTTTTTGCCTTAGTTTAGTTATACTCTCAGTTTGAAGTATTAAAAATAAAATATAAGCGATATATCCTACTGTAGTATGATGTACAGCAAGCAGTGTATAGACCGAAAAGGTGATTTGTGACTTGTTGTCACCAAAAGTGGTTTTATGTTTGGTTGTAAAAAATGCAGGTAATTGAGTGTACCTAAGTAGCCTATCAGTATCACACACCAATACGGGAAAAATGATTTGGTATATAACCTAACGAGTGTTTTTGGAACACTCTTTAACGATCTTAACGATCCTTAACGAAGAAATTAGTATGTAAAAAACTCTAAAAAAATATATTTAGATACGAACATGAGTAATTTAAGTGTTCGAAGGTGTGTTTCAGAGACATCATTAGCGCTTAGCGAATTCCCGCGCCGATTAAAATTTAAATTGTTTAGTTTTGTAATAAAATTATAGGACAAGTAAGAAGATATTTTCCTAAATATCAATATCGACAAATTGTTCTTTATATAAAAAAGACCATTGTTGATAAAAAGCAAAAGTTTATTTAAAAACGTAGCATAAAAAAAAAATTGTTTAATTATAAGGGTAAGTTAGTAACATTTCTTTCAATGCGAAATGAATCTTAGACATAATCCTTTTGGTCCCGCATTTTTTTCCTACTTCTGTACATTTTTAGTAACAAAAAATTTTAACTTATTTCTTAAAGTCTTTAATCTTAACTTAGTGTTAAAGTAGCTATTGGACCGTAAAAACGTCAGACCAAACGATGCCTAAATTTCAATTGGAAGTTTAATATATTAATTCTGTATTGAAAAATCTTTATCACATTCATTTTAATATGTGCGCACCTCGTTTTTTCCCTCGGGGAAAAGACGCGCAGATTCCTCCGAGGTCGTCCTCGGATGCTCGGAGGGTGCCTTTGTGAAGCCGCCACCAAAGTTTTTGTGTAAAGGGAACGTTGATAAACCCTTAAGTTTTTTTTTGTTTGTAAAGGGAAACGATAATAAACCCTTTAGACGATGAGGATAAGGATTAGGTCATCGCAACCATTATCGGGTTCGGGAGTCGGTTACGCGAGGGGAAGGTATTAGCACCCCTCACGTCCGTTGTACTCAACGGGAACCTTCTATTTGGTTAAAACTTGAATTGCTTTTTTAATACTTGCGTTCATGTTCATTTATGCTAAAAAATATAATAAGGGGGGGAAAGAGATAAAAACAAACGAAAGAAAAGAAAAAAAGTTTTATTATTATTGTGCTTGACAAGATGTCGACTTGCTCCTACGTATCTCCCGGTAGTCGGAGAATTCAAAGCATACGTGGAGTAGAAAAACGTATGTGTTGGGTTGATTTTATTGGACGATGTTTTAAACCGAATTCTTGCGATTAAACGTAGCTTGTATGCTCGCACTTGGAGACTTATTAAGCGTTCGTTCGCGAATCACATTAGAATTGTTAAAAGTACGTCCGTTAGGGAGAGGGTTGAATTGGCCGCTATGGGACCAAGGGAGGTACAATGGCTCATACAAGTCAAACATTGACCGAGTGGACTCCGAAGAGCCGGGCGATTGTTTCGATTGATCCACTGAGATCAAGAACGGGTACAATGGACTCGGACGAGTCGAACATTGACCGAGTGGACTCCGACGAGTCGAGGGATTGAGTCTAATGGCCAACGGGGGACCAAAAGGCTTGGATTGACCACAAGGGGCCAAGATTTGGTTTGGTTAGGGTTGTACATATTAAAAGGGAATGGACGATTGTCCGAGCGACGAGACATACGTCACGCATTCGTACAATCGGGGCGATGGAGAGACATACGTCACACCATCCCTTTTTCATTCATGTTTTTGGATTGAATTCTTTAGAAATCCCAAGGTAAGTCAAAACATTTGGTTTGGAACCCAAAATGGGAAGGTTTAGCAAATTTGCTAGAAAACGCGCAAGTTCGTCCATTTTGCGAAAACGCGCACATTACCGTGTATGTTCATTTTTGAGTTTGAACATCATGAACAATATTTATTGCTCAAGTTTAGATTGAAAAGCTGAACATAGCTTGTTGGTTCATGTGGTTTTGAAGTTTGGGAACATAACTTGCTTGCAAGCTATCCACAAATGGTTATACAAACTTGTGATTTGCCAAAATTAAGCAAAAACCTTGTTATGACTTGAAGAACATGGGTTTAAAAACTCTTTGGTTCTGAGCTCTGGGGCTAGAACCTCAAAAATTGGTTGTTTGGACACAAAAACTCAGGTTCTGAGTTCTGTCATGGTCGCACTGCGACCATGACTTCGCACTGCGAAGCATGCGAAATTTTGGGTTCAGAAGCTGTTTCTGAACATTTGTTCAGAAACAACTTCTGAACACTCAAGACCT